>CM051467.1:15659820-16259820 GCA_028015225.1 Carex myosuroides
TCCGGCTTGATAATGCAGGTGAGTTTACTTCTGAAACTTTTAATGATTATTGCATGTCTATTGGAATTACGGTAGAACATCCAGTGGCCCATGTTCATACACGAAACGGTCTAGCAGAATCGTTGATTAAAAGGTTTCAATTAATTGCTAGACCTTTACTTATGAAATCTAGTTTACCGTCTGCTGCATGGGGACATGCCATATTACATGCTGCTGCACTAATTAGGTTAAGGCCAACTGCAGATCATAGGTATTCCCCGTTACAATTGGTCTCCGGAAGAGAACCAAATTTGTCCCATCTAAAGGTATTTAGTTGTGCAGTATATGTTCCAATTTCTCCTCCACAACGCACAAAAATGGGACCTCAAAGAAGGTTGGGAATTTATATTGGTATTAACTCTCCTTCTATTATTAAATATTTAGAACCATTAACAGGAGATGTTTTTACAGCAAGATTTGCTGATTGTCATTTTAATGAATCAATATTCCCAAACTTAGGGGAAGAAAAACCAAAGATGGATAAACAAGTAACTTGGAATTCATCGTTATCTTATCTTTACCCCCGAAGTGGTCAATGTGAACTCGAAGTTCAAAAGATTATAAATTTGCAAAGAATTGCAAATGAATTGCCTGATGCATTTACAGATACAAATAGAGTTACTAAATTGCATATTCCAGCTATAAACGCACCTGCTCGAATTGACATTACAAAAATATCTAATGAATCTAATGTGCGTAGGAAACGTGGAAGACCACTTGGTTCTAAGGATGTAAATCTACGTAAAAGGAAAGAGCAGAATAAAGCAGTTGGTCCAATCCCAGAAGAGGTTGATGGTAAAACTCCTAAAGAAGTCAATAAAACCCTAGAAGAGGTTGATAGTAGAACTCCTGAAGAAGTTGATAAAATCCCAGAAGAGATTAATGGTAAAACTTCTGAAGAAGTTGATAAAACTCTAGAAGAGGTTGATGAAGTTCCAGAAGAAACTCAGGTACCTAATGATTATGAGATCTCAATAAACTATGTACAGAATGGTACAATATGGAACCGAAATGAAACATGTGCTGATGAAATTTTTGCATATGCTATGGCAATTGATGTGCTAAATGAGGAAGATTATGTGCCAAAAACTCCTGAAGAGTGTATGCACAGAAATGATTGGCCAAAATGGAAAGATGCCCTGAAGGCTGAATTAGATTCGCTTGAAAAGCGCAATGTTTTTGGACCTGTAGTCTTAACCCCTAAAGATGTTAACCCTGTAGGTTACAAATGGGTATTTGCAATAAAAAGGAATGAGAAAAATGAGATTGTGAGATATAAAGCAAGGCTAGTGGCACAAGGCTTTACACAAATACCTGGAGTCGATTATGAAGAGACGTATTCACCTGTAGTGGATGCGATAACTCTCAGGTTTCTAATAAGTCTCACAGTTACAGAAAATCTAAAAATGCGACTTATGGATGTCGTAACAGCATATTTATATGGTTCACTTGATAGTGACATATACATGAAAATCCCCGAAGGATTGAAAATGCCTGAAGCATATAAATCAATACCTAGAGAAATGTACTCTATAAAATTAAGAAGATCTTTATACGGACTAAAACAATCAGGCCGAATGTGGTACAATCGACTGAGTGAGTACCTTTTAAAAGAAGGATATAAAAATAATATAATCAGTCCGTGTGTTTTCATTAAAAGATCAAATCTAGGTTTACAATCATTGCAGTGTATGTTGATGATTTGAACATTATTGGATCTCCTGAAGAGATTGAGAATACTGCAAAATTGTTGAGAAATGAGTTTGAAATGAAAGACCTTGGTGTAACTAAATTTTGTCTCGGCCTGCAGATCGAGCATCTAAATAATGGAATATTTATCCATCAATCAAATTATATTGAAAAAGTACTAAAGTGATTCAATATGGATAAAGCTCATCCTTTGAGCACACCAATGGTTGTACGATCGCTAAATGCAGAAAATAATCCTTTTCACCCGCAAGAAAATAATGAAAAAGTGGTTGGTCCTGAAGTACCATACTTAAGTGCAATCGGGGCATTATTATATCTTGCAAATAATACAAGACCCGATATCGCATTTGCAGTAAATGTGTTAGCAAGATATAGTTCCAAACCAACCAGAAGACATTGGAATGGAATTAAACACATATTTCGATATCTCTGCGGAACTAGAGATATGGGGTTATATTATCAAAAAGATACAAAATCTAAATTAATTGGATATGCAGATGCGGGATATTTGTCGGATCCATATAAAGCACGATCCCAAACGGGATATGTATTCACTTATTGTGGAGCTGCAATTTCATGGCGATCAACAAAACAAACTCTTACGGTAACATCATCAAATTATGCCGAGCTAATCGCCTTATACGAGGCAGGTCGAGAATGCGTTTGGTTACGGTCAATGATTCAAAATATTCAAGAAAAATGCGGGCTTGAAAACATCAAGGAAAACCCTACTCCACTTCATGAAGATAATGCAGCATGCATTGCACAAATCAAAGAAGGATATATCAAAGGAGACCGGACTAAACATATTGCGCCAAAGTTCTTTTCAACACATGACCTACAAAAGGAAGGCGTAATCAATGTTTGCCAAGTCCGATCAATCAATAATTTGGCAGACCTATTCACAAAATCTTTGCCGACAAAGGTTTTTGAACAACTCAGAAAGAAGATAGGTCTACACCGATTGAAGAATATTCAATGATATCTAAATAAGGGGAAGCGTTATACGCACTGTACTCTTTTTCCCTTAATCAAGTTTTTATCCCAATGGGTTTTTCTTGATAAGGTTTTTAATGAGGCAGTACACGGTCCGGAAGTATCGTGTTAATATTGATCCTGAAGTATCATATTAATAGCGTATAATGAAAGATGAACATCCAAGGGGAAGTGTTGTAAATCAAATTTAATATGATTTATGTGGATGTTCAATTCATTGCCCCACTTCTTCCACTACTCCACTACTATGGATATTCATTTTCTTCTTTATTATTGTAACATCTCTTTCTAGCCTATAAATAGAGGCTTTGTAAAAGCAAGAATGTACACACAATTAGAAGAGAATAAAATTCTGCTATTGCTCTCTATCTCTCTTGTCATTTACTTTACTTTTGTTGCAACTTCATTTTAATTTTACAACAGATTGGAATATATATATTTGAACAGTCTGAAAATGTTAAATGATAGATTCAAGAAAAGCACACCCACTGCAGTTGTTCTCACCGCCGGGATTTTTATTAGAGTGAGGCTATGGTGCTATGCATAGCACGGATGGCTAGTGTACTACGGCTCAATATAGTACTTTTTAAAATCCTAATGGTCGATCCGAACCGTTCAATGTGATAACCATATGAATATTTACTTGCAAACTAAATTTTATATTTTTTCGAATTTTTTTACTATTTTTTTTACTATTTTTTTAGATAGGTAGAATTTTGATGGTCCAGAATTTTCAGAAAACACTGATTTTTCTACCTATCTAAAAAAATAGTAAAAAATTCAAAAAAATATAAATTTTAGTTTGCAAGTACATATTCATATGGATATCACATTGAACGGTTCGGATCGACCGTTAAGATTTTTAAAAGTACCATATTGAGCCATAGTACACTAGCCATATGTGCTATGCATAGCACCATAGCCTCACTCTTTTTATTAATACCCCAAAAAAAAATATCAAATCTGCCCTCACTCCAGAATTATTTTTAAAAATACTCTAACCGCCCAGTCCTGGGGCGGTCCACTCTTGACACCAGACTGCCCCCCACTGGGGCGGTCCACTTCCCATACCAGACCGCCCCAGGGCTGGCGGTCCGCTATAAAACCCCTATAAAAGGGGTTTTTCTCTCTCATGACCAGCACAGTTTCATTCTAACAACCCCAGAAAAGAAAGAGAGGCGATTTTGTGACGATTTTGAGCGATTTAAAGCTAGTAGAGGTATGGACAGTAACAATCGATGTAAGAAAGAGAGCAACCGAGATCGTGGCGTAGCGAGAGGAGGGTCAATTAATGATCGAGGTAAAAATGAGGAAAAAAAGTACAAGTGTCAAGTATGTCGTGATTTTCTTAATTGTGTGACATGTAAGATGGAGGAATGTAGTAGACGGCATGGTCGGCATGAAATTTCAGATGATGACTTTGTAGAAAATCCCTACGGCTTTGGTTTGAAAAAGAAGAAGGTTGATCCAGAGCCTCCAGCATAGGACAATGAGTTTGTTCCGTGTACTTATACTGGTAAGGCCATCACTTCGTCTGCTGTGACTGATCCAGATCCGACAAATTCCGATGATAACTTTATTCCATGTACTTTCAAGGCTCGTTGTAAAATGTAGTAGTACTTATTAGTAATGTTTGTTGTAACCTATATGAAAGGCTCGTTGTAAGAAGTAGACTTATTAAGAATTTATATTGTAGACTTATTAAGAATTTATGTCGTAGACTTTGTTTCATCAATTTTGTGTTTGTTTATAGTTTATGTTGTCAGTTTTTGTATATGTAATTAAGTATTGAAAATAACAAAACTGAAGCATATAAAATAATCGAGGCAAATAAAAAATTAAATAGTTCACAAACTACCAATTAGAATAGTTCACAACATACATCTAAAAAAGTTCATAACATAATTTAACAAAACTTGGTAATCAGCGACGATAGCCGAACAAACTCAGCCGACGTCTGGGTCTGGGTCTGGGTGCCGCTGGTTGTGCGACACTACCTGATGTCTCTCCATGGCTACTACTGATTTCTGGGCTTTCATGAGTGCAGTGGCTACTACCAGTTGCCTCAACAACAACTCTAGCATTTTCTCTTTCATTGGCTTCGTTAATGGCATCTGCATTGCATTCCAGTTCAATAAACATGGTATGATATTGAAATCGTAAAATATAAAATAAAATATAAGTAAATAAATAAAATCAACTGTACCTGCTCGCTGCCTGTCAGTAGTTGAACGGCGGGCCTAATGTCCCATTCGCCTACATTCCATCTGGTCCATGGTCATTACAGCACGCTTGTGGGGTCTTCTTTCTTTTCTAATCCACCCGCTTGCGGGCATGATTTTATCCCCAACATAGGCCAGCCACTGATACTGGTTGGGATAAGGATGGAAAGATGCACCCCAAGTACTCGCAAGGTATTCGGTACGGTACATGTCGCGACATAATGATCTTCAGACAAGTTTCTCTCTCGGCACACCGCCATAACATGAGAACAGGGTAGGTGGGCCAATTGGATTCCTTGGCAAGTGCAGGTTAGAGTATTGTCAGGTCCAAAAATAACAATATACTTGAACATCCTTTTCACAAACTTCATAGTCCCATCTGGTCTACGGCCGGTTGGAGCATACTCATTTGGACAGTGCACTTCGAATTCCAATTGGTTCTCCCCGTACGGGACAACTTTCATAACTGCACATTTCTCCCTATGTTTCCTTAGTTTCCCCTCCACCCTTGTTGAAAACGTTTGATTCCTGGACAGTAATTCGAGGGCTTTAACATGTCGTTCAACAAACCATGCATTTAACTTGTAAAAGGTGTCATCTACAATTGCTGCCACGGGCAACATCCGGCTCTGCTTGAAAACAGCATTCAAAGACTCGGACCCATTTGTAGTCATAATTCCCCATCGGAAACCTCCATCACGGGCTTGAAATATCTTCTCATATGAGGGTGGCTCAGCAAGATCTCTGGGATTATGTTTTCCCACCTTGAGTAAGTACGCGGAACTCTCCTTAGAAGTTCCAACCCCGGGTTGTCATAACCTCTATTTTCCCTAGAAGTTGTCATAACCTCTATTTTTCCTAGAAGTTCCAACCCCGGATTCATGTGGAACTCTCCTGGAATATAAGTCCATTACCAGGGTACCCTGTGACTCAAAAGTGTTGTAAACACTCCTCCATAACGACTCATATGTTATTGGATACCTGGTATAGTAAGGTCTACCCCCACTTACTGTGTTAATCCGAGTAGCTAAATCTATATCATACCGGTTGGGGTTCACACTGATCTTTTCATACACTATTCCCTTCAGTTCAACAAATGAGGTATTTTCATTTACGTCGAAGCCATAGGCTGCATCCTTAGTGTACTGTTGATCAGAGTCAAAATAATGATGAATTACGTAGGGTTTTGGCTTAGGTTTTGCATATTATCTCACACTTATGTTTAATTTATTAGAGAAAAAGGCTACTGTCACTCTTCTTTATGTTTTATTGCAGAAAACAGGTTTTGGGACTATTTTGCATCAAATGGAGCAAGAATCGGGTCAATTGGATAAGCGGCGCTCATCGACTGTCTCTGTTACGGTCCGTATTGCCTAATACGGACTTAGCCGAATACAGACCAGAAGATAGCGTGATACGCATTAAACCCTTCAGCGACATGG
Organism: Carex myosuroides; assembly: GCA_028015225.1. Taxonomy (NCBI): domain Eukaryota; kingdom Viridiplantae; phylum Streptophyta; class Magnoliopsida; order Poales; family Cyperaceae; genus Carex; species Carex myosuroides. Next base: position 15,666,230 of record CM051467.1, read on the forward strand.
TCTCAATACGGACCGTATCACCTGATATGGACCGTAACCAAGGTGCCTCTTGGGGTAATAACTGCCGACAGCTGTATCCAGATCAGTTTCTTAGCCTCCAATCAACTCCAGACGTCCCTCCCCTCCTATATAAGGCCCTTGGGCAGAAGAAGAAGTCATCTTTGTAATTAGAGTTAGATTTGATTAAAGTGAGAAGACATGAGTGATTGTAACCATGCCGTTCCGCGTCTAAGTTCCTTTCTTAGGGGCTAGGCAGTAAACCTTGTTACTCTTGATGTTTTGATATATATATCTTCTGTTGATTATGATTTCTTGTTGTTTAATCGAAATATTTTTGTGATTTATTATCTCTTCATCTAACTTCGATGATCTAGTTAACCCGTTAGGGTAGTGACAGTACTTTAATGGTAAGAGAAACTATGTTGCACGAATTAGCCTCGTTGAGATCTATTAGGTTTTTGTGAAGAAAACCTTAGCGGGGAAACCATAAACTATAACTACAAAACGCGAACCAAGTTCTATCATTTGCGTAAGGTAAATCGCAGTGATCTGTGTAGTAACTTGTGTATTTAAGATATCAGTCATTTGCGTAAGATAACTCGCAGTGTCCTATGTAGAATCTCGATGAAAGATCTATCATTCTTGCGTAAAATAACTCGCAGTGACCTATGTGGTGTCTTTTATAAAACAACAACAGGAAATCAGACCCGACAGGAATATATTATCAAAGCGGATTGAGTAGCAATGGTGTGCCGAAACCCTAAGAATTCTCATCTCTGTCTTTATTTTAATTACTTTTAATTGCTTCCTAATTTACATTGATCACAATAACAACTTTCAATTTTCAGATTCGTCTAGCCTTTCGAAAAATTGTGATTCGATCGCTCAAAACTCTGAACCAATATTCCATGTTGATCGACCTCGAATATACTACTCTATAGGATTGTGCGCTTGCAGTCCGAACCGATAGCATTTCCGAGTTTATAAATATTAAAAGAAACATCGCTCTCTTTTGAGTGATCAACTGTGCTCTCTCCGCACCCTGGGTAAACTTCTCGCCCACATACAGTGCAACCAACATCTTTCTGTTTGATAGCTACTGTTCAAAATTGCCTCTCTCGTTTTCTCTTTCTTTTCTGGGGTTGTTAGAATAAAACTGTGCTGGTCAGGAGAGAGAAAAACCCCTTTTATAGGGTTTTTATAGCGGACCGCGCAGCTCTGGGGAGGTCTGGTATGGGAAGTGGACCGCCCCAGAGCTGGGCGGTTAGGGCATTTTTAAAAATAATTCTGAGGTGAGGACAAATTTGATAATTTCTTTTTTTTTTTAGTATTAATAAAAATCCCGGTTCTCACCGTATCTCCCGACATTTTTATTAATACCCAAAGTTAATTAGAAATTAATATTTATGCCCAAAATTCCCAACTTTCGCCAAAAATGCCCAAATCGGCCATAAAATGGTCGGTTTTCCCTTTTTTTTTTTTTTTTTTTAGAGACACTATGAAGAGAAAAATAATGAAATCTAACACTGAAAATTTAAATTTTTTGTTTAAATTTTTTGTTAGATTACTTTTTTTGATTTATAATTAGCATATTTATACTAAAATACACTAGATTACTTGAAATTATGTTGAATTACACTATATTACAATAAATTTTGTTGAATTACACTAAATTACGTTAAATTATGCCAAATTATAATAACTTCGCTAATTATGCAGAAATACGGTAAATTACACTAAACTACGCAAAATTACGCTAAAGTAGACCGATTTGTGTCATCTTTCATGAATCATAAAAAATAGTTAAAAAATTCGGAAAATAGTAAAAATTGGTATTTTACAAGTTCATTATGTAACTAATTTACTGAGCTACTTAGATTGAATAATAGAAATAAAAATCTTAATCGGAAACTTCAACTCAAGTTTTGAGGCTCTTCCCTTAGTTTTTTGGCAATTCTGAATTTTGAAATCCGGTGTAGCTAGCACGGACGCATGCGTCTTTTCGTAAGCTTTCCGAAAAGTGGTCATTTGCTGAAATCGGACACTCGAGTGTTGTTTTATGACGTTTGAAGTTTCGTCGTTGTTTTTCGGCTTTTCAGTGAAGATATCGTACCTATTCATATGTAATTTAGCGTAATTTACCGTATTTTAGCGTAATGTAATGTAATTTAGTGTAATTTAACTTAATATAGTGTAATTCAATATAATTTCAAGTAATTTAGCGTATTTTAGTATAAATATGCTAATTATATATCAAAAGAAGTAATCTAATTAGCTAAATTTTAACATAAATATTAATTTCTAATTAACTTTGGATATTAATAAAAACGTCGGCCGTGTCTCTGTCGTTCATAGTTTAAAGGCACAATATTCAAACACATTGAACCTGCGCTTCTTCATACTTGGAAGTTGGAAGCCCATACCGGTGGAGCCCAATGTAGGGGCATCGATCAAAAGGAATTATTTTCAAGTGTCAAACCCATCCTTAACACTGTTTCTCTTTCTATTGTCGGCTACCAATATATTATATATCTGATCCTTCACCCCCAAACATCTAATTTAGTAACCATTTCCTTCATATTTTATTACAAAAATATATACTTAACTCTTTAGTTCTTTATAACTATATAATAATTTGATACTATGCATATTACATAATAATAATTCGTGCTTTGAATTTATATCTTTATTATTAAAATCCAAATAGTTAATATGAGTAGTTCAATATAATCTTCGTATAAAAATGTATTACAGAAATATAATATTTGTTCCAAATAGTTATATATTATATTTGTTACAAAACTCATGTAACCTTATCATTATTAATGGAATTAAATATGGACTTGACTCATATTTTTTCTCCAAAAAAAATAATGTATTACAGAAATAGGCGGTTTCAAAAATGAAGAGGAACCAGGAGATTTCTAGATCCTGGACCGGAACAATGCAAGTAGCGCGGAAATAAATCCGACATTTTTATTAATATCCAAAGTTTAATACAAATTATTAATTATGCTCAGATTTTCAAACTTTTGCTAAAAATACCCAAGCCGGCCAGAAAATGGCCGGCTTAGGTACCCGAGTAAACCGGCCATTTTCTGGCCGGCTTACTCCATTTTTTTATTTTTTTATTTTTTTTATTTTTTATTTATAGAGAGACACTATGAAGATCAAAATATTGAAATTTAACACTGAAAATTTGAAATTTTTTGTTTTTATATTACTTCTTTTGATATATAATTAGCATATTTATACTAAAATACGCTAGATTAATTGAAATTATATTGAATAACACTATATTATGTTAAATTACGCTAAATTACATTACATTACGCTAAAATACGGTAAATTACGCTAAATTACAAATGAATAGGGAGGATATCTTCACTGAAAAGGCGAAAAACGGTGATGAAACTTCAAACGGTCATAAAACGGCGCTCGAGTGTCCGATTTCAGCAAATGACCACTTTTCGGAAAGCTTGCGAAAATGCGCATGCGTTCGTGCCTACTATGCTGGATTTCGAAATTCAGAATCGCCAAAAAACAAAGAGAAGAGCCTCAAAACTTGAGTTGAAGTTTCCGATTAAGATTTTCATTTCTATCATTCAATCCAAGTAGCTCAGTAAATTAGTTACATAATGAACTTGCAGATTACCAATTTTTACTATTTTTGAAATTTGTTTACTATTTTTTATGATTCATGAAAGATGAGCAAAATAAGTCTACTATAGCGTAATTTTGTGTAGTTTAGTGTTTTTTTTACTGTATTTCAGCATAATTAGCGAAGTTATTGTAATTTCACGTAATTTAGTATAATTGAACATAATTTATTGTAATATAGTGTAATTCAATATAATTTCAAGTAATCTAGCGTATTTTAGTATAAATATGCTAATTATACATCAAAAGAAGTAATATAACAAATAATTTAAACAAAAATTTTAAATTTTCAGAGTTAGGTTTCAATATTTTGATCTTCATAGTCTCTCTCTAAAAAAAAAAAAAAAAATTGGAGTAAGCCGGCCAGAAAATGGCCGGTTTACTCGGGTACCTAAGCCGGCCATTTTCTAACCGGCTTGGGTATTTTTAGTGAAAGTTGGAAATCTGAACATAATTAATAATTTGTATTAAACTTTGGATATTAATAAAAATGTCGGGAAATAAATCTGCTGTTATTTCTTAGAAATAACAAGAACCTGTTATTTCGATCCTAATTGTTCCAACTTTTCATGCATTAATCTCAACAAAGTAAGTTTTTCATATGCGAATTTCAACAAAAAATCAACGGTTGAGATCGGAATAACAGGTTGCTGTTATTCCCATGGAATAACACCAGATTTATTTCCAAGTAACGCATATGGAGTCCCACAGCGTTGACCAAATAACCAAAGGCCAAAGCAAAGAGCGATGGGGTATAAACTGCCAACCAAAGGCGTCCTCTCAAAAGCATACCTTTCTCCATCTTTTTTAGATTAGTCTGGAAACCATCCAAAACAGTGATTTTGTATCTATCTAAAAAAATAGAGTCACCGCTGCATAGTGCAGATGGTCATGACATCCCCACTCTCCTACGGGAGAACGTGGGTTCGATCCCTGCTGAAAGCAGGAAGGAAGGGTGTGTGTGTGGCCTACGGGCTTTAATCAAAAAAAAAAAAAAAATAGAAAAATTCCAAAAATATAAAATTTGATTTCCAATGACATGTTAATATGAAGATCACTTTGAGCAGTTTGAATCGACTGTTCGGATTTGAAATTTCCAAAACTGACTCGTTATAACTTACACTGAAATTATAACGTTATGACATTAACCAGACTCTATATATATATATATATATATATATATATATATATATAGTATAACAATTAACTCAGATATAATTAAATATATGACTGTAGTTACTACTGGGTCCAATTAGCTCTTTTGCGGTGCCCCCATTGCATGATCCCGGCGTACTCCTACCAAATCAAATTTAAATTTTAGTTATTGATTGTTTAATTGAGTACATACAATTAAAGTTTAGAAGGCTGGAGAATGGTTCTGATAGCAACTAATTTCTTTTAGATATTAAAACAGTTAAGTAAAGATAAAAGTCTAGAAGGATGTAACTGAAAGATTAATGAAAAAAGAAGGCTAGAAGAGACTGTTAGACTATTTGTTCAAATAAAATCAGAAATATGTAATTGCCAATTGTAAATTGATTATTGTATCAATTTAAACCAGGTGTATCATTACATCAGTGATTAAAGGGCCCATTTTATAAAGGGCCGCAATGTAGGCCTACCGAAAGTGGGCCAGGCCTTCCTGATGGGAAAGGCCTACCTAAGCTAGGTACTTTGTCTGGGATAAGATGGCTTTTCATCAAATAGCACTCTTGATGCTGATTGATGCTTTTGCTTTTGTTTAGTTATTCATTTCATTATTTATAATTCTTACTGTTCTTAATTATTATTATTTTTTTTGGTAGTTGCTTCTATTAATTGTTGGGTATTCTAATTTAAAAATTATGAAATAATTTTCCACAATATTCTATTAAGCGGCTTGAACCGAACAATAGGTTATTCCTATACGCTGTTATTTTGGCTTCCAAGTATAAAAAATTTGAAATTCCAATACCAATATTTTTTTTCTCTATCATTAAAAATTGTAAAAAATGAACTTGCCTGCTTATAATAGGTGGTGAGACGTGTATTACTAAACGCCACCTCTAAAATTGTATTATAATTAAACTAATTTATGACAATACAAAGCAAATGATTGAGACATGAAATCTTGGAATTAGATTGATGGAACTTGCCTTGCTTTCTGCGCTGTCAAATTTGCTACACCTTTTAATAATTGTTACAGTGTGCATGACATAACATTGTGTCAAATATTATAATTAAAGAAAAATAAAATTGTACTTTAATAGGTCTAATATTATTTCATGCAAGGCATAGTTCTATGGAGGTTAGAGACCAATGCATGATACCAATCATGCATTTATCCAGAACTGGTACGAATTGGCCCGAATTCATCACGTGGGTTAGCTATTTAGTTAGGTAGTTGTTTGTAGGCCATATTTTTTTTTTTTAAATTAACAATGATAATGATAAAATTATGCTCCCAATTTTTTTTTTTAAGAAACTAAAGAGAAAAAGAATTTCACAAGTACCAATTTCAGGAAAGACCTGTTCATATTTTCTTGAATATAGGTTATCCATGGGATGAATTATCTTCTTTTTTGAAAAAAAAAAATAATGGTTAAATTCAACTGTTTCTTAATTTTAGTTTCCACTAGAATAAAATCTTTGAAAATTGTTTAGATGCAGCATATATTTTAGTTCCCAATATTTTATTTAAACAAATTAAAAGAGAGAATTTCACAAGTATCAATTTCAGAAAATTACCTATTCAGAGATGCTGTATATATTTTCTTGAATATAGCTTATCCAATGCATGAAATATCTTCTTTTTCAAAAAAAATTAATGGTTAAATAGGTTGCGTACCTTATACCTGACTGGTACGGACTGATTCTGGTACGGAAATGTGGGACTGGTATGGACTGGTACAGACTGATGAACAGTTGGACTGGTACAAAACAGATTCGACATGCTGGTAACGAAGGCATGCTCATACCGGACTGGTATGGACCGTTTCTGGCATGAACTGCGGCTCAAATAGAAATTACAGAATTCACCTTCAATTTTGGTTGTTTTGCCTTTCAGGGACTTTGATGTAATTTTTACATTTATTTTTCCTTTGTTTCTTCTGTTTCGCTTTTTCTTTCTTTTTATTTGTCTTCAGCTCAAATGTTTTGAGCGAATTGTGTTTTTGTAATCGGTAGGTACAAACTCTGTAACTACAATTATTTTTTTTGAAATTTTTTTGAAATTTTTTTATTTCAAATTTTGCAATTGAACATAATGTGAAAGGACTTGGGATGCACTTAAATATAATGTTGGATCCATGAAGGACATAATTTTTAGATGATTTTATTTTCAAAATGGAAAATATAATGTTGGCATTTTGGTTCTCAAATCAATCATTCAAGCATAAAAGTAATGTCACATCTCCACAATCAAAGCCACTTTTTTCTGATTTCCCCATGTGCATTTGTTATCTGCGTGCTGATTATATTAAAGCGTTTGCTGACCTAATTTTATGAAATAATTAATTAAGCGTAGGAGCTAATAAATTGATTCCCACCAGCTTTGCTAAATTTAGTATTAAATATCTAGTACTTATCTATGAAATGAAAACGGCCAACTTCACCAAAACTTCAGATTCAAGAAAAAAGAACCAAATAATTGATTTCCTTCTTTGTTTTACTTTTCAGGAACTTTACAGTCATTTGATTTTATTTTCCATTTTATTTCAACTCAATCTATTTTGAGCTAATTGTAATCTGTGGGTACAACTTGGTAACTGCAATCATCAATCAAATTTGGGCAAGACTCATATTTTTCTTCAAAAAAGAAAAATGAAAAAGGAACAAAATAATAAAAAGGAGAATATTAGAAAAACAAAGGCAGAGATCTACCATTGACAAAGAAAAAAATGTCTTTATTGAATAAAATTTATGAGCTTATTCTTACAATTTTATGGAATTTGTTCTTGCAAAATGGGTTGTATTTACAACATCATTTTTTTTTAGCATTTGACATCCATGCATAGTTTCTAATTGAGTTGGCAAAGTGAATAATCTGTGAGCTGGGTTTGGGTAGCCTTTGACAACTTCTTACCTATTATATGCCCACTTGAGAGTAGGTCTGATGCCCCTGGTTCGATGGGTTTAATCACCGTCAATTTGTTTTAAGATTCGTGTAGAATGCTGTAAACTTCGTGTGTTTCTGTTTTAATTTTCGTGCGCACAAATCTTAAATTAGATCGGACGGTCATCATGTTCGTTGAACCTAAAAGTAGGTCCGATGGGCATCGGACCTATCCGTTCTCATATATGCCAAGAGGCCATTTTGTTTTCTCTTTGCATAATGCATATCTACTTGTAAGTTTATTAACGTACATATATGCAAATATAAAAGTATGTTTAAATACTTACCTATTACCAAGAAGGCCATTTTGTTTTCTCTTTGCATATGTAACAAGTCTATACCTACATATATGCAACTACAAAAGTATGTTCAAATTGATTATATTTAAATAATTTTTGAGGAGGATTCAAATGTCTCAATTTTTTGTGCCTCCACCATGTCTCCATTTTCAAAACATTAATAACTCAAAATTTGAAAGATAAACGTCAAAATAAAACCATTAGATGTGATCTATGTTATTTTTACTATGTGCTCAAAAAAATTTATCACATTTTAATTTTGTTTATATGCGAATCTTTAAGTTGAAAAATCAACGTATAGAAATTATCCACATCAATCAATTTTTACAAGTTCTTGATGACAAATAAATTAAAATTGAAATATCATAACTTTTTACATGTGCATAGATGAAATAATGTATATCATATCTAACGGTTTTATTTAGACATTTAAGTTTTAAATTTTGAGTTATTAAATTTTTTAAAAATTGAGACATAATAAAGACACAAAAATAAAAACATTTGAACCTTCCTCATAATTCTTACCTATTACCAAGGAGGCCATGTTGTAATTTTCTCTCTGCCATTGTATTACTTTCCTCAACCAATCTTCAGGATTATGTTTAAATTTATTAGCAAAGCCCAATAATGGTTGCAACCAATTTGTCTATTTTACTATTCTTAACAATTTATAAAAGTATCTTTTTGATGTATCTTGATTTCAATAGATAAAAATTTAGTACAAGCGGATAACTTTTTGCACAACATTTTGACTTCAATTGCAGCATCAATTTGATCATAATCTGAATTTCAATTTTACATAAAAGCCCTCAAATGTACATTAATCCATATTATCCAAACCGTGATGATCAATTTACAAACAAGCACCTCACCTTATTGACATTCACATTACAACCAAACCATCAACTAGGTGATTGAAGACCCAATATCTAATCCCCAAGCTATCTCTTCCTCCTATGCAATCTTTTATTATATTTTTTTTCATTACTCAACATCTATATTCATGTCCTAATTTCCAAGAAAACATGGTATTTTCACAAGTCTATCCAAAAAAAAAAACATATATAATAAAAGACCATTTCATTTCATTTTACTCTGACAAGAAAGACGCTCAATTCCGGTGCTTCCATGCCATTACCACCTGTACCGCCCCCAGTACCACCACCTTCATAAGGGTTAATCATGTAAAACGCCTCGGAATCTTTGGACCCGACAACCCGCTCAAACCGGGCCCGCATGTAAGTCAACTCCCCGTCAAGCGCAGCATCTTTCTCTGATGCGCACGGCAACACACCGGCACCCATCGACACCCCTCTAAGCAGTTGCAACACATACCTCTCGTTGTCACTCTGATCCTTCCTCCTTATACTATAGCCCGACTTTCTCCCGTTGCAATACACGGCCCACACGAATTCTTCGACCAGCTTCCTTCTGTGCGTCCTCGTCTCACTCTCTAACGCGAGCTTCACGAGCCCAGACGACATCTCCTTGTGGAAGAATGTGGTTTGCATCGGGAGCTCGATAAGAAAGATCGGCGGTGATCTCGTGTCTTCTTGAATGGCGAGTGAGAGGCGGCCTTTTCTATGGCCGAAGAGCGTGATGGTGGTAGCACGGTCGGTAAGCAAGGGCCGGTTATGACGGCCTAGCAACGCCACCATTTTGCAACCAGAGGAGAGCATCGGAAGGAGCTTGAACATCTTGAAGAACCCGGTGCCATGGCTGTGGCCACCCGACTTGCGGCGGCTGTCGTCAGTCGTGTGGCGCAGGAGAGAGATTAGTGCTGGTGTCTCTGAGAAAGGTGGCATTCTGTTCTGACTATCTTTCTTGGAATTTTCTTGGATTCTTTTTCTTTATTTTTTGTGGGTATTGTAGGTTGAGAGACAATTAAGATGAGAGAGATGAAGAGAGGTTATATATAGGTGAAAGGAAGGTGGTTGAAATGAGCTTCTCTCAACGGAATCTAATGGGCCTATCATTTCTGTACTCTGCTTTGTTGGAGCATGTACTGTGTGTCAAAAGCACGCTTATTAAACCATAGCATGTAGGCTGTTGGATTGGGTTTCTAAAATGATGAACTAGCAGCTGTGTATGAGAGTGATATGTGTTAAAGTTGTACTTAATTTGCATTATTGTGTAATTCCGTAACATGTTTATATGCATGTCTGTTGTACTTGGTACAGAGAAGAAAATTAACACTACTGGTATGATAACAATATATATACTTGTAAAGAAAGCATTTAGAACAATACCTTACCAACTAAATTTAATATGATTCTCAATTTACTTGCCATTTTTCATTTCGTTTCTTTTTTTTTTTTTGTAAAAAAAGTTGGGGATTTAATAATGGATTTCATTTCTACAATTGGTATCTTAAATTCATAAACTCATGATGGTTTCAGAGCAAACAAAATGAATTAATCTTGTGACTCGACGTTTGATTATACACTTGCCGAAAAAGAATGGCGTCTCAGAAAATCTTAATTGAAATCATTGGAAATCCAATTGGCATGGAAATATGGAATGCAAGTCAAAAGGTGACAAATCACATTTGATTTTCTTTCCAGTGTAAGTGGGGAACAGGGGAAGGACAGAGGCACCTACTATGAGTGGGAATTTTGTTTATCTATAGAAATTATTAAATTGAGAGCGTACGGAAATAGAAAGAGTACTTGATTTCTAACAAATATAAAATAGATTTGACTCATTGAGTCTGATCTAAAAATTAGGATCGGACTCAATGGTCCATATCCACTATTATTTTCTTTTTCTTTTTTAAATTAGATACTTGTGGATAAATCTGGAATATGACTATCACAGAAAATTAGATGAGAATTGGATCTACCTCATTAGGTTCGATCCAAGTTGATTTTTTTTTGTAATTCCACAAAAACACTTGAAATGACCGAATTTCAAAAAATATTGGATCTGGCTCAATGAGTCCGATCCACTTCTGACTTGATTAAATGTAGCACCCATATTCTCCTTTTCTACCGTTTAAAAAAGAAAAGAAAATAACAATAGATCTGGACCATTGAGTCCAATCCGAATTTTTGAATCGGACTCAATGAGTCAAATTTTTCTATATTTATTGAAAACGAGATACTCTTTCTATTTCCGTACGTCTCAATTTAATAATTTCTATAGATAAAAAAGTTTCCCTATGAGTAAGTGGAGTACGAGATTGACGTGACATGAATGTCATTGCAGTGTCAATGAACAAATTTTTATTTGTAGAAATTAAAGGTTAAATTATCTCAAACAAGATTGATTGTTATTTTATATTTTATAAATAGAACTTAACTATTGATTTGGTTCCAGTAAGATATTTTTAACTATAAAATCAAACTATATTTGGTTGCATGTGTCATGTTCACAAAAGTCGAGGAAATACTAGAACTGAACTATTAAATCAATTCCATTAATTTTCAACACTGTCTGGCGGTTGGCGTGGCATTTGTAGAAAATCAATTGAATAAACTATTGATTCGGTCCTATTGATTTGATCATATTAGCTTACCCTCTAAGATCAAATCAATGATTCAATCACATCTATTTTGAAGAAAAAAGAATTAGAATAATTATTTTGGTACCCGCAGTTGAGTACCCGCATTGTACCCGCAGTTGATTCCTTTCCCAATTAACTTCCATAACGGTATAACTAACTTTGTCAATCATTAAACTACCTTGAAAAACGTGTAAAAGATGAGTCCAGTTTTTTTCTTTAAATACTTGATATCTTAAGTATAAATACTTGATGAATTATATATGAATATTTGATATCTTAGGTATGAATACTTTCTATTTTGTATGAATACTTTTCATATTTGAATATTTGATACTTTGAAAAACGTGTAAAAGTATGTCATCATGGATCTCATTTGAAAGAGAAAATTGTGTAGAACACGTTCGTGGTTTTAAATTTGTAAAATTCCTCATAGATCGTCTCAAAAATTGGTTAGATTGAACGGAGAAAAAAAAAACCACCTTGAAAAACGTGTAAAAGATGAGTAGGTATTGTGTCCAGTTTTTTTTTAAATACTTGATATCTTAGGTATGAATACTTGATCAATTATATATGAATACTTGATAATTTAGGTATAAATACTTTCCATTTTGTATGTGAATTAATTTAAACCATGAATGTAGCACTGGTGGTGTGATCCACGTGGCCTTTTGGTTGTGGTCCCCAATGCAGTCTGACAGTTACTGCCCCTGAAAAGTAATGGTCTCCAGTTTTGGAAAAGTAATGGTCCCCAATGCAGTCTGACACGTGACTTTTTGGTTGTGGATTTTTCATATATGTAGTTCATTGTATAGATATAAATACTTGTCTTGTATAGATATAAATACTTCACAATGTTACTATTAATACTTGTAAAACAAAATTACAGTTTTGGAACGGTTGTGTGGTCCCCTAATGCGGGTACGACGCGAGAATTTTTCAAAAAAAGTGCGGGTACGGTTATTTAAAAAAATTCATATATCATATATGTAGTTCATTGTATAGATATAAATACTTGTCTTGTATAGGTATAAATACTTCACAATGTTACTATTAATACTTGTAAAATAAAATTACAGTTTTGACAGTTTAGGTCCCCAAAAACAGTTATGACAGTTTAGGTGCGGTCCCCAAAAACAGTTATGATAGTTTATGTGCGGGTACAGTGCGGGTACTCAACTGCGGGTACTCATATCAGCTTCCAAAGAATTATTGTTGTTTCCCGTAATTTGTTTTTTTTTATTTCTAAAAATAAAAAAAAATTGGTGAAGGAAAGGTGATTGGATTAGAAGGGTATGGAAGGAAGGACGTGGAAGGGATTTTGGACCACTTTGTCACATTGGTTGGGGGTTGGGAACTTGGAAGTAAATCAAAGGTTGATTTATACTTTGTTCTAGCTAGCGTGGCATGTGTCCCGGCCTATATGCTACAAACATGCATCCTCTGTTATTGGATTTAAATCAGCTGAAATTTCAAATTCATGAACACTATTTTGAAATTTCTGAAATTCTGAATCTAACCGTTCAACTTTTTTTGTGCACGCATCTCAAAACAGCTGATTTTTCTGTGCACTCATTTCGAAACAGTTCGACGGCTGGATTCGAAATTTCAGAGTACTGTTCATAGATCTGAAATTTCATGAGATTTGAATCCTCTGTTATATGCACCGAATTGTAACATAGTATTTCTTTTAATCTTTTAAGAAATAATGGTAACTTACTTTTGTTACACATCCATTTAATAATTTAAAAAAATATTATTTAAATTAAAAATCAACCATTAAGCATTAACAACTTTAAGTCCTAAAAGACTGCATTAGTTTCAAATTGGTAAAAAAAATTGATACACATTCAATTTAAATAATAAATAACACATCTTCTAGTTAAAAAAATTTAATTTGAGCAATATTTTTTCATACATAAAATGAATATATTAAAAGCATATAAAATACTGATTGATATTATTTAATATTTTTATTTTTTTTAGCTGCCTGGTTTCTGTAAGGTTATCTGTATGTTGCATATATATTCAAAATTGTATAAATATAACATAGGATATTAATTGCCGTTAATGTACCATCAATGGTTCTGTGCATGGTTGTTTTTTTTACCAACTTTCCTATCAATGCCTCTATGCAATTATTGATGCTTCTCTTCTCTTCCTCACTTTACAATGCATCATCCATTACCATTTCTCATGTTGGAGATAAATGCTGCTCCAATTTCTGGAAATTGCTTTTGTGATACGCCACCGTTTACCATAATCACAAATCAATCAAATCTGGCCCTTCAAACTGAAATGAAGCATCCAGATCAGTTCATTTGTTCAAAATTAGTTACACAGGACATTTTTCCATTAAATTTTAGTTCTCTTTTCAATAGACTAACTTGATATATTATAAGAGTGAGGCAATGATACTTTGCAAAGTGTATATTCATATTTTATTTTTTAAAATTCAAACAGTCAATTCGAACCGCTCAATATGATCTCTATATGAAAATGTACTTGGAGATCAAATATTTACCTTTTTAAGAAATCCTTTACAATTTTTCAGATAGATAGAAAATCACTATATTTGAATAATCTAGAATCTTTAGATCGGATGCTCTTCTACCTATCTAAAAAAACTAGTAAAAAAATTTAAAAAATATAAATTGTCTTAAAGTACATTTTCATATGAATATCATGTTGATCAATATAGATCGATTGTTTGAAAAAATAAATCCTATAACATGAGTTTATCTGCATTTTGTAAATTATCATAGTCTCACTCAATGGCGGATAGAAGAAGGAGATTCAATTGATCTCCATTTTTTATTTTTATATATAATTTTCTATATAATTTAGAGTAAAATATTATGAAATTTTAAAATTAACTCCATTCTCTGTAGAAAATTTTTATATAATTGATCCTAGAAATATTTTAACTTTCGTAGTTCAAAAATCTAGCGCCTCACTCATATTATCATGATCTGCATTTTGTAAAGTATCAGTCTCACTCATATTATATGTATGGTTAAAGAATAACCAGTCATAAAACGACAAATAAAAAGACTTAAGACCTACATATAATAATTATAAACATCTAAGACAAACCTATCTCAATTACAGCCGAATGCGACCTACTACATATCACAAATAACATTGATGAGTCAAATGCCGACATGTTTATTAATATTCAAAATTAAATACAAATTAATAAATATATCCATGTTAGCTAGGTATTTTTAAAAATATCAAAACCGGTCATTTATTGGCCGGTTATCTTTTATTCTCAACCGGCCATTAAATAGCCGGTTCTCTATTTTTTTTTTTTGCTGTTTCAGATTCTATAAATATCCATCTTTCTCTCTCGTTCCTCTCACAACTCACTCAACTCACATAAGAGAAAGAGATGAAGAGAAATAGAGAAATAGAGAAAGAGAAGGTGATTTTAGAGGCGATTTGAGACGATTTTCCGGATGATTTTCAAATAAAATTTTATTTTTTTTATTTAATTTTTTTTATTTATTTAATTTATATTTATTTATTTTTATTATATTTTTTTTAATTTTTTTCAGTAACCTTTACATTTAAATTAATAACTTGACAATTGTTTACCATTTACTAAAATGTAGCTTGTTGACCATATCATGGCCTTGATTTCATTACACTGTGGTGGAAATAATGGCCTACTTGTAATGAACCTAGAATTATTCCTAGCAAGGCCTGGATTAGAGTTAGGAGGAGGAAACACACCCGTTATGTAATGACCATGGATGAAATGCAAGGTAGGCGAAGGGGACATCAAGCTCGCCGTTCCACTACCGACAGAAATCGAAGAGGTATGTAACATTCATCAAAAATTATATTTCTTTTCAATTTAGACAAACTTACTAAGTAACAAATGCAATGAAGAGCCAGAAACGCAGCAAATGTGGCAGAAAATGAGTGAGTTATCACAGAGGCAACTAGGTCAGGGTCACAAGGGTCACGGCATAGCACAACTACAAGTCGTTTAGATGCATCTGCTATGTTTGCAGAAGCAATGAGAGAGACATTTGCCATATGAGTGTTGGACCCTAAGACACCTAGAAGGGGGTGAATGGGGCCTTTTTAAAAATTAAAAATAAGTTCTTGTAACTAACGTGTGTATGAATTATTCTTGGCGGAAACTAGAATAACTATAAACTAAGCAAGTGTGCGTGAAATAAATAGAAGAGTCAAGAGACACTTGACACGAGAGCTACTTACGGAGTTCGGCACTAACGCCTACATCTCCGGGGCTTGCGACCTTCGAAATGGCGCGCATTTCTTTACCCAATGAGAAATGAGTACAAGGTGGAACCCGTGAGCCCTTACAAAGCTTGAGAAATCACGCGGCCCGAGCACAGAAATGGCTCACGAGCACTAAAGGCTCAAATGTATGAAACAAACAAGATGATCGCTCAAGGATCACTCTACTTCTTACATAAGATTGATTGTGGTTGAGTATGCTTGAGATTGTTGTATGAATATTGAAGTTGTGTGCACAAGCAACAATGACTTTTTCTATATCTAAATGAAATTCGAAACATTGCAATTGGGGGCGGCTAGAGTGATAATCCAAACCTAGATTTTGCTTCTATTTATAGAGAGAGAAACAAAATAAGATATCTGGCATCAACCATTGCAACGGATGATTAGGCGTTTGATACGTCCTATCTCTGGAGATGAGGCCGTATGGGAGATTGGGCTGAGTTGGGTTCGCCCTGCCAAAGGATGGCAGGCCGAAGTAAAGATCGAGTTAGGAACTCGGGGTGGATTGTGAGAGATTCGGACTCTGACCTGTATGATCTCTCTCTTGGTTAAAAGTTGCGTCCCCTGTTTCCTGGGGCTTACTGCCTTATATAGTCCAGCCATAACCGCCAACTCGGGCGTTTATGGGGGAACGTGGGCAGTTATGTCGTCCGTTATTGGGACGTGGGCATTAAACCAGCCGTTTCTGGGACGTGGGCTTTAAGCTAGCCGTTTCCACGGCTATCCCGTATGTCGGTTGGCTTTAACCTATATTCGGGCCATATACTTTTGAGGCCTCCGAGTTGGGCCCCGGTTTAGTGGATCTTTGAGCTTTTTCATATGACATCGGGTTGGCCTTGTAAAGGTCCGAATCCCAGTCTTTCATGGCCCAGTTTTGAACAAGTAAAAGGGCCTGTGGAACATGGCCCTATCATTAGCCCCCGAAGTCGGAATGCATCGGCGAGATGCTTTCGACTTGAAGGTGAATAACTCGTAAAACACGGTTTTTATTACCGACATTTGTATACTAGACGAGCTATAATAACTCGGGTGTGGCATATGTCGGGTACATATCTTGTTACAAACGACAATGTTCTATCATATACCTATCTCGGTATTAATATACTTACCATTTTTTTTTTTTTTAACAAGAAGATATCCGAGTTAGAATGTGACGAGGAAAATGGTATCCGAGTTAATCAAAAAATAATGAAAGAAGTGAAACATAGAAATTATAAGTAATCATTGATATTTCAAGAACAGAACAAGTCGAAATATAAGAAAACATCGAAATCATACAACGCCTCGATCTAGTAAAACATCGAAATCATACAACGCCTAATTAGACTAAACATGAGACATGATATTATATAGTGCCTGGAAGAATATTTCCACCATGGGCGCTATGTTTGTCATGTCACGCCTTCCATGCACCGTGATAGCCATGTTCAGCTAAAAGACGAGTGTGATGTCGCTTTCTTTTTTTTAAGTTGAAAATCACACTTACACCATCTCATTGTCGGTATCCTCAAAGAGGTTATCCGATATGAGCTCGGGTTCAGTGGCGGTGTACAACGTTGGACCTCCGGTATGGCGTGATAAACACCCGGGACATTTCCAAAACCGGCGACGAGGGTCTGACCGACCTTGGATGTCGTAATGGGTGAAACAACTCCACTCATGGCACGCCCGACATTTCACCATCTCGTGCTTGTCTTCTTTGTAACGGCAGATAATGCACCTACGCATCTTGGGCTCGAGATTGAATTTATAAATGTCGTTCTCGTCTTCCTTGGTGAACGAGGGTGCGTTAGCAAGGGTGAGGTCGAGAAGGTCACCGATTTGGAGGTCCTCATTCACGAGCATCCAATCCAAATCTTTCTCGGGAAAATGTTGGAGGAGGGTCCATCGCTCAGGTCGAGATAGGGCCCGTATTGAGTCCCGAGAATATCGAGGATTAGGGGGAGGTGAGTTGTGGCCTTGCCTTGATGGTTGGATATCGTAACTATGACCACGATCAAGGGGCGTTTTGTTTTTGGAAGCAACTCTCTTGAAAGGCATCTCGGAAGTAGATAGGTGAAAAGATGATAAGAGGTAAAGAGTGAAATGTGCCCTTTACCGTATGGTGACTCTGGTATTTATAGTCGCTAGGGTAAATATTGCCATAAATAAGCGTGGGCCATATTGCCTAAATAGGTAGCCGCCAGCTACTAGTCATAAATGTCATTGGGCAGTGTGCCTCGTTAATGAGATGACAGGCTTTTTGCATTCCCGAGGTGGTCAAATTGACTCGCATTAAACAGCATTAAGTAACAAAATGCTTAAAACATATAAGAATCAAAACAGCACGAGATAGAAATCTCGGCTAAGTTTGCTACATAAACATAAATGTAGTTTTAAAGTTGACATAGAATTAAAACAAAAGGCGGGCTAGTCCCGCGATAATTTATAAAGCTAATCCTATTCATGACGGGAGCGTTTAGCCCGGCGTTCTTGATCCAGACATCTCCTGCAGATGAAGGATGTGAAACGTGGATCATCATGGTTCCGAGGTGATCTGCGGGCTAGACATCCGGGATGAAAAGCTTCTTCGCATCCATCACAATGGAACATGTGCCGATAATTTCCTCGGGTTTGACAAATGGCACATCTATCCCAAGCTAACGGGTCACCGCAGATTCTTCGGGGATAGCTGGGGGTTGCTCGGTATTGACGTTGGGATTTTTACGTGGAGGAGACGGGTGTAATGATGGAATGGCAACATTCTCCTTTTTAATTAGGTCCATCATGAACTTGTTATCTGTCATCGTGCTAAAACCCGAGTTGGGAGGGATAGCAGTGATTATTGGGTGTCCCGTTTAAAGGGAGACGGAAGAAATATTTATAGTATACCGGCATTAATTATATGACGCCTCGTCTTCCGTTACCCTCCGTCAGCCATCAAATCAGGCATCAAATCAATCAGGGGTATGAGTGTACGGTGCAATCCGTGAGTGACACCTGTCATTATTCAGCTCGGCGAGAGCTCGAAGCACGGGAATCGAGGCGTCGTCATGATGAAAGGTGGCCACGCGACGTTTCGAGGCCTTGTTTCGAAATTCGTGCAAGTATTGAGCGGGAAAAAATGAGGACCCTTATATATATACACTCCGGCCCGAGTCATCATTCATTATCGTTTATTTGGAGCAATTCAACCTCGGAGCCATATTTATCAATAATCTTGATTATAGCAGAGGGAGTTCAGAGTTGTCAGATAACGTCGGAAAATACATCGGGCAAAGACCGAGTTACGAAGGAATCTTACTACAAGGTAATACTTCATCATCTCGGTAGTCGACTTTGTATTGATGAATTTTATAGTAACTGTATAATTGTTGCCGAGGTCAACAGTAATGTAATGACCACATAGGCATGGTAATGTTGCCAACCTAATGACTAAAGCTCTAACTAGTGCAATCGATTTGTATGTGATAAGTCGGTAAATATAATACCTTTAGAAATAAAAAGTAATGGTTACCTAAGCCAACCATGTTTCATCGTAAATTTAGACATGGCCGAAGAGCATGAAGGATCTCGGGACCAATCTCCTGGTGCTTCAGCAGAGTTGTCCCCAATATCGCGTCAATCTTTCCGCCCAGGTAGGGGCAAGAATCTTTTTGGTATGTCTCCCCTTCACCCTGATGCCTTGCCAGAGGATTGTGAGGAGCAGTATGGCGAAGGGAATGAGGAAAATGTCGAAAGTTCACCTCGTGGCGAACTCATAGTGGCCCAGGCGGGGACATCGCACGGATCCTCGAAGCCTAGAAAGAAAAAGGCTAAGAAAGAAGTCGTGCCCCGAGATGGTCATGGGGATGACTTGATATTTCCGGTATCTGCCGGTATCTCTCCGAAAGCGGTCGTCCGATGCAAAGCGTTGGCTGACGCGTTTTATGAGGATGTCGTGGACGAGGCCTACAGAGAAGAGTATCCGCGACATGCGCTCAAACTGAAAGCTCCAAATGTAAATGATCGAGCGCATGACGCGAGTCTGGGGATGTGCATATATTGGAAGATGCCGAAATGTGGTTTCAAAATCAGGGTATCCAAGTTTGTACGCGAGATATTACGACATCTCGACGTTGCCCCTGCATAGTTAACCGCACCTGCATGGTGCTATATTATGAGTTTTAAGTACCTGTTTGACTATATGCCCGAGTTAAAGCTATATTTCCCAAGTATAGGGCTGTTCTTTCATTATTTCTCTGTTTTATACAATAATGAAAGCCACCTCGCAATTCGGAAGAATCCTAATGGTATTGCGCTCTTTGACAAGCTGTCAAAGGTTGATGATTGGAATCATGGGTGGGTATATCTGGAGAATCCCTCCGAGTTGCAATGTTTCCGCGAGGTACGGAGGGAGTGGCGTCCTCTAGATAAGCAAAATTTGACCCCGAATTCATCCCCCTCCTTGACTTCATCCGAATTAAAAGTTGTCCAAATTATTGACCGTTATTTCTCAAGTTAGTCTCTTTCTCCTTTTGTTATTTTGCACCGATATATCCGTGCAGCGTATATGTTTGTTTATCTCGTATTATCATGAATGAATTGTTAACCATTGCTTACTTATGTCGCAGACCGTGGTTTTATGGCACTACCGTGGAAGGCCGCTCGTCCAATTCCTGTCTTGGCCAACCCCGAAGACGGTTTCGTTAAGGAGGTTGCGAAAATTCCGAAGTCGGGTCCTGCTAAGGTTCAGAAAGCATCGAAGTCGGCTTCCGTCAATCCTGCGACAATTTCTCCGAGATCAACACCCAAATCCAGATCCGCAACTGTCCCAAAAGGCGCGAAGGGCAGTGCTTCTGGTTCTTCTCAGCTCGAGGTATCGCGGAAGAGGAAGGAGACTTCTGTTGACCCCCCCTCGCGTGTAACTAGACAAGAGAAGGGAAAAGACGTTGTGATAGAGGAACCTGAGCCTAAGAAGCAAAAAACTCAGTCCGATATTGTATTGGTGACATCCCAAGTCGTTCCAAAGGAGCCTTCGCAAGCCAAGGTTGACGCTGCTGAAGCAAATTTAGAAAGAATTATTGACGAAGCAGCTGGTGACGTGTGGGATCCCGCAGAAGAACATAAAGCGTTCCTCGAGTCAAAGATTTCTGAGCGAGGGCGACATACTGGGTTTGTGTGGGGGACTGGGATTTCTCAGGGATTCCCGGACAGCTTTTTAGGCTATCTTCCTGGGTATATGCGGATGCAAGAAGAGGAAGATCATCCCGAGGTTCGGGCCGCGTATGCTCGGGAAACGTTCAGACTCACCACTACTCAATATCAAAAGAAGTGGGCTGAGGAGAATCCTGATCAAGTCGTGGGCCAGGTATTGAGGTCGTTGCATGATGCCGGGGTGTACTTTGGGTTCCTCAAGGATTCACTTGAAAGTAACAAGCGCAATGCTCTTGTTGTCACAGCTGATCAGGAGGCGCTTAATAAGGCGATTTTAGAGAGGAACCATTTTTTACAACTAGCGCAGCAAAAGGACAAGGAAAAAAGGGTGGCCACCGGCCAAGCCGCTGTGAACTTGGCAAAATATGAACTTGCCTGCATCACGGGTAGGAAGGACGATGTCGAGCGTCAGGATAGCGAGAAGAAAGCAAAGCGTTATAAACGCAAAGCTGAAAAGTATAAAGAGGAGATCGAGGATCTGAAATCCAAGCTCGAGGTCCAAACCAAGGAGTTGGAAGAGGCGAGATCCGAGAATGCCCATATACGAGATGAAGCACGGGACTTGCCAAGAAAACACCTCAGCAAATTCTTAGGCAGCCACGCCTTCGCACAAGCCGTTCCGTGTGCGGTGAAAGATATGATGACGTATACCGTATATAGTTATCTTAAAATGATGGGGGTTTTTATCCGTTTAAACCCGAGCATGTCGGGTTTACGGCAGTGGAGCCGGAAAATCTCGTGATCAGGGATCTGTCTAGCTATGGTTGGGACGAAGAGAAGGATGTACTCCTGAACCCGGATGGCTCTCTATTCAAGGAGGAACTCCAACTCGAGAATCATCCTTCAGCGGGCATTGTTCACCCTTGGCCTAAAGACAAATGGCCTGAACATCTCGATCTTCCTGATGTTGCCCCTGAAGCGGAATTTGAAAATCTTCCTTCTGATGCTTCGCCCGAAGAGGGAGAGGATGATACCGAGATAAGGGATGTCGAAGAATATGTCTAGGTGGAGGTTGCCGATGAGGAACGAGAAGATGAAGGAAACACTTCTCGTCATAATGAAGGAAATACCGCTCCCTCAGAGGCGAAGCTCCTTACTCCTTGTAAGTAAGGTCTATAATCGCAATCACCAAGATGTTGGATTTATGCCTGTCCGTACTAATCGTTCTGTTTTGTTTGTAGGAAGGACCATGTCGTGTTTTGGAAGCAACACCGGCTTATGTAATACACTTGTACCCCCGAGATGTGGGGGATTTAAAGCTGTTGTATTGTGCACTATTTTTATTTACACCCCCGAGATGTGGGGGTTATAACAGAAATTTTTGTAATAGTATTTGATACCTCCGGGATGTGGGGTTAACAGAACAGTTAGATGTAACTTGTTTCTTTTAAGCGTATGTTTCTTTGCCCGAGGTTGAAATTTTTTTTTTTTTTTTTTCGTTTCGTTCAACTTTATCTCGGTTGTATGCTTTGATTTTCAAGTAAAGTGTACTTGGTAATATATCCATGCCCCCCCTTTTTTTTTCTTTTTTTTTGACAAAAATGGTCAATGTGGGGGGGCATGTACGTCGCGCAAACGTATGCGTTACCCCGAGGGGTTTTCGATAAATGTTCGCGACATAATAAAAATCATGTTACTGTTTTACAGTCATCGTCCCTTAGGACTGCATTAATTTAAGTCGCGTATCTCGGGATTTTAACCAAGACATTTTTCGTTGCCTTAGCTTTCGTTCATATATCTCGGACCCAATACACAAAACACAATTATAAATAATATCATATATATTGATAAATGCTTAGCACCATACAAAAATTGTACCGTGGTCTGAGTATCTCGCGGCTAAAAAATAAAAACGACATACATTAAGTGTAGAATTTACGGAGATGGCAAGTGTTCCATGGACGAGTTAGTATGAAACCACTCGGGTCTTCCAATTCATAAGCGCCTTTACCTCGCGGGCGAATGATCTTAAAGGGACCTTCCCATTGAGGAGCAAGTTTGCTGACATGTTTGCCAGTCGCTTCTACAGTTTTGAGCACCAAATCGCCCAGCTGGAATTCCCGGGGTACCACGTGTTTGTCAAATGCACGTTTAACCCTGCGTTGATACTCCATTGTGCGGATGCGAGCCTTCTCCCGACCTTCTGTGATGAGGTCGAGTTCCGCGGTGCGTGCGTCGTGGTTGTTGTCAGTGGAATACGTCAAAGTACGGAGAGATGGTTCCATCATTTCGATTGGAGTGACTGCTTCCATGCCGAACACCAGAGAATACGGAGTTTGATGTGTGGCTTATCTAGGTGTAGTGCGGTAGGCCCATAGAATTCCATCAAGTATGTCGGGCCAATTCTTTCTGTTTTCGGCAACTTTCTTCTTGAGGCCATCCAGAATAGTGCGGTTTGTGACCTCGGCTAAGCCATTGCTAGCAGGGTGACTGACCGAAGTAAAGTTGTTCTGAATGCCTAGGTTGGAGAGAAACGTCATGGTGCGTGCTGCGTTGAACTGCGTACCATTGTCCGAGATGAGAGCATGTGGTATGCCAAAACGACAAATGATGTTCCGCCAGATAAACTTCTCTGCTGTTGCGGCAGTGATAGTGGATAATGCCTCGGCTTCGACCCACTTAGTAAAATACTCGACGGCTACAATAATCCAACAGCGCTGTCCAACAGCTTTGGGAAATGGCCCGACTATGTCTATTCCCCATAAGTCAAAAGGCCAAGCTCCCGAGATGGATATCTGATCGTAAGCCGGGATATTGCTCAACTTGCTGTGGTATTGGCATCGCTCGCATTTGCGGACTAGGTTTGCCGCATCATGTTGCATGGTTGGCCAGTAAAAGCCGGCTCTTAGGTTTGGCAAGCTTTTTCGCACCCTGATGGCTTCCGCAGATGCCTTCATGTACCTTAGATAGCATTTTGGAGGCCATCTCCTCATTGATGCATTTAAGCCAAGGACGCACGTACCCCCGTTTGTAGAGTTGATTGTTGAATACAGTGTACATCGGTGCGATCCTTTTCAAACGTCGGGCTTCCAACTGATCTGTGGGGAGAACCCCGGTGTTAAGGAAATTCCACATCGGGGTGAACCAGGATTCACTGGGTTCACCGATGGCGAGTACGGTTACAGTATCGAGGTTGATGCTGGATTCGGGAACATCCATAACAATCACGGGCCGATCTTTGTCAAGGTTGCCCGCGGCGCCGAGTTTGGATAAAGCATCAGCTTGGCAGTTCTTGTTGCGCGAGACATGCTGGATATCAACCTCGTCGAAATGGCTTTTGAGTAAGTGAAACTGCTGTCGGTACTTGCGCAACTTCTCGTCCACAACTCGGCATTCATCGTTTATCTGTTTGACTGCTAGCTCAGAGTCGCTACGAAGATGGACCTCGCGGGCGCCCAATTCTTTAGCTAGTTTAAGGCCTGCTATCATGGCTTCATATTTCGCGGTGTTGTTCGTTACTGGGAATTGAAAATGAAGAGCATAATTCAAGGTTTCCCCGTGGGGACATGTCAGGGATACCCCGGCTCCAGCCCCCTGTAATGAAGAGGCGCCATCGACATGGATAGTCCATCGTCCTTCGGACTCGGGAGGAACGCCGGAATACTCGGCGATAAAATCAGCCAAGATTTGCGATTTCAAAGCATTTTGCGGGTGGAAGGAAACGTCAAATTCAGACAACTCAAGCGCCCAGGCTAGCAATCGCCCAGATGAATCGAAATTTGAGAATGCCTTTTTGAGCGGGATGCCGGTGTATACTTTGATGGAGTGAGACTGAAAATAGGGCCTCAGTTTTCTAGCGGCAATGACGAGAGCATATGCTGCCTTCTCAATCTGGGAATATCTGGTCTCAGCATCTCGAAGTACATGGGATACAAAATATATCGGCTTTTGGTCTCGTCCTTCTTCCCGGACAAGGGTGGCATTGACTGCGTGACCCGAGGTTGCCAGGTACATTACAAGAACATCGTCCGTGGTTGGTCTGCTGAGACATGGTGGATTAGCGAGATATGCTTTAATTTTCTCGAAGGCTGTTGCACACTCCTCCGTCCATTCAAACTTTGCGGATTTGCGCATGGCTTTGAAGAAAGGGAAGCATACGTCCCCAGATCTCGCAATAAATCTATTGAGGGCGGCCAACTTGCCTGTGAGAGATTGCAACTCTTTGAGGTTTCGTGGTGGCTTCATATCGAGGATGGCTTGTGATTTTGAGGGATGGATCTCAATGCCTCGCATGGAAACCATAAAGCCAAGGAACTTGCCACCAGTCAAGCCGAAGAAACTCTTCTTTGGATTGAGTTTCATGTTGGCCGAGTTTAGTGTTGCAAAGGTTTCTCGAAGATCTCGGATATGGTCGAGGTCGGACATACTCTTAACAAGTAGGTCATCTACGTATGCCTCTACGTTTCGTCCAATCTGCCCATGAAACACAGTGTTGACCATGCGTTGGAAAGTGGCTCCGGCATTGCGCAACCCGAAAGGCATGACCCGATAGCAGTATAGCCCTGAGTTAGTTGTGAAAGCAGTTTTCTCCTCATCATCTTGGCTCATCCGGATTTGATTATCCCCGGAGAATGCATCCATGAAGCTGAGGTAAGCGTGACCCGAGGTGGAGTCGACCAATTGGTCGATTTTGGGCAAAGGGAACGGATCCATGGGGCATGCTTTGTTGAGGTCAGTATAATCGATACACATACGCCAGTCGCCATTGGACTTCTTGACAAGCACGGGATTGGCTGTCCATTCAGGACATTCGACATTCCGGATAAAACCAGCATCGAGAAGCTTCTGGACCTCGCGTTTTACGGCCTGCTGCCGTTCTTCTCCCATGTTACGTTTCCGTTGTCTAACTGTTTTTGATCCTGACTTAATATGTAAGTGGTGTTCCGCTATTGATCTCGGAATGCCCGGCATGTCGGCTGCGGTCCAAGCAAAAACGGACTGGTTTTCTCGGAGAAACCTGATCAATTCCTCCTTTGCTTCCCCCCGTACTGCTCTTCCAATATTGAGCGTCTTGCCCTCACCTAAAACGAGTTGTTCGACTTCATCCGCGGGTTCAAGGGAAGTTTTTGCCTCAGCTTTATCTACCAGATCTAGCGCAACCGCTATTGGTTGGTTTTAGCGTCGGATTGATCGACCTGGTGGACAGAGTCTCCTTGACCTCGAACAGACGTCATGTAGCATTCTCGGGCCACCTGTTGTTGGCCACTTTCTTCCCCTATGCCGTTATCAGTGTGGAATTTGATTTTCAGGTGTGAAGGAGAAATGACGGCGCCTATTTTGTTCAAGGTTGCTCTTCCCAGGATTGCATTGTACGCAGAAGGAGCATTGACGATGAGGAAGTCCACCATGACTTCTACTGTTCGAGGAAATGTGCCGAATGTCACTTCGAGGAAATGTTAACCCCAGATAGCAGGTTTGGCTACGCTGGAAAACCCTAACACTTAATAAGCGTTACAACGGTTGCTACAACGGAAACTCTCAGAAAATTTTGGGGTTCCGTTGCAACGGTTGTCACAACGGATTAAATCGATTTCGTTGTGCATTTTGAATTATGAATTATTCCGTTGTAACGGTTATTTAACTGTTGTAATGGTTATTTAACCGTTGTAACGGTTTGTGCAAAATACCTCAATCTCAAGCGTATTTTACCAAGTTTACAGATTTCTAAACCTAATCTTGAGGTGATGCTTCTAAGTCCAATGCTTGATTTTTCATGACTCATCATTGATTAGTATTGCAATTAATCATGCATCCTTGATGTATATTTAACAATTTATATCATTATGAACCTACACAATATCTCAAGACAAGAAATTGTAAAATTCAAGAAATATATGTTTTGCAAATATAGTCAAACAGACAAGTAGATTATGGCACAATCCAACAAGGATGAGAGGCAGTTGGGGTGCAAGGAGAGTCATCTGGAAGCCAACCAAGAAGGTCAATTGGTAGGCATACAAGGGCATCTAGAAGCCAAGCGGGGCATCTGAAAGCCAAGCAGAGTCATCTGGTAGGCCATCTTCTGCAACTGGTTGGTTTCTCGGATTTAATTTTAGGCGTAGTAGTAATAGGTGATTTAAATTCTTCTCATTTGATGCATGTTGTGAACTTGTTTATTTAGATGCTGCTTTCAAAACTATTTTATTTGCAATTTGTGTGGACTTTATTAAGACTAAGTTATGAGTTAGTTGAATGTAAGTTTTTATAACTTTACCGTTTTTTACCATATTCAAATGTAGAGAAACATCAAGTCTACATGCATATCAATACATTAAGTCTAAATAAACTCTGAATTGATGAAATAAAGTCTACAAAATAGACACTAAAGAAACTCAAATTTTACAACCCTAATTCATCCAACTAAAATGCCTCCAGCTCAAATGCATTCAAATTTTAAACCCTAATAATACTACTTCTTAGAACGAGCAATGAAAGAACATGCAACAAACTCCTCGTCCGATATTGCCGAATCTGGATCAGTCACAATAGACGAAGTGCTAGCCTTACGAGTATAAGTACACATAACAAACTCATTGTCCGATGTTGGAGGCTCTGGATCAACATTCTTGTTTTTCAAAGCAGAGCCATAGGGGTTTTTCACAAAGTCATTGTCTGAAATTTCATACCGAATAGGCCGTCTAAGAAAATTTCTCCATCATACATACTTGACATTTTTTTTATCACGGCATACTTGACAGTTGTTCTTTTTTCTCTCATTTTTACCTCGATCAATAATTGACACTCCTCTCGCTAGGCCACGATAGGACGATCTACCTCGGTTGCTATTGTTCATCATTTTGGCCCCCGAAAATCACCTCAAATCGTCTCTGAAATCGCCTTCTGTTTCTCTCTTTCTCTTCTTCTCTTTCTCTTCTGTGAGTTGAGTGAGTTGTGAGAGGGAGGAGAGAGAAATATGGGTATTTATAGGGTCTGAAACAGCAAGAAAGAAAAATAGAGAACCGGCTATTAAATGGCCGATTTGAGCATTTTTAAAAATACCCAGCTAATGTGGGTAAAATTAATAATTTGTATTTATTTTTGGATATTAATAAAAATGTCGGAGTCAAATGCTTCAACCCGACTTGACCTCGAATCCTAAAATTACTAGAAACCAAAAGAGAAAAATATGCAATCCAGTAGTGCTGTTAGACTCTGTTTAGAATCAACAATTTGGGCCTGTAATCCAGCATGAGAGAATCTCGGCCTGATTCTGTTGAAACTCAATAATTTTGGATACACAATACTATTTTAAAAATAAGAATATTAGACTACTAATTTTGAACAAATTAGAAAATGTAAATTAAAAAACATTAAACCTAAATTTTCTACGTTTGAAAAACACTTCATGACTAAATAGGGAGAAAAGAATTTCATTTTCTAAGGGCGTTATCTTTGAAAAAATAAAAGATTTGGCCCATTTGCGATAGATTTGGTATCTAGAAAACTTTCAGCTGAGCGATTTTCATTTGAATCTGTCTAGGGCCGTCTTAGGTAGCATAGCTTTTTAGTCCAAAAAAATTGAAAATATCCTAAAAGTTATGAATTTTTTTTGTCAAAATATTGTAAACGAAGAAAAAATATGGGGCATTTTTTTTGTCATGTTAAAAATGTATTTTATCTTATTTTTGTCTAAATTTAAAATTGTTGATTGATAAATTTAGATTTTGGAAAAAAATTGGGAAATTATTTTAAATTGGGAAAAATGTTGGAATTTTTTTCGTTATTGACTTTTTTTTTTAAAAGATTAGGAACCTTTTTTTGGCCGAAACATAAATTGGAACTTTGAAATTATGCGTGTATATAAATTTTGATGGTGCTTAAAAAATCATGAATCTTTTTGTTACAATAATGGTTTGATATTCATGATGTGTCACAAGTTATGTGTTAAGACGGTTTTGCGTGATGTCCGTGAGCTGCTAATTTTTGTCGAAAATAAGCACGTCATCACAGAACACAAATCATGTTACATATAATCACGCTCGGCGTATCGACATACACGACATGTCATTTTTCATTTTCTAATTTCTTTCAATTAAGAACCAAATATCATCATCAACACAAGCAATATATTTTTTAGATATTTATAATTTTATAGTCGAAACAGATGGAGCGATGATGGCTATTTATTAGAAGCAAAGTTCTAAATAACGATTATAGCGCTATAGCTTTTAAGGTTCGAAAAAGCTATAGTGCAGCTATAGCGCAACCATAGCTAGCTATTTAGAATCATTATAAAAGAAAAACGGTTAATAGCGTTATAGCTTTTGAGGTCCGAAAAAGCTATAACACAGCTATTGCGTAGCTATAGTTAGCTATTTAGAACCCTGATTAGAAGTAATAAAAACTATATTATAAATGAACAAAAGAAAGGAAATGATTGTGGATTGATTATTGAGATCGCTAAAAGTTTTAGCCAGGATGTGATTTATAATTTGTTCATCCTTGGCATGGCAGCTGCACTGACCTTCTATCCTTTGTTTCGAATCTCAACTAACATGCTTTCCATGGAACATGAGCTTCCACTACTACAAAAAAAGAGATTATACACGGACAATAAAGGAAGAGCTACACGGATTTCCTACCGTGTTTAAATCGAGGGTGTACGATTATAAAATAACTACACACGGACTTTTGGCCGTGTGCAATTTTAAAGATTCTACACGTATAACTTCACAAAAAGCCGTGTACAAAGACCAGAATGTGTCGCGCTCCATTTACCGAGCTACACGGATATTACCTAAAAAACCGTGTACGATTCTTTTTGTACACGGACTTTTAACTAAAAAACCGTGTAGCTTGACTCTTTCTACACGGACATTTAGTTAAATGTCCGTGTAGCTCTCCTCTTTCTACACGGACATTTAACTAAATGACCGTGTAGCTATCTTTTTTCTACACGGACTTTAGTTAAATGTCCGTGTAGAAAGTACATTTTTTTTTTTTTTATATTTTTTGTTTTTCGGCTAGCCTCCAGTTTTGCTAGCCATTTTTGTTACAGAACTATATATTCCAGATTTTCCAGATTTCATATAACAAGAAATCCATATTTTCCAGATTAGCAATAAATCCATATTAGCAAGAAATTCATATTTTTCAGATTAGCCAGAAATCCATATGCAATAAATTATACAATATTCATATACACCAAATTATACAAAATTATGCAAATCCATATCGAGGATTACAAAATTCCATGGCAAACCACCTTGCCCACATGCACCGCACATCGTCGATCTGATCCCAAGAGTAATGAGCTTGATTTGTTACATTCTACAAAATTATAATTTGATAATAGTTAGTATTTCAGAAAAGGTAGATATCAATTGCTTATTATATAGGAAATTCATATGAAGTACATACCGCTTTTGGGAATTGGAATTGTATTCTTTCGACAAAGTCAAACATGAATATCATCGTGTAATAAGCGCATTCCCAACCCTCCTTCTGTTGCGGGCTCTGAAATTTACATTTAGCGGCATTTGTTAGAATGACAATAATTTTTTTAACAAGATATGAAATTTCTAACTCAAGGCCGTGTGCTTACCTTCAAGTACTTCCAATTCAACTTGCTTTTCTTGCCCGGGCCCGTGCTATGTGATCCTCCCTCTTTAATATATTTCACAAAAGCCCTTACAAAAGTGAGTGAATGTAATTAGCAATTTTATAATTTGATATGATTGAAAGAAATGCAAACCTATAGAATTATTATTGCTTATTCACAAAAGGCAAGATAACTTTGCAATTGGCAGCCGCGGTCCTTCCTCCTGGCTTACAAGAATCAATAATTATGCCCGTGCTTAAGTACGGCACAATGAGAATCGTGCACCAATGTTTGCTGTTGGATCGAGGAGAAGAATTATAGTACTTTAGCATATAAAAGTCACACGAGTATTTGCTATGATTGATGGTGTGATTTTATTTTTTTATGTTTAACTTTTAATTCCTTTATACAATTCTTTAATTAAAATATAAACAACACATAAGTTAAGATTAGAACTAACCCCTCGTGGTATGGCATGAGAATGAATTTCTTCTCCTCCGCCTTAGCACGATGCATCGCAGAACACATGTACTCGATAGCCATATCCGGATAATATGTCGCTGCCGTACCACTCACTTTCTCGGGGTCCAGAAACATGCACAAGTTCTTCCTTTCAACCATCTCATCACAGTTTCGGACTAGCTTCCTGAAAACTCATCATATTGTAATTAGAATATATATTTGAGTTCTATACAATAATAAAAATGTTTTAATATCACTAACATGAGGAAAATGGTGATGTGTGAAACATCGAGCCATTTGTCGGATGATGAGTGGTGGAAGAGGTCCTTGAAGTCTCTGAACGACAGCAGGAGCTCCCTGCCTTCGTGTAGAAACATCCCAGGTGGGACAGGGATGACGATAGCCTCCATGCCGTCGGGCGCCGTCATCAAGTAGTCGTGGAGAAGGCGCAAATCAGTGGGCAAACGGCTGTATTCTTCTTCTGTGACCATAGGACGGGGCGGTGATTGTGGCGCGTCAGCCGCGACGTCGCAAGCCACCTCCTGACGTACCGGTGAGAGAGCCGTACCGGCAACATCATCTCCTCGTGTCTGTATCAAGTTATAGATGTATTATTCTAGTATTTCAAAAAGAATGAGTTGAATGTAACATAATAAATGAGTTATTTTATGGATTACCTGATCCAAAACAATCTGACTCTTGGGCCATTGGACAAATGACATCCGTGCGTCATCAAGCACAACCGCTTCGTCGGTAGGGACAGGAAGGGGTACGCACTGCCATCCATCCACGACTAACTCAACCTGCACGCATGCATGGTCGGGTCTTAGCTGAGTATGGTGTACACTTTTGGCGAGTGGATGTACAACGCCCTTAGCAACGATAATAGAAACACTGCCATTCCGCAGGATGAGGTCGCATGCTCTGGGGTCCTGCAAATTTATAGGAAAGTTGTTTATTTTAGTGATGCGATATTGTATAACAAGGTTGCAAACATGTTTTAAATACCTTTAGATTATGAAGAAGTATTGATTACCTTGAGATTATCCAAATCGTCGTTCGCGCCCCACGTGCCGGATGCTTGACTACTTCGCCGAATTCCCGGCGAAATGGGAGGTGGTTGCTCGGAAGGCTGCGTAGTTGCTGATCTAATTTGTGTCAACATTGCATGCATCTCAGCAAACCTTGCGTCGTACTCTGCGCTCACCTCCGCGCGTATCTGCGCAACTATCTCGTCTTTGTTTACCTTGGCACGAGATTTTCTTCGAGGTTTTTGTCCCTCCACTCGGAACACCTCCTTCCAGCCCCTGTAGACCCCTACACCTCTTACTCGACCCGGGTGTTCTGGATTCTCGAGCGCTGCGGACAAGGAATCATTTTGTCGTTCGACACTCCGGGCACCCGAGGTGACCTCCTCCTCCACTTCCAACTGTTCAAGTAGAATAATTAGTTAAAGCAAAAGAACAATTGACGTACTTTCGGAGTTATAAATGACTCTTACCATTCTTTGAGCCACGCTTTGCAACTCCGTTGGGAGTACTATCCTCCCGTCAGCGGTTACCTCGGCTCTACCCATGACCCAATCTTTGCCCCTAGGATTTTGGATCCTAACCACGGGTGAGTCAGAATCCTTGTTCGCATCCAGGACTTTCTTCCATTCTGCCGACTTACCCTCGTAACCACCTGACCCTAGATGGTGTGGATACTTGTTAAAGGCAACGGTCATCCTGCCTTTATTACTTTTTGCCTTCACAGAAACAAGACAATAACGATCAGTTAGTTTTAGAAAGATAAATACATATCGAGAAAGAATAAGCATAAATTTGGCACGAGTTAGATACCTGGAACTCTTCGGTAGACTTCAAAGCTTGAAACGCATCCCAGTCCTCTTGTTTTAGCCATTTGTAGTAGCCGACCGGATTTCTCCCTTTCTCCATGAAGTCCGTCTTCAACGTGCTCTTGTATTGCTTCCAACCATTGTTCATAATCTTCAAAGTCGTTGCCTTTGGAACATCATTCTTGATGTTCCAGTGAGCCTGATTGACACAAAAATTTAGTGTATTTAAGTATAGATCATACATAAGTGAAAATTCAAGAGAAGAGTTGTTAGGCACTTTACCTTCACCGTGTTCCACCACTCGTTCTTCACCTCATCCTCAAAATGATCCCATCTCTCAACAAGGATACTCGCATTTTGCTTCACGAAGCTCGTACACCAATTTGAGTATTTCTGCCGTTTTGGTCCCTGCGCACGCCCGTCTTCTGTGAACCAGATTTCTTGATGGGTCTGCTCAGAATGGCTCGTGCACATTGTAGGCCCTCTTCTCCTTCTTTCTGACGAGGCAGTAGCTTGCTGCTCCTCTTCTTCCATCATATTCTCGTACTCATTTTCATTCGACATGGTGCTGCATGAAATTAAAGATCAAATCATTTGACATATAACCTAGATTAATCAACCAACTTTTGACATATAACCTATATTCATCAAGAGATTAATCAATCACTTGTTGACATATATCCTAGATTATTTGAATTAACCTACAATAATTATGGTACAAGCACAATGTATTCAAGCACAAATTAACCTAAAATAACATAGGTTATATGCTAAAATTATGGTACAAGTACAATGTCAACAAGTACAATGCTAAAATAACCTAGGTTATATGCTAAAATAACCTAGGTTATATTCAAGCACAATGTATTCAAGCAAAATGCTGAAATTATGGTACAAGCATGTCTAACGGGTTCAATACTAATCATGTCTAACGAGTTCAATACTAATCATACACGGTTGAGAGAGAGAGAGCTAACCAATAAGAAAAATAACAAATACCAACCATGTCTAACGGGTTCAAACCCAATAAGAAAAATAACGAGAGAGAGAGAGCTAACCACGGGTGAGAGAGACCACTGGTTAGAGAGAGAGAGACCGAGGTGGAGAGAGACCGAGGTGGTGAGGCGGCGAGGCGGCGAGGCGGGGAGGCGGTGAAGAGCTCGGAGAAGGCTCAGCAAAATCTTCTCTGTGAGGGTTTTTGAAACTGATGTTTATTCTCTTTTCGGACTTGTGAAAATTTTGGAAGAGAAGGATTTCGAATAATAGTGTTTTTCTCATTATACACGGACTTTTAACTTAAAAGACCGTGTACAAAGATCTTTATACACGGACTTTACTCTAAAGGCCGTGTGCAAATACCCTTTCTACACGGACATATAGCTAAAAGGCCGTGTAGCTCTCTACCCTTTCTACACGGACTATTAGCTAAATGTCCGTGTATAAATTGGTCCGACAGGTGGGTCCCAGGTTCAGTAAAGTTCTCTTAATGGTTGCGGGCCGCAATAGTTCATAAAGTTGTTTGACAATTTTAACTAATATTTATTTTAACTAATATTAAATGTTTGATAAAGTTGAACATAATATTTTAAACATAATATTTTCATTAAACATAATCCTTCCTGAAATATTTTAACTAATATTAAATATTTTAACTAAATATTTTAACTAATATTTAGTGAAAACTAATATTTTAACTAATATTTATTTTATTTTATTATTAAATGTTTTAACTAATATTTTCAAAAACTAATACTAATATTTGATAATATTATAAGCATTAAACATAATCCTTCATTATAAGCATTAAACTAATATTTGATAATATTTGATAATACTATTACTACATTATGCTTTTTTCTTTTTTTCCCTCTTTTTTTTATTTTTTTATTTGATATATTACAAGCTAAAGTTGCAATATTAAAAGCTACACGGTCTTAAACAAAATAAATATTACACATTATGTTTTTTTTTCCTTTTTCTCCTTTTTTCCACTATTTGAACGGTACCCTCAGCCCATAATCCTTCATTGTGGTCGGACCGCATGTAGTCAGCTTCGTCTACCCCTTCAAGTGTTGCTACCTCAGTTTGCACATCGGTACAAAATGGAGGTACTTCGTCGAACTGGTCGTACTCTTCTTCATCGACGACATTTTCTACCCCGACAATCCTTCTTTTTCCGGATAGGACGACGCTCAACCTGGCATCACTCGGGTCAGTGGCATAAAAGACTTGGGTGGCTTGCTTGGCGAGTATAAACGGATCATCAACATGCCCAACCCTGTTTAAATCAACGAGTGTGAACCCGTCGTTATCAACTTTAACACCTCGGTCTTCGACCCATTGACACCGAAACACGGGAATGCTCAGGCGAGGACTGTAAATGAGCTCCCAAATTTCTTGAATAACGCCATAATATGACTTTGATGCTATTACAGCCCGGCCATCTCCGGATCTACTGAATTCTTGAGAGGTCGCCACCAACGTCACCCCACTGTTTTGCATCGTGCTCTTATCACTCTGGGATTTAGTATAAAATGTATATCCGTTAATCTCGTATCCTTGGAATGTTCTAACAACAATTTGGGGTCCTGCGCCAAGTAGTTTAACAATTTCAGGTACGGGGTGTGACCCCACTCTTTCTTTCAGCCATCCTATAAAAGAACGATTATGCTCGTTAGTAAGCCACTTCTGACTCCTCGTGTAGTTTTGTTGTTGAAGGATTGTCATGTGCTCATCTATATAGGGAGCAACATCTGTCATGTGTTGTAGTACAATAAAATGTGCCTTTTGTAGTTCATTTAGATCAGCAACTACGGCTCTCAACCCAATTGTCCCGACTCCTTGGAGCCTTCCCTCGTATCGAGATTTTGGAACGCCAATAGGATCCACACCGGTCAAGTAGTTGGTGCAAAAATCAATCACCTCCTCCGTAGAATATCCTTCTATAATGCTGCCTTTGGGTCGATGTCGGTTCCTTACGTATTTTTTCAAGATGCCCATGTATCTCTCGAATGGATACATATACCGAAGGAACACGGGACCACAAATCTTAATTTCTCTCACAAGATGAACAACAAGGTGAACCATGACATCGAAAAAAGATGGCGGAAAATACATCTCAAGTTGGCAAAGAGTAACGACGACCTCCTTTTGCAAAGAGTCCAATTTTAGAGGGTCTATCACTTTGGAATTTATTGCATTGAAGAAAGAACAAAGCTTCGTAATGGTTTGACGAACGTGCTTTGGTAAAATTCCCCGAATTGCAACCGGAATTATATGTGTCAGTAAAACATGACAGTCGTGAGATTTCAGACCGACCAGTTTCAAGTCCTTCATCGACACCAACTTCTTAATATTCGAAGAATATCCTGATGGGACTTTTATACCATTGAGGCATTCACAGAAGGTTGTTTTCTCTTTCTTTGACATTGTGCACAGTGCGGGGGGTAGGTATGTGCGCTTCCCTTTCTCCTGCGGTGCGAGCTCGGGTCGTATTCCCATCTCTACCATGTCTTTTCTCACTTTAATACCATCTTTCGTCTTCCCCGGAATGTTCAATAATAAACCAATTAAACTGTCACAGACATTTTTTTCGACATGCATGACATCTAGGCAATGCCTCACTTCTAAATATTTCCAGTACGGTAGCTCCCAAAATATGGACCTCTTTTTCCAAATATTCTTCGGTAGTGCTTTGGCGCATTTTCCAAAAACAACATCAATGTTTTTTACCCGTTCGAAGACACTCTCCCCGTCTAATGGATGACGAGCCACTCCAAGCTCAATTTTCCCGTTGAATGCCATCTTCTTCTTACGATATGGGTGATTAATAGGAAGAAACCTACGATGCCCCATGAATACATTCTTTTGACAATTTTTCAACCTCAGCACCTGCGTGTCATCTTCACAGATCGGGCACGCTTTTGCTCCTTTACAAGTGTAACCCGACAAATTTCCGTACGTGGGGAAATCATTTACGGTGCAAAACACCATGGCCCGCAAGTTAAAGGTCTCTTTCATATACGCATCCCACACCGGGACGCCATCACGCCACAATTTTTGGAGGTCCTCGATTAATGGTGCGAGATATACATCTATGTCATTTCCGGGTTGTCTGGGTCCTTGGATTAGTAATGACATCATTATATATCTGCGTTTCATGCACAACCAAGGAGGAAGATTGTAGATGCATAAAAGAACTGGCCAAGTACTGTGCCGACTGCTCATACTTCCAAACGGACTCATTCCATCTGAGCTCACCACAATCCTAAGGTTCCGCGGTTCAGAACCAAATTCTTTGAAATGTCTGTCAATGTTTCTCCATTGAGGAGAATCAGCCGGGTGCCTTAGTTTACCGTCATTTTTGCGCTCTTCTTCGTGCCAGCGCAATAATTTTGCATCTTTGGGATTCGCAAACAACCGTTTGAATCTCGGTATTATCGGCAAATACCACAACACCTTAGCCGGAGGTCGGCCACTTGTGTCCTCGTTACAATCATCAGTGTCCTGGTCCTTACAACGTTTATATCATGAAACACCGCATTTAGGACAGACATGCATGGCCTCGTACTCGTTACGATACAATACACAGTCATTCGGACATGCATGTATTCTTTCGATCTTCAACCCCATTGGACATATCAACTTCTTTGCCTGATATGTTGTACCGGGTAACTCGTTGTTATCTGGGAGCATTTCTCCTAAAAGCTGTAATAAGGACGTGAAACTCTTATCGCTCCAACCATTGTCTGCTTTTAAGTTTAATAATTTCAACACAGCTGACAGTTTTGTAAATTTGGTACACCCGGGATACAACGGCTTCTTAGATTCATTAGACAAATTTTGAAATTTATCATAATTTTTATCACTAATTTCATCTTCCACATCACGTAACATATCCTCCAAATTTTCAGTAAACTCGTGTTCTACATTTTCATCAAAATTCCTCTCCATCTCATCATCGTCATTTTCGGGTTCGACGTTAATATCAGAATATTCGGCACTCTCATAATCCTCGTTCCAATCAAGTTCAAAATTATCAGAAATTCCAACATTCTCATCATTCAATTCACGATTACAATCTTTATTGGCACTACTACTTTCCCCAAATTTCTCACCATGCATGAACCAACATGTATATCTCTTCTTAAATCCCCGACAAATCAAATGAGCTCTAATTTCTTCGATGTCCAAAAATCTTAATAAATTTTTACAATCTTTACAAGGACATAAAATGTCTTCTTCTTTTTTATTCACTCTATAACTCTCAGCAAATTTTATAAACTCATCAACGCGAACCAAATATTCTTCACTGTCACGTCGCATTTCATACATCCAGCTTCGATCCATCTGTAAATTAAATTAAAAAAATGATTTGATCAATTAATCATGCATGGTCAACATTCTCCTTCGTGTACAAAATTTTGGGCTTACAAAGGGCCGGTTTACAATCCTAACCCACTCTTTGAATATTATGTCTCATATGTGAACACATATTAGCGAGATTTAATTAGTATTTGAGAAAATTCGGCAGCATTTCCCCTTAACTCCCCAAGTATGCGTACGAACCACATACTCGTAGGAGCAATAAGGGAAAATACTGTCGAACTTTCCTCAAATACTAATTAAATCCCGCTAATATGTGTTCACATCCTAAATGAGACATAATATTCAAAGAGCAGTCCCAAAACGGGGACTATCCAAAATTAATCCCTATTGGATTAATTTTGAACGGGCATGGACCTAAAAGCATCTAAAGGTCGGTTATTGGACCACAATACACTAATTAATTACATCTAAAATTAAGAATTCAAGAATATATGCATGAAATGACCTAATTAAATAAGCCTAAATAACAGAAAATTAGAGAAAAAAAATGATTTAAATACATATTACTAACCTTAGAAAGATGGAGAGGAGAAAATACAAACTTAATTCAAAGATCTCAGATCTCAGCTGCTGGCCTCGATCAATTCGCAGAAATTAAAAGCTCAGTTCGATATGTATGAACTAAAAACTTGATCAAAACGGCGCTCTGGAAGGGAAGATAATAAAACCCTACACTATTATACACGGCTATTTAGTTATATATCCGTGTAGCTCTCCACCTATTTCTACACGGATTTTTAGTTATAAAGCCGTGTACAATTATAAGATTTATACACGGCTATTTAGTTATTATCCGTGTAGCTCTCCACCTATTTCTACACGGCGTTTTAGTTATAAAGCCGTGTACAATTATAAGATTTATACACGGCTATATATCAAAAAACCGTGTGTAATGTTCCTACACGGCTTTGTATTAAAAGTCCGTGTAACTCTCTCAATTATTTGCACACACACTTATTTACACACGGATTTGTGGTTTCTAATAAACCGTGTAGCTCTCTCTAATAATTCGACACTGATTGTTAACTAATTATCCGTGTGAAAATCGTTCAGATCTTTTCAACTCATCTTTGGTACACTGTTTTTAATATAATTGCCAAATCCGTGTACAATGTGCAGTGTACAAAACCAGTTTTTGTAGTAGTGTTCTCTGTTCATCTAATTGTGAGCACCAGATTGTTTGTTCCATAGCTTGCTTTTTAGAATTAGTTCTCCTCATTTCACTTTGACCTAAATTATAATTAAAAAATGAACTTATTTAATTTAGAAAAAAAAATTAATTGGTGAAGAGGGAAGGTTGATTAAAATTGAAATGTTATGTAGAAATTTTAATTAAATAATTAATTAACACTTCCTTCACATTTTTGACAATAACCGTAATTAATTTGGTTTTGAGTGTGTGTATATATATATATATAGGACAGTGCTACGGTGCTACGCGTATATAAGGTCCCTCCGTGCTATATACGGCTCACTTTTTTGAGTTTTCAAAATCCTAACGGTCGATCCGAACCATTCAACATGATCTCCATATGAATATGTAGATGGAAACCAAATTTTACATTTTTTAGAATTTTTTTACTATTTATTAAGCCACTTTGAAAAAACACTAATTTGTACACAACAGTAAACTTTTCTGGACCATTGGATCAGCGATTTTCAAAGTGGCTTAATAAATAGTAAAAAAATTCTAAAAAAATGTAAAATTTGGTTTGCAAGTACATATTCATATGGAGATCATGTTGAACGGTTCGGATCGACCGTTAGGATTTTGAAAACTCAAAAAGTGAGCCGTAGCACAGAGGGGCCCTTATATACGCGTAGCATATTAGCCAGATTCTATATATATATATATATATATATATATATATATATATATATATATATATATATATATATATATATATATATATATATATATATATATATATATATATATATATAGGACAGTGCTACGGTGCTACGCGTAGCATAGAGGCCTCCGTGCTACAACACAGTTTTTGAGTTTTCAAAATCCTAACGGTCGATCCGAACCGTTCAACATGATCTCCATATGAATATGTACATGGAAATCAAATTTTACATTTTTTAGAATTCTTTTACTATTTATTAAGCTACTTTGAAAAAACACTAATTTGTACACAACAGTAACCTTTTCTGGACCATTGGATCAGCGATTTTCAAAGTGGCTTAATAAATAGTAAAAAAATTCTAAAAAATGTAGGTTTGCAAGTAAATATTCATATGAAGATCATGTTGAACGGTTCGGATCGACCGTTAGGATTTTGAAAACTCAAAAATTGAGCCGTAGCACAGAGGGGCTCTATGCTACGCGTAGCATATTAGCAAAATCCTATATATATATATATATATATATATATATATATATATCACCTGCGTGAAGACCACAAGGAAAGTTGTCACTCCAGGATAGGGTATTGAAAAAAATCGAGTGGTCCAGGACCGGACCATGCCCGTGGCAACCCGTGGACCGGACCGTCAAAACGGGTGGGCCGGGTTTAGCAAGGCGCGGAATCCGATTTTGGACCCAACCCGCAAATACCCGATCTGTTTGAACTTCCGGTCCCGGACCGGACTAGACCAGAGCAAACCCGGACCGGACCAGACCCAACCCGTGCCAACCCCTCCAAACCCGCTCGGGACCCGTGCCAACTCCCCAAACACGCCTGGGACCCGTGCCAACCCCCCAAACCCCCCGGGACACGAGCCAACCCGTTCCAACCCCCCAACCTGCCCGAATTCAAAATTTTTTAAAAAAATGGCTCCCAATTTCCCCCCAAAAAACAGAAAAAAAAAAACTGGATCGGACTCGGACTGAACCGTGGACCCGGACCGGACCGACCCGTGGACCCATGGAACCGGGGGGTTGAGCACGAGTTTGAGTTGACCGAACCAAACCCAATCCGTGAAACCCGACCCGTGCCAACCCGGGTCCGTGTTAACCCGTGGACCGGGTGGGTTTGAACCGGACCAGACCGGACCGCCCCGTTTTCAAACCCCTAAACCAGAGCACATAACTGAAATTCCACATATGCAACAAATTAAACAATTACAAGCTTAATGACTTGATAGACAAGCAAGAAAAATTGAAGTTGTAATTCGTACGACGAACCAAACTAGAATTAAATTAATCATGGTTTGCAACTTCTGAGAAGTTTAAGCAAGGTAGAATATAATTAAAGGAATTAGATGGGATGTTGAAATCCCATCCGTCAAGCCGTCAACAAAAAAAAATAGAATTATACTTGACCATGCGCGACTTATGTAGTAATTAGTATCAAAAAATTAAAGAAATAAGAAATAACACAAACACACAAATTTATAAAGGTTCGGCAAATCAATCGGCCTACTTCCTCTCATCTCATTCTATTATTCTCTCTTAATCCCTTTTTCTTACACAATTTCTAGATGATAAAAAACAGAGGAGAAGCTAGTACATATAGAGAGTTTCTAGAAGAAGATTTACAGATCTTTGTTTCCAAATATATCTATCTATTACATGGAATAATATCAAATAGAATGAGGCAGCTGTTCCTTGATTATATTTAGCAAATAATCCGGCTTGATGCACACCATATCAGATTATTTGCCTAATAATCTTCTTGCCTATTGTAGCCGGCTATTCTGATTGGATCTGGTGTAGTCGCCCTTCTTCAACACTCCCCCTCAAGTGAGGCATGTATATGTCAGTCATGCCTAACTTGTCTAGTGCGCAATTGAGTGCAGGTCCAGGGACAGCTTTGGTCAGGATATCGGCGAGCTGTTCTTTTGTGCCCACGTGAAGAAGCCGAATGTTCCCTTTTTCAATGTGATCCTTTATGTAGTGTCTATTAATTGCGATGTGCTTTGTTCTGTCATGTTGTATCGGATTATGACACATGTCCATCGCTGATTTGTTGTCGCATAATAGGACCATTTCTTCATCTAGTCCAAAATCGATTTCTTCCATGAGTTTCTTAAGCCACAGTAGTTCACTTATTCCCTTTACCATGGCTACTAACTCAGCCTCTGCGCTAGATAGTGCAACACTTCCTTGCTTCTTGCTTCTCCATGTAACCAGGTTCCCCCCTACAAAGGTGAAATACCCGGAGGTTGACTTACGGTCTACAATGCTTCCGGCCCAGTCTGCATCGGTGTATCCCATTATATCAGACCTTCCATTTTTTCTGAATTGAATCCCTCTCCCTGGAGAGCCTTTCAAATATCTTATTATCCTCATCACAGCATCCATGTGATCTTCACTGGGATTATGCATGAATTGACTCACCAAGCTCACTGCATAGGCAATGTCTGGTCTGGTATGCGATAGATAAATTAATTTACCTACCAATCTCTGGTACCTCTCTTTGTTTGTAGGTACCTGGCCTTCAAATTCTCCCAGCTTTTCATTTATAGCTACCGGAGTTTCTACCGGTTTGCATTCTAGCATTCCAACTTCTGCTAGTAAGTCTAGAATATATTTCCTTTGAGTTAAAATAATACCCTGTTTTGATCTAGTTACCTCTATGCCGAGGAAAAATTTCAGGCCCCCCAAATTTTTCATCTCAAATTCTCCAGCCAGCCTTTCTTCTAACCTCCTGATCTCATCTAGATCATTTCCTGTGATAATCATATCATCAACGTATATAATCA
This sequence comes from Carex myosuroides, assembly GCA_028015225.1. Taxonomy (NCBI): domain Eukaryota; kingdom Viridiplantae; phylum Streptophyta; class Magnoliopsida; order Poales; family Cyperaceae; genus Carex; species Carex myosuroides. The sequence continues at coordinate 15,709,118 of CM051467.1, forward strand.
AAAGGGTTAGTTTTCCTTGTTTCCTTTTAAAGAATAAAGTATGATCTGAATCGCTTTGATTAAACCCATAACTCTTCATGGCTAGACAGAAACGACCAAACCACGCACGCGGAGACTGTTTGAGCCCATATAATGCTTTCTTCAATTTACACACTACATCATCTGAACCCGAGTTATTACACCCGGGAGGAAGCTCCATGTAAATCTCTTCTTCTAAATCTCCGTGTAGAAATGCATTCTTTACATCAAACTGATGTAGTGGCCAGTCCAAATTTGCTGCAAGAGATAACAAAACTCGAATGGTAGTTAGTTTAGCAACAGGAGAAAATGTTTCTTGAAAGTCAATGTCGTATGTCTGAGTAAAGCCTTTAGCCACTAGTCTTGCCTTGTACCGTTCAACATTGCCCTGAGCATTGAATTTAATTGTAAACACCCACTTGCATCCCACGGGTCTTTTTCCCTCTGGTAATTTTACCAATGTCCAGGTTTCATTTTTATGCAATGCACTCAGCTCTTCTTCCATTGCCTGTACCCATTTTGGATCTTTCATTGCTTCGTCTACACTTTCTGGTACAGCTATGGTCAACATTTTGTCATTAAATTCCTTGAGTTGTTTTGGTAATTCATTCGTGGTTGTATAGTTGGCTATTGGATATCTGATTTCTTTACTGGTTCCATTTTTCGGAACATACCTTTTTGGTGGCATTCCCCTATTTTTTCTGGGCGGTAAGATGTAATTTGAATTAGGAATACTTACCGTAGGATCATCCTCAGAAGTCACTGGTGGTACTTGAGGTGTCTGTATCACTGCTCCACTCTCTGGTTCAACCCAGATCTCTTCAACTTGATCACCTCCGAAAATAAGGGCTTGCTCGGACCTCACTCCTTCTTGGGCTGATCTGTTTCTTCTGGAATAGACCCGATATGGGCCAGGGCTAGTAGGCTCGGTTACCCGAGGTGGGCTATGAGCCTCAACCCGAGCTGGATCTGCTATCTCATGGTTCGGCTCAAGAGGGTTTTCACAAGGGTCAAGGTTTGGCTCCAGAGACTTTTCGCATGGGTCAAGGTTCGGCTGTGACACGGAGGTTTTGATTCGGGCTTGGATTAATATTCAGAAAATCTGGAAAAATATTTTCATACCAATTTTCAGTCTCATTTAAATTCTCCCCCTGAGATGAATAATTGGTATTTTTAAAAACCGACTCATTTTCAACAAATGTTACATCCATGGTGACAAACCATTTCTTTGTACTGGGATCATAGCATTTATATCCTTTCTGATGGAACCCTACGCCCAAATAGACACACTTAACTGCACAAGGATCAATTTTGGAACGTTGTGTTTTCGGAACATGGACATATGCAACACAACCAAATATCTTTGGGGGTAAACTCAAAACTGAGGGAATCGGGCAATGGATTGCAAGGGTTCTGAGAGGGGTTTGATAATTGTTCGCTTTTGTGGGTAATCTATTGATAACATACACGGCAGCTACTACTGCTGTATCCCAAAAAATTTTAGGTACATGATTTTCAAATAGGAAGGACCGTGCAGTTTCTAGGATGTGTCTATTTTTTTGTTCAGCTGCCCCATTTTGTTGAGGAGTACCCACACAGGAAGTTTCATGAATAATTCCTTTTGTATTGAAAAAATCCCTCAAGGCTCTATTGATAAACTCTCCCCCATTGTCACTACGGAAATATTTAATATTTTTACCAAACTGAGTTTGAATCATAGTAAAAAAAGATTGAAAAACCTCTGTTACTTCATTTTTTCCTTTCAAAAGATAAATCCAAGTCATTCTGGTGCAATCATCAATAAACAAAACAAACCATCTAAACCCAGCAATTGAAGTAATCGGGGTCGGACCCCACACATTAGAATGAATTAAATCAAATGGTTTATTACATTTATTCAAGCTTGGTTTATAAGACACACGATGTCTCTTAGCCTTGACACATGTTTCACATTGAAAATCTGAAATCTTTAAATCATCAAATAAAGAGGGTAAAAGTTTATTCAGATAACTAAAGGAGGGATGCCCTAACCGCCGATGCCAGGTCCAAATTTTGGTTTCTGCTTTAGAACTTTTCTTTGCTAGGTTTGTTTCTCCAATTCTCAAGTCTTCAAGGTGATACAGACGACCTTGCTTAATACCACGCCCAATGACTTCCTTCGTGAGGATATCCTGAAAAATACAACAGTTTGGATACATCATTACTACGCAATTTAAATCTTCTGCAAGTTGCCCTACTGAAATGAGTTTAGTAGATAATGATGGCACTAGTAAGGTATTTTGTAATGTTAAGGTCGGAGTTATATGTACATCTCCAGCTCCTGTTACCGGAGATGACACACCATTGGCATTTAAGATTTCTATTTTTTTGGATTTAGAGCACTTGAATATATCGTTCTTACAAAAGGTCATGTGGTCGGTTGCTCCAGAATCGATTATCCATGAATTATTTTTCCTTGTATGATAGTTACCTTGAGATAAATAAACATTACCTTCGCCTTCAGTTGTTTTTTCTGTCTTACCAGTAACCACCAAAGTTGCCTTTCCTTTCTCAGCTGCTGCAGCAGCTTCTGCCGCCTTTTTCTTCTTGAACTCGGGAAACCAGTCAGGGAACCCGATTAACTTATAACATCCTTCTTTAGTGTGGTTCTTTTTCCCACAGTTCGTGCAGTACATATTTTTCTTATTTGGACATGCTTTGTTCTTCCAAGTAAACAAGCCCGTACCTGGAGGATAGTCAGTTGGTTTACCGTTTTGAGTCTCCTCCGTACTTCCCCTGCTTGTGAAGACCTGGTGACCCATGCTTACCCCGGGGTTAGACTCACCATGCTGGACAGAATTTAACACACCTGGTTGACCCGTATAAGAGTATGAGGGCCGGTTCTGAGATACCTGATTAAAGGAGAACTTGCCATCTTGAACTACCATAGCCATAGGATTATATGAAGGCCCATTTCGGTCACCTAGCATCACACCTTGCCTTTCTTCTTCTCTACGCACTCTTCCATATGCTTCATCAACTGTCAGTGGAGGATTTGTGCGAATAATTTCTGCCCGTACACCATCTAACCTTTCATCAAGGCCACCTAAGAATATGACCAACCTGTCTTCCTGCAATTCTTTGTTATGTTTTTCAATATCTACTAAACAAACCATGGAATTTGGTCGCCTTGAATCAATTTCTCTCCATAAGCCTTGCAACAAACTATAGAAATGTTCTACCGACCCCCCTCCCTGTTTGATTTGGTATTCCCTTTTCTTTAGGGAATAGAAATGAGACAGATCACCCCATCGAAATAGGTAACCCTTAAGGCATTCCAAATGTCTTTGGCCGATGTATGATGGACATAGTTACCTATAAGATTAGGTTCCATGGAATTGAGAAGCCAGTTCTTTACCTGGGCGTTTTCAGCCTTCCACCTTGGATACCCGGCATCTGAAGATGCCGGTTCATCTCGTTCTCCATTTACATACCCGAACTTCTCCTTCATAGAGAGGCACCCTTCAGCCAGGTTAGACCAGATGCCATAATTTTTCCCGTCAAACTTGACTGCGACAGGTTGAATGGTCTGATCAATATGAGGGGTTGGGATTATCTGTTGGTTTTGGTTCTGGATGAGTGCTTGGGCAATTTTTGTGGTAAGTTCTGTGATGAAATCTGAGGTTAATGGTACTTCGGTTTTGGTTTCTTCTGATGGTTCTGCCATGGCCAACAAGAAATCGTTTTTTGTTTACAGAGATCGGTTTTTTTGGTGAAGGTCGGTGTAGAGCCGTAGGAATGGGAAAAACTGAGTAACTCCAATACTTTGTTCTGGGATTTTTTTCGGTGTAGAGGTATGTCTCCAGGATCAATTACAAGAGCTCTGATACCATATCAAAAAATTAAAGAAATAAGAAATAACACAAACACACAAATTTATAGAGGTTCGGCAAATCAATCGGCCTACTTCCTCTCATCTCATTCTATTATTCTCTCTTAATCCCTTTTTCTTACACAATTTCTAGATGATAAAAAACAGAGGAGAAGCTAGTACATATAGAGAGTTTCTAGAAGAATATTTACAGATCTTTCTTTCCAAATATATCTATCTATTACATGGAATAATATCAAATAGAATGAGGCAGCTGTCCCTTGATTATATTTAGCAAATAATCCGGCTTGATGCACACCATATCAGATTATTTGCCTAATAATCTTCTTGCCTATTGTAGCCGGCTATTCTGATTGGATCTGGTGTAGTCGCCCTTCTTCAACAATTAGGTAATTTCTGACCAGGCAGCATGGTTGCCTCCTAATTCCTAAGTCCTAACTCAACTTCCAAGTTCCAAAAGCGTAGTATACTATTTCAAATAATTAATTTTTTTTTTTTTGTAATAAATCATTCAATCAACCTCTTTTGTTACTTTTTTTTTAATTACGTTTTATATATTGAAAAAAAAAATCTCATTTTCGTGCAGATTTAAATCAGACGGTCTATATCTAAACTTAAAATATCAATCATCGGTTCAGAGCTCCCTGCAAGCCCCAATCGATCCAATTGATTGCCTCCATGGTGACCGTTGCAGTAGAAGTAGCCATCGCAAGATCGTTCACCTCGGCGATCATCGACAAGCTGATCACTAAAGCATCCTCCTACTTCAAAGACTAGAAAGCATGGCAATCCGGTATGAAGGACGAGTTGAAGCGCCTTTCTATGTTCCGGCCTCAGATTGAGACTCTCGTCTACGCAGCAGAGAGAGGTGATCTACGAGGGGACCACAACCCAGCTCTGGAAGAATGGCTGGAGCAACTCCGGGATGCGGTCGAGGAAGCCGACAATGTGTTCGATGAGTTGGAGTATTAGCATCTCAATGAGGAGGCAGAAGAAGGTAGGGGGAAGTGGGCGAAGACAATTGTGAAGTTTGCGGTGCGGGCAGCTCAGCAGGATGATGTGCTGAAGAGATTGAGAAAAGTTGTGAAGACTTTTGATAACGTTGTTGATAGCATCGGCACCTTTGCTCAGGTTGTTACCTTTTCCTTGTGCTTTTAATTGATTCTTCTTTGAATTTTATCTTTATTGTATTCAACAACACTGGATTGGATGAGGAATTTCTTGTAATTGATTGATCTGGGTCCTTGTTCGAACTAGTACACATAATAAGTTCGAGCAAATATAATTTCTCCAAATAAGTGTAGTTTCTGATGACGATATTACTTGGGAAAAAGTTAATGAGAGGAGGCCAACCTTTTTTCTTTTAATTATTAAGTCTGGGTTTACACAGAAGAAGAATTAATTGGATGAATTGTAATTGGTATTGATAGTTTTTCTTTGTTTAAACTAAAATACATCATAAGTCCTCAGAATATATATTAGGCCATCATAAGTTTTGAAATACTAATTTCTTCAAATTAGGCCTTCATTTATTTCGGATGACACCATTTTATAAGAGAAATAGCATGTCAAGACCATTTTTAATGCCAAAAAACATGTGGGCTGTAGACACAAATCTTAATATGTACCACACGAGCGCGCGCACATTAAACAAAATACGCTCCTTCGCATTTGAAGGGAGACGAAAGGAAGGAGACTGTGTAGTTCTACTTAATAATTTGTTTCTAGTAATTGAGACAAATTAAGGAAGCCCAATTGAAGGGAAAGAAAATTTCTCCAACAAATCTGACTTGAGTGAATCTTCCCATTCCATCAAGCAATCCTTAATTGTAGAACGATATTCAAATAACAAATCCTTTTTATTTCTGTGGGTTCGATTAGGCCTTCAACTTGTATTTTTCGTATGTAGACTGTATTGTCTAGTGAAGTCAATCTCCTCAGTTTGCAAAATTAGGGAGTCACAGATAGATCTGGACAACTAATCTATCTCAGTTCAAATGCTCTTGATTAGATTTATAACATTGAAAATCAGTTACTTTTGTATCTTCTCAATCATGGTGATGTTTGGACTTTCGAATTTTGAATTCTCCAATTGCATGAATAAATTTAAAGAAATAAAAGAACATTATATTAAATTCTTGTCTTCTCTCATGCATTTATTGGGTGGCCCTTTAATTTTGTTTCAAGAAGTTGGAGCAGGATCCTTTCTATTGTGTTGTGTTCCTGTTTGAAGGTCTCTTCTTCTAATTTTCTTTTTTGACAGTATCAGCTATAGTGTATTTCAGATTAAATTAAAGAAAGTTCCAGACTATTTTGACAAATGTGTTCATATTGAAAGGACTTTTTTTTTGGGTTCAGGATTAGCCTTATTTTGAGTCATATGACTCATATCCAATAACTCAATGAAGATCATTATTTTTAAGGTTTAGCATTTGTCCATTATTTTTTATCTCGACAGGCATTAATTAGATTTGCCCTTGCAATTCAAAATATTATTTGACAGACGGGAATCTCTTTTCAGGTTCTTAGTTGGTTAGATGGGCGTACTGCGACAGAGGTGAGAGGAGACATATTGGGCTGAGAAACTGGCAGGATATTTACAGAGAATTAATGAACTCTTTGGTAGGGAGAAAGAAAAGCAGCAATCATACGCTGGTTGAATAACCCTGAAACAAAGATAATTTCAGCCTTTTCAATTGTTGGAGTTGGTGGTGTTGGAAAGAAGGCTCTTGCCCAAAACCTTTTTGATCATCCAGGACTGGATTTCCAAATTAAGATGTGGGTATGTGTATCTACCTCTTTTGAGGAAAAGGCTCTTATAATGAAAATGCTGGAGTCATTAACAAAAGCAAAACATGACTTTGCTACTCTCGATGCTGCTCAAAGCACTCTGAAGGAGAAGATAGCGGGCAAGAAATTTTTGCTTGTCCTCGATGATGTATGGAATGATGAAGAGAGAGAGAAATGGAGCAAGGTGATGGCCCCTTTAAAATATGGCTTTGTGGGAAGCAAGATCCTCTTTACTACAAGGATGGAGTCAGTAGCAAATATAGTTGCAAAAGTGGCTAATGAAACTAAGATGTCTCTTAACTTAAACTGTTTAGAAGAGAGGGATAATGTATTACTCTTTGAGAAATATGCCTTTGCCGGTTTCAACCCAAATGAGTACGCAAGATTGCAGTTGATTGGTAACAAGATAGCTATGAAACTAAGAGGAATACCTCTTGCAGTGAAGGTCGTTGGTGGGATGCTGAACAATAAAATGGAGGTCGAATACTGGAGTAGATTATTGGAAGATGGAGCGCTCAACTCGGACAAAGGAACTGATGGCATAAAAGCAGCTATTTGGTTGAGCTACGAGCACCTCCAACCTGAGTTAAAACCTTGCTTCAGGTATTGTAGCATATTCCCCCAAGATTATACGTTTCAGAGGGAGCCATTGATGGAAATGTGGATATCTGTTGGCCTAATTCCTGAGGTCGAGAAGAGACAGGAGGAATTAGCAAGTGAATTCTTTGAAACTCTTGTGCGGAAATCTTTCTTAGAGCCTAAAGCCAGCTACTACTACAGTATGCACGATCTTTTACATGAGCTTGCACAGATTCTTTCGAAGAATGAGTGCTTACAAGTTGTCAGTAATGATCCAATTGAAATTCCACAAAGCATCCGACATTTGTCCTTAAGGACAAGTAATATGCTGGTGCTGAAAAACCTTCCAGAGCTAAAGTACCTGAGAACTCTTTTGTTATTCTGTGATATTGAGGATGATATTGAGGATGCTGAGTTAGTGGATGTCATTAATAATGCTCTGAAAGGGATGAAAACTATCCGATACTTGCAGTTATTATCTGATCATCTTTGTGATCTTTCCCAAATCTATAGGTGATCTCGTCCACCTACGTTGTTTGAGGATAACAAGAAAAATACCCAAGTTATCTCCATGCATATGCACGCTTTATCATTTGCAAATCCTAGAGGTTGCATTGGATTCCTCTTTGCAACACTCATCATAAAAGAGCATTCCACCTGACATTTGCAAGCTTTCAAAACTAAAGAGGCTATGTCTTCCCTCAAATGCTATTTCAACCATACTACACATTGGGAAACTGAGATCTCTTCAACAGATAATAGGATATAGTGTGAAAGGTGAGGCAGGATATGATATAAGCGAGCTAGAAATGATGTCAGAGCTTCGTGAATTGAGCATCATCAATCTTGAGAATGTGAAAAGCACAGAAGAAGCTTCCAAAGCTCAGCTAAGCTCGAAGCAACATCTTCGTGTTATTACACTGGAGTGGGGTCATGGGTTTGAGATTTTTGATAATATTGAAGGCAGGAATGATTCCGACAAGGAAGTTGCCGATTGTCTCCAGCCGCACCCAAATCTTACAGATCTGTCATTAAAAGGCTATAGGGCCCTAAACCCCCCAAATTGGTTGAAACCTCAATTTCTTCCCAATTTAACTACAATCAACTTAGCCCACTGCAACAGTTTAGAGAGACTTCCTCCTTTTGGGCAGCTTCCGTACCTCAAATCTCTCATCCTACAATACATGGGGGCATTGAAGGAAATCGGCTTGGAGTTCTATGGGTCTAACCAATCAGGCAACACTTTTCCTGCAATTGAATTCCTGAAGCTTAAGCACTTGATTCATTTCGAGGAGTGGAGAGCGGACATTCAAAGCGAAAATTGCTTTTCATGTCTGAAAAAACTTGTGGTACATGACTGCCCCAGCCTGAAGAAATTGCCATCCATTCCCACTGCTCTGAAAAAACTTGTGGTACATGGATGCTCAAAGCTAACCTCCCTGAAATCAGGATTTTTCATGCACCCTGAACAACTTGCATCACTTGAGGAACTCAAGATCAGGAACTGTCACAAACTAGTTTCTCTGCTATCAGAAGGATTTGGAGAGCTCGTCAGTCTAAAATCACTTGATATTGAAAATTGCAGGAGAATTTTTTTGCTTCCTATGTTGCTACCCAAAAACTTCTTTCCTTCATCTGTTCAACGGCTTATGCTGAGGTCTTGTGGCGACCTTGCCGCAACTTTACCCCAATTGCTACAAGACCTTTCTTTGCTTTCTTCTCTAAAGCTAGAGAATTGTGCTAATCTTATATCATTACCCTCGGTAAATGTGCTGAAGAGTTTAACGTCACTTAAGGAGCTACAGATACAAAATTGTGAGAGACTGAAATTGCTGGGTGGCTTAAAAACCATCCCATCTCTAAAGGTCTTGGTGATCAGAAAATGTCCGATTCTTGCAACAAACTCATCACTGGTTCCAATTGAAGAGTTGCCGAGAAATAGGCTGTCAATGGCACTCGACCGGCTAGAAATAGATGAACCAGAGCTTTTACTTGTAGTGCCACTGAGAAACCTACACTCGACAAAGTCGGTAGATATAAGGGGCAGCCATAGTATAATGTTGTTACTAGATCAGTGGTTAGTGCAAAATGGGGCCTCCCTCCAATCTCTCTGTCTATATGGGTTCTGTGCAGTTTTTTTGAATTTGAACTCGGTGGAGAAGTTACCGAGCTTGAGGGTTTTGAAGCTGGTAATGTCTATATGTTACCGTGGCTTCCTGAGTTGCCGAGATCATTGCAAATTCTAGAGATTAATGGTTGCAGCGAGGAACTGGCTGCAAGATTGGAGGAGGGTGCTCTGGATTATGATAAAATTAGGCACCTTGATGTGACAGTTTCTAATGTTTTAGGTCAATCAGAAATTAGTCTGTTGCTTAGTTTGGGTATTACATTTTGAATTCCCTAATTAGGTTTATCATTTTTGGTAAATTTTTTTATGTAAATTATTTTTAACATGGGTATTTCTTTTTCATTGCTTGATTCATTGGCTGTTACTTGTCAAGCCACTGTACATTTCATAAGATATTAAAAATAATGGATTTAATTGAGAGAATCTGGTCCTTGCCCTTTTTATATATTCCTCAGGAAATTCAAACGAAAGCTATATTTTTGTCTTCTGTAGCGAGGTCATTGATTATTATTTGACAGCCAATGTTGATAATATGTTTCAAATCGCGTAAAAAGAGTTTCAAATAAATAAATGTATAAATTCATAGATATTTTTTCAAATCGTGTAACTTTTCAAACGCAAACATTTTGACAAGCTGCGTCCATACAAAATAATTTGCCAGGAAAATGTTCGTAAAAAAAAACCAACGAACAGCCAGAGCAACACTTTTTTTTAAGGTAATTAGTTGGCTGGCCCCCCACCAACAATTCTACTAATAAAGAGAAAAAAAAAAAGTTTTTACATCACCGCTGATATTAATATAGGAAAAAGTGAAGAAAAACCAGAACAACACTTATTCAGCAAATTAATTTTGCCTCGTAATTCTGAAAATTAAATTTGCTCTACCCTTGGATATGAATAATCGTAGTATCTAAAATAGTAGGTATGATACTACATACGTAATTAGATAACTGAACTTCAGCTAAATCATTTGAAATGCCCATCCGAGAAACAATATAAGTGGTTTAAATTTTAAACCACAATTCTAACTCTACCCTGATGTCTTGTTTCGAAAAACACTATCCTGATGTTTTATCCCCGCCAAATCCACTGTCAAGCGCACCTATTCCCTGAAGATGGTTGGTATCACCCCATTTCTTGATAAACCAATGGTTTTTAGAAGCAGAAATGAGAATAACATTAACTGAAGTATTCTGTATCTTGCCTTCCACGTTTCTATTTGGAGCGGCTTTTCTGTGCAGTTCTCTGATGAAACCACCATGACTAACCACTATAACTCTTTCACCTGACAAATTATATTATATTAGGTCTATTAGAGCGACTGAGCATCGGAGAATTATAGTTGTTGTTTACATATTCACGGTAATACATACCTAATTACTAACATTAGAGAGTTGAGAGTCAAGATTGAAGAACCTATAAAGCTATATTATGTAGTATGTACTACCAAGATTCCCAATTAGCTAATTCATAAACCTCGTGTCAGTAATTGTTGTCATATTCATAAAAAAATTATAAATATCTAATTTTGAAAATTGCAAGTCAGAGTTATTAGATCATTAAAGGACTAATTTACATATTTACTCTTTTTATTGTCCAACTACAATCAACATTATTTTGCATTCTAATCAATCAAATGTGCAAGGTTTTGCTAATGTATTGATAGAAAAACTGGGTTATCCCAATCAATCAAATAAAAGTTCAAAATTAGATTAACAAACGCGGAAATGAAAAAAGTTATTTGTTTTTAGTGGGAAATAAGCAATTTCCAAATTTTGATGGAAAAATTAGGTATTTATAATTTTTTTATTAATATGACACAATTACCGACACGAGGCTTTTAGATTAACTGAAATCATTAATTGGGAAGTTATTACATTAACTGAAATCACTAGGTGGTTTTATTTAGTAAATCTATAAAGCTCTACTAAACAAAAGGCTAATGACCAAGACAGTATAGGTTTAACAATACTGGTGTGTACCAGTCCCAATACTAGAGATGAGCCATATGGTAATGAGACAATAATGATGTTATTGAAGTGAATTATCTGATAGTAAAATTAATTTAATTTTGAAAATGTAAAGCAACATCTTCTAAGGGTTTTTACCTCTGTGTTGGCTGGCTATCTTTCGAAAAGAAGAAACACACCGCTGATGTAGTTGATCCAAACTTTCTCCACCACCCTTAATGATAATATTAGAATTGTTAGTATCAACATTTGCTATCAAAAAATTATAAGCAGCCAATATCAACTCTTATCTAAAATAATAAAACCAGCTTCCAAAATGGAGTAGTTTGTACTCAGAGACGTTCCATATTTCATTTCCTGAAACTAAAAGAAATTAACATTCATAAGAAGAAAATGTCAGGAGAAAATTACTGGAATTTCTTGATCTCTTTTGTGTGATAAGAAATCTTTATAAACATTAGGTTTCATCTTTTGAACATCCACTAATGTCAAGCCTTGAAGATCTCCTAGATTCCTCTCTCTCAATTGTTGATCCAATATAACCTAGTACATAACAAATTAACAGATTTACCATTTTTCATAGAGAAAAAACAAAACCAAACTTTGTCAAGATCTAAAATTAAAATATACATCATGATCCAAAGTGATTTACCTCTTTCAAATCACATTGGTTTGCAATAATCTGTGCAGTCTCAGCTGCTCGATTTAGATCGGAGGAGTATATGGCATTGAACTTAGGCTCCTTGGATAAGCGATTAGCAACCTTCCAAACATGTAATTCGAAAAATATATAAATTAAAAATGAGATCAAATGCACTTTTCAGTGCACAATTTAAAGCATACCTTACCGCTGCTGCTTGTTGCCTTCCATTCTCATTTAATTCTGGATCCAAGTGTCCCTGTTCATACATAGAAAAATAAAGAGGAAATTAAAATATTGCCTACAAAGTACCAATCTGCTGCTCTAGCTAGTTACAGGAGGAGGTTTTTACCAGAAATTTAACTTTATGTAGTAATTATTTCTCGTCTCAATATTGCAATTTAAAACGAAAATCGAATTTCAACGGCTTGATTTCGTATCCCCAGCGTTTCCCGCCCCCTCCCCTTCTCGATCACTACTAAACGACCGAATTTGGGAAAAGAGGAAGAGAGTTGAACAAATAATTATTGGGAAAAATGAGACCTGGAGGATTCGAGAAGCGTTCCAGGAGGTCTCGCCGTGGCGCACCACCACTATCTCGGCGTATCCCTCCGGTATCTCCATCTCTTCCTCCGTGGCTCCGCTGGAAGACATGCTTCGCTTCGTCGAAACCCAAGAGCGCTCGCCAGAAACGCCAATAAGGGTCGCAAGAATTCGCATCCTCTGAGATATCTCATATTTTGCGTGACATTTTCGAAAAGCTCAACCGTTCAAATACGTTTCGCACGAATCTCATAACTCAAATAATACTGGCCCCTGTCGCTATCCCCGAATAGGCACCGGACACGTCGTTCATACAAAATATGAGGTATCTCAGAGGATACGCACTCGGGTTGCAAGACTTTGCGAAGGGAATCTAGATCTTATGTTACATACTTCCACAATCAGATCATGCTTTTAAATCGCTGACAAGAAGGCCCAATGAAATCATTATATGTTTTAACCTATCCCTATTGTATCATCTTATTAGATAAAAAAATAATGATTTCATATTCATTATTATAAAATTGTATATAATAATTTTGTATTTGGATGTTTCATTATTATTATTTTTATTATCATTATTATTATTATTATTATTATTATTATTATTATTATTATTATTATTTTGAAGTTCATATATACAGCATTTATATAATTTTATTTAATGATTAGTTTATATTAATTGAAAAATAATAGAAACAAAACGACTCGAAAAGCTAGCGTGTGTTGTGCCATATACTTTTAAGATGGTCGAATTTGACGGATATTACAAATTAAATTTTATTGATGAGAAATGAATGCATAAAATAACTTATAAAAAACTAACTTTTTTACCGCTTGACTTTGTACTAAATGAATTTGGAACTTTCAAAATTTTATATGTACATGCATTACTTATGAAGTAGAGATTGGTTTCAACGTACAAGAGGGATATATAGGAGAAGAGAAGGTGAACCAACCGTTGTCACGAAAATAAGGGTCTGTTCGGCGCACCTATGAGAACGGGAATGGGTCTGAAAAAAATGAAATTTTTGAATTGACGTTTACTGTGCGCGTGGGACAGATTTCACGAAGTTGAACTGAATTTTTTTTTTCCCACGTGCACAGTACCAGAGCCAAATAGGACCTAAATCTCTACCTTCCCAAATGCAAATTCACATCCCCTCAGGTTACCGGACTGAGTACAATTGAATTGGACAGCTCAAAATTGATTTTTTAACTTGACACAAATCTCGAAGCATAAATAATACTGCCCCTGCGCCATTCCGAACAAGCACCAGCTGAATATAAATATGAGCCGTCCGTTTCAATTGTGTTGAGTCAGGTACCTGGGAGGATACGGATCCCCAAATGCTGGGGCCAACAGTCCATCACCCATAGAATTAAAGGCAAACACATAAAACGTTCATTTTTTGTTTTATGTGTGTTGCACTGAAAATTGCGCTTAAAAGAGTTCCTTAATTAATTTAATTCATAAGTTCAATTAAATTTACCATCTTTATTTTTCGTCTCAGTTTCAAAGGACAGAGATATAATAAGACGACATATTAAGGAATACATTTCAATTTTTTTTTTAATTATCGTCAAACTCATACACGAAGGCTCTGACATTTATTTAAATAATGGTCCAACAATGCTATGAATTATGATATGATTTTACACATCTTCAAATCTTTGGAATGAGATCTTTTCGAAAAAGGCCACGAAGTCTGTAGCGAAGCATTAATAGTGGCCAGTCGCCGATGATCTTGGAGAGGAGTGGAAGGATGGTACAAAGCACCAGTATGAGGATTGCGAGCCACAAGTTGTTAGGCGCCATCACAGTGAACAAACCAGTACCAAATGCAACTGCAGTAGCCTCGTAAGCGCACCACATGAGCGCCCTCGTTGTTTTTCTGTAATTCAGCAGGAAATCCAAGTCCTCCCATGTCGCCAAAATACAAAGAAATGCGACAGCAAGAGAAGAACACATGGCTATGGTGTCAGAGATGAGGAACACCTGGAAAGCTGCTTTCCTTGCAAAAAAGGGTTGTCCGGCATTAGCAGGATCAGTATTGAATCCTCCTGGCAAGGTAAAAGCCGCAGCAAAAGTGATAGTAGCGAGAAGGGCAGCAATCAGAGATGTGTTGTAAGTATACTTTTCTGTAAGGGACTTCACCTCCTGGATTGCTTGCTTCTTGATCTTCTTTTTTGCGCTATCACTTATTAAGTGTTTCCACCCGGAGGGAATTACATTTGACAACAATGTGAACGATTCATTCTGTGACAAAAATTATAAAAGAAAAATTATGCATGATCTTTCTTGACCTTCTATGAAAAATAATGAGTGAGTCTATGATACTATGCATAGCACAATTTGGTCCGTAATACAGATTAATATTTTCATTTTCAAAATCTTAACAGTCGATCCGAACCGTTTAACATGATTTTCATATGAATATGTATTTGCAAACCGAATTTTATATTTTTTTTAGATTTTTTTCAATATTTTTAAAAATAGGTAGAAAATTACTGTTTTTGGATGGTCCAGAATTTTCAGATCAAGTGATTTTCTATCTATCTTAAAATATAGTAAAAATAATCTAAAAAATATAAAATTCGGTCTGCAAGTACATATTCATATGGGAGTCATGTTTAATGGTTCGGGTCGACTGTTAGGATTTTGAAAATTAAAATATTAATCCGTATTACGGACCAACCTGTGATATGCATAGTACAATAGACACACTCAAAACTAAGAGCTATATCATGAATATTAATTAACTTACCCATTTCAATGTCTTCAACAAGGCAGTCTTTGAATAAACTACGTTAACTGCATTATTGCCTAGAACATTAACAGCAGTATAATCCTGTCCTGCATGGGCTAGTAAAGACCGAAGAAGCTTCGGGTCGCACTTGTCAGCAGCATGATGCAGGGGAAGACTGCCACTGTTGGTCGCTTGGTTAATAAGCCTATGAAGCTGGGGCGTTCTAAGTATGTAGTTGATAAAATCTGGTTTCTCACACCCAATAGCTTCATGGAGTGCACTATACCCATTTTTGTTGGGAGTATACGCAGAGTCGGGGCAAGCTCTCACGATCTCTTCAGCAATCGACACAAAGCCTGCTTGTGCTGCTGTAATAAATGGAGTATTTTCTGTTTGTTCATTCTTAACATATGTCAAATTAGGATCGTGTTCTAAAAATATCTTCACCAGCTCGAGATTGTTGTGAAGTACAGCTCTCTCCAGCGGAGTGTTTCCATATGCGTCTTTACTGTATGCGAGTTGTGGCCGTCCAGTCAACAGTTGCATAACTATACCTGACAATACATGTCACCAAAATATTACAACATTTAGTGAGACTACCTAGAATCTAAAAGAAGTAGTTCAAATGTGGGGCTGCAAAACCACAACCCTAGCACAATCAAGGGAGCAACGATAGCGGCTCCAAGCCTTTCTGGAGCGATGTCAATAGGTGGCAATAGCGACATATAGCGTTGGAATAAGAGGGAGAGATGCTGTACTGGTATATACCGGTGGCTGAGTGAATAATGTTGTTTTGCTTCATAATAGTTCTTAATATTTCAGAAAAAGAAATGAGTACTTTTTGTGTTATATATGACCTCTGACTCTGAACTGTTGGACTTGAGATAATTTACACAAATATTTCGAGTTAAATATAATTAAGTTAGTCAGAAGCCAAAATAATAGTTGTCAACTGAAATACATAAGAACTAACTACTGGTAAGCACAACTGCATAGGAAGTCTCTAATTAGTATGAAAAATTAAGATGCACAGAATCAGGCTTTATAAGTAAATAACCTGTGTGGCCGAGTCTCACAGCAGCATGTAGAGCAGATTCATCTTTTGTGCCAGAATCTGCTGAAGACGGGATGTCTAGCAATCGCTCAACAACTTTAGAATACCCTCTGCGGGCCGCCATGTACATCGGTGACTCACCTGTGTTGATAACTTGCTCAGACAGTCGAGGCTCTATGTTCAAGAGCTGCAGTGCCAAATTTTCAAAGCCATTCCTCATTGCATGATGCAATGCGTTTCCTTCGCGCCTATCAACCTTCAAGAGCATGTACTTCAAATCGTCATGCTGCATATGACATGATGCAGCAGTGATGATATCCGATGCCAACGAAAGGTTAGCGGCCATGAGAGCAGTTATCAGTGGGGTCTCGCCATCAATGTTAGTGCCGGATAAGAGGGAAGGGGCTCTGGACCAGACCTCCTTTGCAAAATCGTGATGGCCGAGCATGGCGGCAAATGTGAAGACAGTTGTTTGAATGAGGTGTGGTAGCGAGGAGGAAATCGGGGTCGGCGAGATTCAAGTGGTTGCAGAGGCTGAGATCACCTTTGCTGCATGCCTTGAGGAGCTCTCGGTCCATTGTCAGATACTGGATTTAATTTTGAAGCTTGCTTATTTAGTTTAGTCCCTAGCTTGTATTTCAACTGCCATATATAATGGGGGTATATATGGGACCCAAGATGACGATGACAGTGGGATCCATCCATCAAGCTTAGGTGATTAGTATGATTTAATTAGGAGGCAATTAATCATGCATGCTGGTCAGCAATTACCTAGCTAATCACTAATTAAAAAGTCACGCATGGTCAGTTATCTAATTCTATTATTTTGTTGACGGATGGGATTTCAACATCTCGTCTAATTATTCTTTTATATTCTAGTATTAATTATTCCTGAATTTACGAATAATTAATACACATATTATTCAATTTTTATAACATAAGTATATTATTTTAATATAGGAAGCTGATATGAGTACCCGCACCTAAACTGCCATAACTGCTTGTAGGGACCGCAACCGTTTTCAAAACTGTAATTTGGTTTTACTAATATTAATAGTAACATTGTGAAGTATATATATCTCAAACACGACAAGTATTTATATCTATACATTTAACTACATATATAATATATAAATTTTCCTAAAATAACCGTACCCGCACATTTTCTTGAAAAATCCTCGCTTCGTACCCGCATTTGGGGACCACTCAAACGGCATGTGGGGACCACTAAAATTGTCAACAAAAAAGGTTGACTTAGCTTATGTGTGGGTAATAAATGACATGTGGGGACCACTAAAATTGTCAACAAAAAATGTTGATTAGCTTATGTGTGGGTAATATTTATATCTTTATTATTGTGGTATTTATACTTACGAACTAAAGTATTTATAACTATAAGGGTGTGGTATTTATATTTATGAACTAAAGTATTTATATCTATATTACGTTGGATGAATAAGAATCTTAAAAAAATATTTAAGTTGAAATGTTGGAGACCTTGAACCAAAAAGCATCATGTCATGGATCACATGGGCACTCTCTTTTTTATATGTTGGATCTAATACAACTAGTTTGTATGAAAATTTTGGTCCAAACTAGATCATAACCAAGAGTTTTGGCAACATGAGCCCAACTTTACGAAACTTGGGCCAAACCTTGATTGCATGGTTACTAAGTAGTAAGGACATAACTTTTATACAAATATTGTATTGGATCTTGAGGAGTATATGTTATAAGGATCACATGGGATTGCATGTGTACAAAAAGCAATATGTATATATGTTGCACTAATTGTAATCTACTAATATTCTCTATGGTTTTATATGAATTCATATATAATAATCGGCCCAACGGAAGTTTATTATATATTTTTCAAATAAATAATTTAAACCATATAAAGTTATTTTTAATAATTGGTTGTTATTAATTTTTTTTAACTTTAAATTGTAACTGCCACTTTATTAAAATGAATTTTGTATCTGAACAGATCAAGTATTTATATCTAAACAAATCAAGTATTTATATCTGAACACATCAAGTATTTATATCTGAACTACCAAGTATTTATATATGAACACATCAAGTATTTATTTCTGAACACATCAAGTATTTATATCTAAACTACCAAGTATTTATATCTGAACACATCAAGTATTTATATCTGAACTACCAAGTATTTATATCTGAACACATCAAGTATTTATTTCTGAACACATCAAGTATTTATATCTGAACTACCAAGTATTTATATCTGAACACATCAAGTATTTATATCTGAACTACCAAGTATTTATATCTGAACACATAATAGACAATTACATCATATTCGCAAATCAAATTGTCACAAACATCTCAAAATCCAGCAACACCGAAACACGATTGTGTATATAAAATAGAAACGAAACGATATATCATTATTAATTCACCAGAACAAAAACAAAATCGAAAAGAAACAATATTAATCTAGCTGATCATATTTCAAAATCACTGATTATACTTGTGAGAACCACACGAAATTGCTTCCAGTTTCGAAATCGCCTCCAAATCGCCGAAGCCTTCGAAAAAGAAAAAAACGGAGAGAAAGGAACATTTGAAATTCAAAATGGAAGGTCCGATAACATTGTTAGTTAGATCGGTAGTTGTGGGGACCGCAACCTTACAGTTATGGAAGTGCGGGTACAGTGCGGGTACTGTAGCGCGGGTACTAAAATAATTATTCTTTAATATATTATTTGTATTATAAACAAAAGAAATACTTTTATGTTGTATCCTAAAACAAATATATTATTTTAATATATTCTTTGTATTAGATTAACAGGCCGCCCTTTTTAATTATATTATTAAGCCTTAATTATGATCCATTCACACGCAAATTCAACTCAGATCAGACGGTTAATGCCAAGCTTTGAATAAAATTTGTCCAAATCTCTTAGATAAAACCGAATTTTATGATTTAATTAGGAGGCAATCATTTACCTAATCTCTAAGCACTTGAGAGTAGGTCCGATGGGCATCGGACCCATCGGACCTACTCTCATTCGATGGGTTTAATCACCGACGATTTGCTTTAAAATTCGTGTGTAATGCTTTAAACTTCGTGCGTGTTTGTTTCAATTTCCGTGCGCACAAATCTTAAATTTGAACAGACGATCATCATGCTCGTTGAACCTAAAAGTTGGTCCGATAAGCATCGGACCTACTCCGTTCTCATCTCTAAGCTAGTCGCGCATGGTCAGTGATCTAATTATATTTTTTTGTTGACGGATGGGATTTCAACAACTCGGCTAATTAATTCTTTTATATTCTACCCCGCTTAATTAAACTTCCCGGAAGTTGCAAGCTCTTATTAATTAATTAATTATATTCTAATTTGGTTTGTCGTACCTAAACCAAGTTTCCATTGTGGGATGGAGAATTAGTTTGAAGCCATATATTTTGTTTGACAATTGTCATTATAACCCCGACCCATCATAACTTTCAATTTTTCGTTGCTTTTCTGTCAAATGATAAATTAATTAGCTTGGAGAATTAGCTTTTCACAAAGGTGACAATAACAATACCTTCTGTGTGGAAGGTCATATATTTAAAATTTGAATGAAAAAGTTTATAAATATTTAATAGTTGATCTTCTTTTAATTGTTGCATGTTATACCAAAAAACTCAAATTAAAAAAAACATAAGGGGGCAAATTGTAAGTTGATATTACAATTTCAATTCTGAGGGACGAATATGATGAATGAAGTGATCACGGTGTCCTAGCATTTTTTTTTTAAAAATTTCCAATGTTTTAATTTACTCTTATTGGTTTATCCAAATTTAAATTTATTGGAATTATTTTAAAAGAAATATACAGTTCATAAATTATATTATCAAACAAACTAAAATTTGGAGAGAAAATTTAAACAAATAAAAAACCATACAAATTAATTAAACAAATAAAACTGAAAGCACATATTTATACAAGTACTATATATAATCTTCAATGCTGGAAAGAGATCTTGGCTGAGGCGAATCTGCAGAGTCCAAATATGCTGCAATCCCATGGTAGAGAGAGAAAGAGAGAAGGAGAGAGAAAGAGAGAAAACAGGTTTGGTTCGGAATCTGCAGCCTCTATTTTTCATCAAAATTCATGAATAAGTACTATTCATCTGGGGCTCAGGAGAACAGAGTAGGTCCGATGCCCATCGGACCTACTTTTAGGTTCAACGAGCATGATTTCCGTCCGATCTAATTTAAGATTTGTACGCACGAAAATTAAAACAGACATGCACGAAGTTTAAAGCATTCCACACAAATCTTAAAGCAAATCAATGGTGATTAAACCCATCGGACCTACTCTCAAGTGGGGGCTCAGATGTGCATCATTTTTCTATCTGATTTTTATGTGTTGCTTTAAGCATGTGCTATCAAGAATGTGGCGGATGAAAATTGACTCTAAAAATCATCAAATAGGCTCCAAACAACCAAACTAAACTGTTCAAACCGATCTATCTACGAGAAATGCACAAAATTTGTAAATTTCAAATTTGTGTTCTAAGTAATATTGGAATTTTTCCAACTCTGTATTTTTATTATTTTAAAAGACTAGACTAATTAAAAAAAGCGGATAAAATGATTTCATGGGCTTTTTGTCAGCGATTTAAAAGCAGGATCTAATTGTGAGAATATGAACCGAAAATTTTTTAGTTACCATATTAATATTTTAAAATTAAATATTAAAATTTTAATTTTACTAGCGACATTTTCATATTTTCATTTTTACCTTCCACGCAGATTGAGAGTAAATCCCACTCAATATTAATTTTTTTTTTGTGTTCGTCATTTTATAGTGAAATATGACACTAAGCCGCCACCATTAAATAAATTATATGCCCATTAGACAAATCAAAGGTCACATGATTGTAAAAGGGATATAGTAATTCAAAAGAAATATAATAAAAAGAGCATTAGAGCTAACTCTGTGCTGGCGTGAATATTAAAATTTAAAATATGAAAAAAAAAGTATATATGAAACATAAGATCTAGATTCCCTTTGTGTAGTCTTGCAAGTTGCAAACTTGGCATTTCTGACGAGCGCATTTGGGTTTCGAGTCGACGAAGCGAAGCATGTCTTCCAGCGGAGCTACCAAGGAAGAGATGGATATACCGGAGGGATACGCCGAGATAGTGGTGGTTTGCCACGGCGAGATCTCCTGTAACGCTTCTCAAATCCTCCAGGTCTCATTTTTCCAAAATTCGGTGGTTTGGTAGCAGGAGAGAAATCAGGAGAGAAATTTTTTATTAATTTCCACTGTATATATAAACAGAGACAATTGGATTCAGAATTAAATGAGACTGGAAGGCAACAAGCGGCAATGGTAAGCTATATATGCTTTAATTGTGCAATGAAAATTGCATTTGGTTTTCCTTTTTAATTTATTTTCTCATTACATTTTCGGAAGGTTGCTAGTCGCTTATCTAAAGAGTCCAAGTTCAGTGCCATATATTCTTCCGATCTAAAACGAGCAGCTGAGACTGCACAGATTGTTGCAAAGCAATGTGATTTGAAGGTGTTGCTTTTAATTTTAGATCTTGACGTACAAAGTTTTGTTTTGTTTTTCTCTATTAAATATATATTGAATATATTTTAATATGTTATGTATTAATTATAGGTTATTTTTTACCAACAATTGAGAGATAGGCATCTAGGAGATCTTCAAGGCTTGACATAATTAGTGGATGCTCAAAAGATGAAACCTAGTGCTTATAATCTTTTCATATATATTATACAAAAGAGATCAAGAAATTCCAGTAATTTTCTCTTGACATTTTCTTTTATAAATTTTTATTTTCTTTTATGACATTTTCTTATTATTTAGATATAGGAGTTGCTATTGCCTGCTTTTATTTTTTTGTTAGCAAATGTTGATAATATCATTTTTAATATTATTATTAAATTAAGGGTGGTGGAGAAAGTTTGGATCAACTACATGCATGAGCGGTGTGTTTCTTCTTTTCAAAAGATAGCCAGCCAACACAGAGGTAAAATCCCTTGGAAGGTGTTGCTTTACATTAATTTTCAAAATTAAATTAATTTTACTATGAGAAAATTCTCTCATGAGCAGCATTATTATTGTCTCATTACCATATATATGACTCATATAATATAATTTGTTAGGTGAAAGAGTAATAGTGGTTAGTCATGGCGGTTTCATGATAGAACTGCACAGTGAAGCTGCTCCAAATAGAAAATTGGAAGGCAAGATAAAGAATACTTCAGTTAATGTTATTCTCATTTCTGCTTCTAACAACCATTGGTTTATCAAGAAATGGGGCGATACCAGCCATCTTCCAGGAATAGGTGCGCTTCACAGTGGATTTGGTGGGGATAAAACATCAGCATAGTGTTTTTTGAAACAACGACAATCAGGGTAGAGTTACAATCAGTGTAACAAAATGCGGTTTATGTGGCCGCATATGCGTATGTGGTTGGCAACCGCATAGAAAATCAATATGCGGTTCCGCATATTTGACTGCATATTTTTACCACATATTTGACCGCATATTTTTACTGCATATTTGACCGCATATTTTTACCACATATTTGGCCGCATATTACCGCATACTTGTTTGTATGATACCGCATATTGCATATTACCATATATTACCGCATGTTACCGCATATTACTGCAGACTTGTTTATATATATATTAATTCTCATTTTAAAATCTGCATATATAAGTCCGCATAAAAATTCATATATGCAGCCGCAAGCGGTATGCGGTGGCATTCCGCATACCGCATTTTAAAACATTGGTTACAATTGTGGTTTAAAGTTTAAACCACTTTAATTGTTTCTCGGATGGGTATGTGGCATCATGCCTTCTTGTTTACATTGTACACGAATAATTTATTTCTATACAGGGGTAGAACAAATTTAACTTTCAGAATTACGAGCCAAAATTAATTTGCTGAAAAGTGTTGCTCTGGCTGTTCGTTGTTTATTCGTTACAAATGAAAAGCAAATTTTTTTTGTGCGGACGGAATTTCTCAAAATGTGTAAGTTTGAAAAGTTATCTTTATTTCTCACAATAAATTTATTAATTTATACATTTTTTGTTTTAATTTTGAAATCTCAATTTATGAAATGTATGTTGGTCCTCAAATGATAATCCATGACCTCGCAACAGAAGACACAAAAATACAAGTAATAAGTATATGGATTGAAATTCGGACCCAAACACTTTTAGGGTACGGGTCCAAATATAATAATAGTACCCGGACCCTACCTGACCCGATAGCACCTCTAGTCGTGACAAATAAATGATTTGGGTTCGGTTCCGCGGGGTCACAAAATTGTAATTCGGATATGATTTGGATCTAATTTGGAAATAATTTAGAAATTATATATTGAATCCCACAACAAGAATCAAAGACTTTTTGCGAGGATCACTAGTACAAAAAATTCCTACACCGACTGTTAAAAAATCCCTACACTGACTGTTGTTAAGGCGTCAGTGATGGCGCCGCCGGTATAGATATATCTTTACTAACGGATAAATAACCGTCAGTGTAGGAACCAACACCGGCTGTTTTCTGAAAAAAACAGTCGGTGTTGGCTGCCTACACCGGCTGTTTTCTGGAAAAAACAGTCGGTGTTGGCTGCCTACACCGGCTGTTTTCTGAAAAAAACAGTCGGTGTTGGCTGCCTACACCGGCTGTTTTCTGAAAAAAACAGTCGGTGTTGGCTGCCTACACCGGCTGTTTTCTGGAAAAAACAGTCGGTGTTGGCTGCCTACACCGGCTGTTTTCTGGAAAAAAACAGTCGGTGTTTATACAAAATTTTGACATAATTCTATTTGTATCGGGGCTAGCCTCCATATTTTGCTAGCAATGTATTACTATTCGGCATTCATTAACATTAATTAGGATGCCATGCAAATAATTTGAGCAACACAATAATAAACATAACACATATTTCATTCACAAAAAAACACACTATAACAAAATTTACATATATAACACAATAACATTTTCAACAATTGTCACAAAAAAATAGTTAAAGAAAATTGAGTTGAATGTAATTTAACATTATTCAACAATTTCAACAATTTATGATGAAAATATACCTAGAAGCTAGGCAAAGCAGGGATTGAATCCATCTTTTTCTTCTTTTTCTTCTCATTTTGTGGTGCTTCCTCCTCACTACTTGATTCATCACAAGAAGTTGAAAGAAGGGATGCTGGAATGGCGTGCCAAGTTCAACGACTGGCGGGACTGAGAGGCAGCAATGGTTGAAAGATTGGGGTCCAATAATAGAGAGTGGTGGTGGTGGTGGTGATGGGAAGGTGGTTGCTGAGGCGATGATGAAGTGCGCAACAGGGGCTTGGAATCGAAGAGATGATGGGAGGAGGAGGGCTTGGACTGCCATCTCATGGTGTCGGTGTCGCATAGTGCTGTTAGTGTTTGGCTCAGGTAAGGCCAGGACAAATAGTCAGTTTCTTGGATCCAATCTGATGTAGACGAACCTGTGGGGATCAAAAGGTGAATTATTTACCGCTATTTAACTGGTTGGTATAATTTTCATATGGAAATACAGACTTGCTACAGAAGGGGTACAAAATTGCCAAATAGGAACTAAAAACAGAAATGCTAACGTATGAGAACTAAACAAGCGAATTGTGAGAAGGCCTCTAACTCTGTGAATTGGGGTAGTTTTAATTTTAATTTCCAGCTACTTGTATCCGTTGAAATCAGTATTTAACTGCACATTAAAACAAATAGAAAAATAAATTACTATGGGTCGAATAACACATCCCATTAAAAAATGTAACATTTTTTTCTAGAAGGAAACGTAAATAATTTCACCTTTGCAAAAGTGCTGGAGAGATCGTCTATATGAGATACTGATGCATAGGTGTCAGCCTAAAATATAAGATATTGAAAAACAAAAGGAAGTTGGTTACTTAGCCCAATTTGCATAGTTAGCTAGGTTTCAGCCCTTATAAGGGACTTTGCAAATTGGTCCAAATAAATTGTACGTCAAAGAATCTAATATAGGCATCTAACCAATTCTTTGTCTCCAGTTCAAAAATGAAACTCATAGTCAGAAGGAACAGGGGCAGTTTCGTCATGTTCTTCTCCTTCTAACCCTCCTAGTTCTACTTCCTCCAGAATATCTTTGCCAAAAAATAGATATTGCGAGGCATCAAAGTCCGAATTAGGGATAAAGTCCGTCTTGTGTGAATATTTCTGGCTGCAGCTTTCGAAAGGAAATAAATTCATTAAAAGCAATGAAAATGGGCAGGATAAATACAGAAAAGTCAATTTTAAGTACTGTATTAACTGAGTTGCCACTGTCTCAGTAAGCTCATCAATAAGCACAGTCTACAACTTAACTAAGTCTAGACCTGTTTGACCATTTCATTTTTGTCTTGCCTCTATTTTTGGCTTTTCAAGGCCTAATTGCACGCTGAGGTGCAAATTAAGGTAGTTTTCATCAAATTGAAGCATAGTAGCCTCATTGGGGATTTACTACATAAATGAAGGCAGTATTAATGCTTTATTAAGGTAGTTTTCATCAAATTACAGCACTTGAAAATTTCAATTAATTAAAATCAAGTAAAGATATGTACCTCTACACATTTTCTTAGGGTAAAATCAAGGCCCCATCCATGAACAAGATCATTCTACAATAAAGTGGTTTCATAATATTGAAGACAAACTATGATGACACTTGAAATCAAGTAATTACTCTGTGTTTGGAGGTTGATTCAGGTCTCCATGAATACCCTGAATATGCTCAGTTCTTTTGTTAAAGCAAATGTGAAATACAAAAGATAAATAATTAAAAGAATGATCAACTAAAGGCATGATGTGAAGTTTTTCCTTACGCATGAGTAACAAATAAAGCTTGCGAGAATTGTAAGAAGTGCATATCGGTTTTAATAGTTAATACCTTATTGGTGATGCTTTGACACCTGCATTAAAACCAGATCATAATAGAACTATACACTAATCCAATAGTAACCTGATCAAATTGTTCATTTTTTGTTTTGTAACCTTTTAGTGCACTTATTAAGTGCATTATTTTAGATAGCAAAACAGTGGTGGAATATGACACTGCTTTTCCCAAACAACATTAGCCAAATAATTGTTCAATCTCTCTATTGTTGCTATAGAGATAGTTTACATACAAAAGAGATAAGTGGAGAAAAAATATAATTACCCACCTTCAGAGCTAAAGCCTTGTCAAAGCTTTCAATCGCTGAATCAGGTTCACCAAGGCAGCAAGGCAGCAAGGCTTTCAATTGCTTTAGAAAAAATAATTAAACAAAAAGAAGAATCAGGCGGGGCGGGGCGAGGCAGCAAGGCGCTCCAACTTGACTGACGAGAAGGACAGCAAGGCGGGGTTTTTGCTCAGGTGCTCGGGTGCGGGGCGAGGCAGCAAGGCGGGTGCTCGGGTGCTCGGCGGAGGCTAAGGCATATCGCGATTTTGGGAGAGGGAAATGAATTTGGGAGATGAATTGGGAACGAAGAGGGAAATGAATTTGGGAGATCGAGGCTGACTCAAATTTTGGGGTTTATGGGAGATCGCGATTGCCAAAAGAAGAGGGAAATGAATTTTAGAAGTGAAAATGAAAAATTTCGCGGTAGATCGAAAGTGATAAACCGGGAATGCAAAAAATCACTGCCGGTTAAAAAAAAACAGTCAGTAAATCACTGCTCAACACCGACTGTTTTTTTTAAAAAACAGTCGGTGTAGGTGACTACTCAACACCGACTGTTTTTTAAAAAAAACAGTCGGTGTAGGGTATGAGCAACACCGACTGTTTTTTTTAAAAACAGTCGGTGTTGGTGACTGCTCAACACCGACTGTTTTTTCTAAAAAACAGTCGGTGTAGGATATGAGCAACACCGACTGTTTTTTTAAAAAACAGTCGGTGTTGGTGACTGCTCAACACCGACTGTTTTTTCTAAAAAACAGTCGGTGTAGGGTATGAGCAACACCGACTGTTTTTTTAAAAAAACAGTCGGTGTTGATTCACTGACGGTTTTTTGTAATAGAACCGTCAGTGTTGAGGTTCTTCTTATTTACAATTTTACTAGCAGTCTCTACACCGACTGTTACATATTAAAACAGTCGGTGGTTGAGGGTCGGTGAAGGGGTTTTTTGTACTAGTGGATAAAAAGTGACTTTTCGCGACAGAGTACCGTCATAAACGTGCCTTATCTATTTGCGACGGCACTTTTCGCGACGGAGATCCCTCGCGATAAGTGCCTACTTTCACTACCAGAATTTTCGTTTGTAGCATGGGTCTGAAAATGGCTTGTTGCATGCGCATACACATGCAACAAGCCCCAAAAACGCTTGTTGCATGTGCCAACGCATGTTAATACTACCCATGGTTATACCCCCGTTGTAAATACTCAGTATTTCCATGGACACGCATGTAAATACCTTTTCCCGGCCTTTTGCATGCACTTCCGCATGGAAAAACTACGCATGTAAAAACTTTCAAGGTTGGCGCCTGGCTAGAGTATTTGCAAGGATAGAAACGTGGGACCCATCTTGTTATTTGCAAGGATAGAAACGTGGGACCCATCTAAGTATTTGCAAGGATAGGACTGTGGGTCCCATCTAAGTATTTGCAAGGATAAAAGTATGGGTCCCATCTTGGTATTTACAAGGCTAGCTTGTGAGTATTTGCAAGGTTAGGAACGCGGACCCCACGTGAGTATTTCCAAGGATAATTCATATGGGTCCCACTTGTTTTTTGCATGGATAGAGGCCGTGGGCCCCACCTGGTTTTTTACATGGGCAGCGAAAGTGGGCCCCACATGATTAATTGCATGGCCAAGTACGTGGGTCCCACCTATGTTATTGTTAGGGTTTTGTACATGCTTATTTGGTTGGATGTTGCGATGTAAATAATAGATCCGAAATTGAAAAAATAATCACCATTTTCTAATTGTACAATCCAATACCAATAGTATACCACCTCGGTACGATACCAATTCCCACCCATTAAACATTTGTATTTGAAATTAAAAAAGCATCAGTAACAACACATTGCAATTTAAGGAGAAATCTTGTAATATGCATTAACAAACACTGTCATCAAGCATGAATTGTACCAAAAATAAACAAGCATAACAACCACATTAATGTAATACACTTGTGCCTGTACCCATCTGTACAATTATCCAAGTATATTGTTAACAAGAAAATAAATCTGCTAAGGTTTCCTTACATAACCATATGTGAAAATAATCAATGTCGCATCAAATACAAAACCTCACATGACCCACCAAAAGAGTATAAAGGGCACACTCCTGAGCTGGTGAATCTGAAAATAAAACAAAAGGCACCATAAAATAGAAAATATATAGTTTGAAATTGTAATAGTTTTTTTACCTCTAGAAAACGTAACAATTCTAAAGCATAACCTCTAGAAAACAGTTCTAATACAACAATTATTACCTAATAGAAGAGAGACAAAAATGACCACGTACTATTGTTTTCTTGCTTGTTTTCGGAGCGCTGCGCTAGGTTATTACCTAATAGAAAACAATTTTACTGGAAAATTCAGTCATCTTTTGCACATTTATCTTCATTTTAATGGATTTTCATCATCTTTTAATCACCCAAACTGGTATAGTTCTACTTGGAACATAAGCGGGTGTTACTTACAATTATGATTAATTAGTTGTTGTCATTTGTAAAATTCAATACCTGATCTTTTATGACCCATGTAGGAAAGCCCTCAATTCCGACAAGAGCACAGTCAAGAGATATTGTTCTTCCTTTGCCAGCTCCATTGTAATGATGAATCTATTTTTATGCTAATATCAGTACTGTATCCAAAGCATATCAGTATTTTTATGCTAATATCAATACTTGATACCTAGATTGTGCTGTTAGGTCATGCATATCAGTACTGTGTCCAAAGTAATGATTAATCTATTTTTATGCTAATATTATCTCACCTTTGTGACTGATCCAACTCCCACACAAATCAGTTCAAAATAAAAATCACTTTCTTTCCCCTAAGTATGAGCTAGCAAGGACCTCATTCCCCTTCCCAATTAGACTAAAAATCGACTCAGTCAAAGTTTAACAAAGAAAATTGAGAACACACAAGTAAATTTAAAGTGAAGAAGCACAAGCGACACCGAGGCACACAAGAAAAAGAAAACCCTAACAGGTTGAGTGTTGAGTGACTCAGAGATCAGAAAATTGAGAAAGAGTTCTCAGAGAAGAGGGAGAGTTAGAGAGAAAAAACCTTGGAGAAGAGCAAAAACCTAGGACCAAGGAGGCGGAGGCCGGAGACGGGTATTGCGGAGTGCATCATGCGCGGCACATCTGGAGGGGGCTGGTCGCTTTACTGCCTCGCTTCACGGCCCGTCCTGAATAATTAAATAGTTAAAAGATATTTTTGAGAAAAAAAAATTTCTAATAGAGAAGATAATGCAATTAAAAGACTGAACAAGTAGGACTCAAGGATTTCTAATTTTGCTTTCGTTTTGTTTTATAGGTCATGCTGAAAGGTTGCTTATTATCCTAGTTTCAGAAAATAAAAATGCACTTGCCTTGAAGAACTATAGCATCCAAGACATGAAAATGTTGCTTCCAGTCCCACTTTGAAAATAAGTTTATTATTCGGATCCTATCATATTCCTACAAAATAGAAAATAATTTCAGCAATTTATTATATAGTACAGAAATAATAACTACTATTCTTTTAGAGATTCTTTTAATGTTACTCCCCCACTCTTAAAATGACAGTAGGGAGCATGAATTTGACTAAAATTGTGATAATCTTCCACTATTTCCCAAATTGTGAACTCATTTAGTAAAGAATAAGAAGGTATTGACAACACAAAACCACACTCTGCTAATTAATGGTACCAGCTACCAATTGACAATGTATCGAGTAAGAATATAAGTAATGGACCTGTTGAGGCTGACTAGTGTTCTCCAAGGGTTGATATACGCCAGGAGGCACAACCTTGGCCCGGCTTCTGGAACCTGCCTATGCCAAAGTAATTAAATTATATCAGAATATTTGTGATAACTTCTAACAACTGGTTTCCTAACTTGATTTAATAAGTCCACCCATAAATTGAAAAAGAGCACCAGCCATTTGGTTTACCCCCACGAAAGCTAGGTATTGCTTAAATATCCTATAGAAAAGACAACAGACAGTAACATAAAAAAACATTTAGTGATATGGTATAATTCTTTTGAGCTAGGTAACTCCAACTTTGGGTTTAGTTACCATGTCTGCCACTTCCAGTATGGCAGTACCCACATGTACTGGCCCAAATTGGAGTTAATGCTCTTTCCTCTTTCATTGTGTCATACATTATTGATGCTTGATTCAGGCTATTAGAGAGCTCAATATTGCTAATCACAAGGTCCGGCACCTGAACATAGCAACCTCTCAGCCAATATTGCAATTCTCATGCCTAAATGCAAAGAAATGTTTCATTACCTTCCACTCTTTTCCATAAGTAGCGACTAATAAGTGTGAGTGAGTAAGAGAACCTGACTCATGCACCACATTTATTTCCTAAGCCTAAAGCCTCTATGAACCCCTTAAAAACAGATATAATACTGAAATTTCTCACAATACTAAATACATATACAATCAGCCATCAGAGATAAAAACAACTCAAGAACAAGTGATAAAAATGAAATTGACCTTGATTAGGAGGTGGAAGTGTCCTGTTGTGTGTTGGATGATATGTTACAGGTGTCAATTTCTAAAGAAAAGAAAAGATTGAATAGAATTAATTGAAGTCATACGAAGAAGTAAAAAGGGGAGAAAAGTAAAAGGGGGGAGAGAAAGAGAAAGAGAGAAAGCTTAAACGGAGGGCTGAGCTTGAGCGGTGGGTTCGAGCTGGGTGAAGTTGTGTGGATCGAAGCAAGGCCAATCGCCGACAAGAGAACTTAAAGTGGGATTGCGACATCAGAGGGTTGGTGGAGGAGGAGGGAGAAGGGGAGGAGAGGTGTCGTTCCCACTGTCGAAAGGTTGGCGCGAGAAGCCTACTGACTACTGTACTCCAGTTAAGAGATGCTAAGCTCAAATTGGCTGGAGGGTTTTGGGAGGGAGAGACTCGCCAAGAGACGGGGCAAGTTTCAGAACTTAGGTTTTTCTTTTTTGAGGGAATGAGAACTTAGGTTAGAGAATAGAGAGTAAGAGAGATAGAGAGTGGTGTGGGGGAATTCGAATCCTCTGAGATATCTCACATTTTGCGTGACTTTTTGACAAATATCAACCGTTCAAATACGTTATACATGAATCTCAAAGCTCAAATAATATTGGCTTGCGTTATGCCCAAATAGGCACCGTACACGTCGGTCACGCAAAATATGAGATATCTCAGATGATACGCACTCTGTAGGGGGTAGGGTTTGGGGGAAATGAAAAATTTGGAATTTGGGTACCCGCCCAGATCGAGAGGGAATTAAAATTTTGGCAGAGAGGGTGAAATTTTTGGCAGAGGGTTTAAAATTTTTGCTACGAAGAGAAATAAAAAAGTTAGCAAAATAATTTGTATATATAGAATTAGTTTATACATATTGAATTTTATTTAAGAAAAGTAATTTTTGCAAAAGTTTAAGAGATAAGTGAAAATTTTGACAAATTAGTTTGGACATTCGAAATTAGCTTATTTATGTTGAATTTGTACTTATGTAAATCTAATTTGTACAACAAATAATATGAAAAAAAATTTAAAAATATATTTTCAACTATTTACAGCTTTCATGATCAAATCTTACTTATTATTGTCGATTTTATAAAATTTCATTATTATTTACCTTTTCGATATGTGTAAATATTTGTGAGTTGATAATAGCGCACGTCAAATATGTCATCCGTTAGTCAATCGAAACCATTCAAACTAAAGAGCATTACATTCATTTAATTGTAGAAATGTTTGATCAAATTGCCATATCAACTTAGTGTTTGACCAAATTGCCATATCATTCGAGTATTTTTCCATGAATGAATAATATGTATAATTTAATTGATGTGAAATGTCAAATTACATAAAAACTTGTGAATTAAAAACTTAGTATTTATAAGTCAAGTTTAATTCTTTAAATAATTAAGTCATGTTTTGTGAAAATACAAATTAGTATCAAAGTTGCATGGGACACCTGTATCAATCATCCTTGACCAACCTTTTGTACCGCCTAACTCCACTAATTTGACATGTTTACGATTACATATGATATGTTGGAATTAAAAGGAATAGAAAATGCAAAGATATA
This sequence comes from Carex myosuroides, assembly GCA_028015225.1. NCBI lineage: Eukaryota > Viridiplantae > Streptophyta > Magnoliopsida > Poales > Cyperaceae > Carex > Carex myosuroides. Next base: position 15,741,725 of record CM051467.1, read on the forward strand.
GTCAAAAATTATAATTGATGGTACAAATGTGTTTAGATGTTTATGAGTAATATTTTATGTTTTTTATTTATTATAAATTTAACTAGTTCAGTATTTTTACTATCATATTGATAAAATGGCAATTATTAAAATGACAACAATTTAGAATGATATTGATAAAATTTATATCAAAATATAATGCTAAAACATTTTTATTGCATTATTAAATAATTTTGACAAATTAAATTGTATAGTTGTACATGCATGTTGCATCAATGATTTATGTCAAACATACTTGACCATAGAGCATCAACTCTTGTTGGGTGAGTTAATGAAGGAACAAAGACAAACGTCGTCCATTGGTCGATCGGAACCGTTCAAATGAAAGATTGTTCCATTAATTTCAGTGTTGGTAAGTTTGATCTAATTTGATGTTCATTTACATATCCATCCAAGCGACATAATATAGTGATATCGTAGGGCTATAAATACTAGACATTTGATCGAACCGTATAATTGTTGGAACTCCAATTTTTTTTTGTTTTTAAGGTTCCTGGTACTAACTTGATCATTTTAAAAGAAATTAGAGGTTATTTTATTACAGATCGACCGTTGAATGCTCATGCGGAAATCAACGGCCCACAGTTTTTGGCTCAATTTGAAGAGGCTACAAATAATGAAATTCTATAGAATTGTCAATGGTTGTTATGATTTGTAAATAGAAAATGTAAAAAACTAGTTTTTAATTTTTTTTTTTTTTCATATTTAATTTTCTACAAGTGTTTAGAAAGTGTTTAGAGTTGTGAATATGAGCCGTATATTCTGTGATGAAGTGTACATATTACAATGGATTTCAATTTCATTTCCCTCTTATTTTTTGCGCCACCCACAGAGAATGAATTTTGGAATTTCCCTCTTCTATTTGCCTAAAATTTCATTTCCCTCTCAAATTTGGATCCCCTAAATTAACCCAATTTGGATTATGACCATCCAATTTGTTCTCACACGAATACTGAAGGGACCGGATTCTGATCTAACGGTCCAGCTGAAAAGTAAAAATATGAGTTATTTCTATATTTCCTCCGATAGTAAATTTTTCTTTTTTTTGTCTTCATAAATTTATTTTCAATATGTAAATAAAAAAATAATTTATGAATTTTACCGCGAATAAAAGAATTTACAAATTAATTTACTCATTTCATATAATTATTAGATTTAGAAGTATTAAAATCATTTTTTCCCCTTATATGCATGAAAATTGGGTCTATGAAATAAGTGGTCCACCTGTCATACCAAACTTTATTTAAAATGGCCACATGCTTCTTGCCTCACACTTTTATCTCATTTTCTCTCTTTCTCTCTCTCTTCCAAGTGGACCCACCCCATCTCTCCCTTCATTTTCTCCCTAGGAGAACGATAGCTCCACATTTTCATTTCCCTCCACATATTTGGCTGCCGCCACATTTTTTGCTCCCTCCACAATATCGGAGGACCCACTCCAATTCATTTCAGGTCGGTCCTTTAAGAGCCAAGGCGTCGTCCTGTCACACAAATCGAAGCCAAGGCAACAAACGTTTTCTAAATTTCAAGGTAAACTCCTTTCACATCAACGACTATCTCACAGTAGTTGTTGGAACAAGATTTTTCACTTTGAGTTGAGAATTTAAAATTGGCTAGGCTGTGGTGAGATACAAGTCATATAGCATGGGACTAAAATAAGTTGGGTCAATCTACCGACTTTGTATGTTATTTCAAAATTTCATCAACACAAATAGGCCAACACCTGAATAGGCACGTAATACATTTGAGAAACTGTAATTAAGATGGTGCATTTACTAGAACATTTCTTGTTAGTTGAATTCTCAGTGAGGCATTTACTCGAACAACTTGTAGGCTATGTTATATTTGGGTGCTAGTTATTTAATTATTTGAACTTTTGATCTTGTAGTTAACCATTATTACCTAAATTCAGATTTGTAAATTATAGCCGTCTGATGGGAGATGAATGGTCTTCAGGCGATACAAATTTGTTGGTAGGTGTCTCTAAGCAACGCGGCTGCAATTTGAAGACGACGAGGCTGGAAATACAAAATCAAAAGGGTGCCCTGCTGATTCGTGAATTTGGACTCAGAGACGGTCAAGAGGTGGGGTTCGGAAGGCGCTATTCACAACCTTGGTACCGACTGGCTTCTACGGATTCAAGCATATTCGGGTAATTGATAAATCCCCTTTTCGGTTATTGCTTGATTTTTGTGTGATGCCTTCTATGGCTGTTTTTGTTTCATCTCGGGCTCGGTTCTGATTTGTGTGAATGTGGTTAAACCCTTCGTGACTCTCGAATCCTTGAATTGGATGTGTTAACTATGGTATGTAGTTGAGCCGTGTTTTAGCTCTACTAGTCTTGTACCCTAACTTTGTGGGCTGTTGCAATTTTCACATAGCTCAAATAGTGATAATTTAATTGAAAACTAATAGTTGTTGTTATTAACAAAAAAAATTGGATGTGTTAACTACGGTATAATTTAGTGATCTCCAAATGAAGTTTTACCAACTTTCAATGCCATGCTTCATGACCATGTAACTTAACAAATGAATAGTTCTTTGGGGTATTTTACCAAACAGTTCATGTGCAAAATATGCATAGGACAAACAGTGCACTGGATAATTTTTTTTAACTATTTATTATTTTTCATCTTAGGTTTAGTGACAAGGATGAGTATGTTGAGGTTACACTTGACATTCATGATGACAATGTGGTCATCCATGGAGTGAAACATGCTCTTACCTCTCCCCCCACATCTCTTTCTCGAGCCGCACAATGAATTCTCCTTGCCGCTGTTGCCGCTGACATCGTGTCTCTCCTGCACCAGGTGGGTCTCAATCTCTATTTTTCCTTCTCTGAAAAGTCACTTATGCCGATTTAGGGTTCATTGATTTTCTGATGATTGAGAAATTGTATAATGTAGTATATATGTTTGATAACCTTTACAAGAAGCTTTACAAGAAGCTTGCTCATGTTTTCTGCTGATTTAGGGTTCATTGATATCTCCATTCCATTATTAAGCACGTTGGGTGTCTAATCCGCCAACGGTTATGATTAAAAGATGAAATTTCTGATTAAATATCAGCCCTTCAATCAAATAATCTGTCTTCTTTTAATTAAATGCTTTCGTATTATATGTAAAAGTCTAAATTTAGTTAAAATATACTTGCTACACGGATTGCCACACATACAGCACCACATGTCCTTTTTTTCTCTGATATGAGTTCTCTGAACATGAGCTATTTAGGTTTTTGGCAATGAAGTCTGGCTTGTGGGGTCAACGATTCTAAGGACTGTATAGTTGTGTGTGTGTGTGTGTGTGTTTGCCCTTTTGAATATTTATTTGTTGCTGGAGGGTTTGCCCATAAAAATAAGCAAGCTTCTTGCATTTTATCATCAAATAACAAATAAAATAAAATAAGGGACTTAGTTGTAAAGTAGCAATGGTTGTTGATAAATGAAATATGAATCTAGGTCTCTGGATAGATGACTTTCATGAGATGTAGATTTATACAAAATCATGTGCACTAATCATTGTTACAAATCAATAGGTGCATCAATGGTCATATTTAAATTTGCATGGGACTTGATTCATATTTCGAAGAATGGAGCAAGCAACATGGGAATTGGGGGATAGGGCTGCTGGTTGGAACCATGGAACTAGTACGGATCGTTTCGGAAAAATACTGGTGCAGAACGTCGGCTGAAATGGTACATTTCTGGTAGGAAAGATGGGACTGGAACTTTTCTGGTAAGGCTGGTACTGTCCGCAGGCTGGAACAATATGTTTCTGGTAGGAAAGATGGTACTGGTATGGATATTTTCTGGTAAAGACTGGTACATACAGTATGGTTCTTTCTAAGGCTGCTTTCTTCCACAAACAGTATCTCGCCATATACGCGAAACAAATGCTACCAGCGATCCATGATTATGAGACCAAAAACTGGTCATTACATTTTCCTCATATGGCAATTTTACTTGTCTATTTTTTAGCCTTTTTTTTAGTGCCAAGGCAGCAATAAGTCATTTTATTTCAAAAAAAATAGCAGAATTATACATCAGTTTCACCTGCTACCATTTGCCAGATTTTATTTTGTTATCTTTTCTTTTGAAAAAAGAAAAAAAATATATATATACATTACTATTCACATGATGGGTTCAAGGTGATTATCATTTTCTTATTTTTCTCATTTCTATTTCTTTTTTCTCGTTTTGATTTTTTACTCTCTTTTTTATAATAGTATGTTGCATATATTGTAAGTTGAAATGTTTTGTCCTCGTACATTTTGCATCTAGGTCGTCTAGCAACATACAAGTTATTTTTGTTTTTTATTTTATTTTTTATTTTATTTTTGTTGTCTAGCAATATATAATTTCAAATTTAGTATATATTTTTCATTTGTGTTGTAAATAATTTTGAAAAAAATAATGTGTATGTATTGACATGCAAAGAAAGTTATTGAATTAAAGTAGTCATTTGTTGTTGTTTTTTTACTGTTATTTATTAATTGCCTCTTTATTCAATCTTAATGTTAAATCTTATAATGTGTCCCCGTTGCAACGCACGGGCATGATACTAGTATATATTTTATGCCGATTTAGGGCTCAAGCATAATGTAATAACCTTTACAAGAAGCTTTCTCATGTCTGGAGTAGTATATATGTTTGATATATATTGGATGATTATTTTGTTGTTTAATTTTGTAGTGCTCAGTTATTTTATAATTTAGTATATAATTGTTGCTTTCTCATGTTTGGAGTAGTATATATGTTGATATATATTGGATGTTTATTTTTCTCTTTAATTTTTTAGTGCTCAGCTCTTTTATAATTGAGAATATAGTTCTGCAGATAGTTAGAAAATATGTTGTTGGGCAAATTTTGTATGCATAGGTGTTGCATGTGAATTATTGTTGCTTTATAACACCATTTATTTGGGATTTTTTACCCGGCAATATATATTATAATCAAATTATGAGAAGCATTGTATAAGATTGGAAAGTAGAACAACTAACTTAGGTATACCAATTACTTCAGAAATCTCGAATGCAAAATAATGCGGTATTTCATATACATAAGATAACCATTTTGAAATAAGATTGGAAAATCTCGAATGCAAAATAACCATTTTTAATATACTGTTGTAATTCTTATTGCTGTGATATACAACTACTAATTCTCAACAATCCAGATTATTACCATGGGCATGTGGGCCGAGTTTTAACATGGACCTCTAGCATAAAATATTATAAAAAGGTTTAACAAAACAATTGCATGCGCAGCTCATGCTAATAGTCCATCTCAACTCTCCAGACTATTAGCATGGGTATGGTGGCCGGGTTTTAACATGGACCTCTGGCATAAAATAATATAAAAAGGGTCCACAAAAACAATTGCATGCGCAGCCCATGCTAATAGTCGATCTGAACTCTCCAGACTAATAGCATGGGTATGGTGGCCGGGTTTTAGCATGGACCTCTAGCATTAAATAATATAAAAAATGATCCACAAAACAATTGCATGCGACAGCCCATGCTACTAATATGTCTCACAACTTTATACATATTTTCATGGGCATAGGATCAACTATTTACATGTACCTTTAATAAAATATACTATCTGAGTGGATTGGCAGAGTCGGGCTCTCCCAAAATTTTTTACATGAGTACATGGGAGACAGTTGCATGGGTAAGCAGCAAGCAGTTACATGGGTAATGTTTTACATGAGCCACCCCATGAAAAAGGTATACGAAATCAGAAATGTCAATTCTTTTCCATGGGCCCTTAACACCCATGGAACAAACCAGTGCTACCCATGCTACAAACGAAAATTCTGGTAGTGTTTGTTGTTGTGGATCCGGATCGGAGATCTAAGTTCCACAAGAGAGCAAAAATAATAATAATAATAATAATAATAAAATTCGCAAATAATTCATAAAATTCAGAAAAAATCATAAAATTCACGAATAATTAGAGAAAAAATCAGTCCACCGAATAATATGCTGATTCATTCACCTCAGACTCAAATCCAAATTATCCGTGAATCTTGTTAGTATGATTCTAGTTGCAGAATTGTATAATTAATGTTATTTTACAAATAAATAATTATAGAGATATAATATTTGAAATTGTAAAATTACTAAATTAAAATAATATAATTAAGTTATAGAAATAAAAATAAATATACAATTTGTTAAGAAATAAAATGCTTTAAACCGGACACGACTTAATTTAGTGTTGTTGGGGTCATCTGTATCTAAACCTGTTTAAAATTAGTCTTATTTGTATGATTTTCTTACTCGTTAATTATTAGCTTTTTCGATATCCGACTCTTATCCTTTAAAATTAAGAGATAACAAATAAATAATAAGTATCGTAATGAAAGCTTATATAATCTAACACAAAATATTGCAAACAAATAAATATATTACTTTAAACACTTCATGAATAGATACAAAAAATAATAATTATTAATCATATTAATTATTTCAAATTTAATTTTGAGAATTACAAGCCAAAATTAATTTTCTGAATTACAAGCCAAAATTAATGTTCTGCCATTTATATATATAAGGGTAGAACAAATTTAATTTTGAGAATTACAAGCCAAAATTAATTTTCTGAATAAGTTTTTCTCTGGGTGTTTGTAGTTTATTCGTTACAAATTAATATTATTCGTGGTCCTTACCCTTTTTTTCATTTTCATGCCAAGTTATTTTGTATGGACGGAACTTCTAAAAAATGTGTAAATTTGAAAAGCTATCTTTACATCTCACAACTTATATATGAATTTATACATTTTTGTTTTTAATTTTGAAACTCTTTTTACACGATTTGGAAAATATTATCAACATTGTGATTGTCAAATAATAATCAATCACCTCGCTACTGAAGACATAAAATTAGAACGTTAGTTTGAATATCTTGTGGAATTAATATACAAAAAAGGCACTGACCAGACTGGCAGACTCTCAATTAAATCCATAATTATATTTCATTTTTTAATAACCTGTCAAGTATATATGGGCTGACAAAAAAGTCATCAATCAAGAAAAGAAGAAAATAAAAATATTCATGTTAATTAAAAAGAATTACATTAAAAAATGAGGGAATTTCATGTATACCCTCTACGTACTCCCCCCTCTAATAAAGGCATAAAAATTTACCACAACTGAATCGTAATTCGGGAATTCAAATGTAATACTCTTAACTAAACTGACTAATCATTGATTGACTCAAAACTCCAGAAACTACCAAATCAAGATGCCTGAATTTATCATAATCTAGACCACCCTCCTTCAATCTCCCATCCAATTCCTCGCTGCACCCATTAATCTTTAGAATTTCCAATGATCTCGGCAACTCAGGAAGCCTCGTTAACTTATAAGCATTATGCAGTGCCAAATTCCTCAAGCTCAGGAGGTTTTGCAAGCTATCAGGTAATGTCTCCACTGACCTCAAACCATATAGATCCATTGATTGGAGGGAGGCCCCATTTTGCAGCAACCACTGCTCTGGCAACAAAGTTATGCTATGGGAGCCACTTATCTCCACCGACTTTGTCAGATGTAGGTTTCGCAGTGGCACTGCAAGTAAAAGCTCTGGATGGTCTATGTCTAGCCGGTCAAGTGCCATTGACAGTCTATTTCTTGGCGACTCGTCCATTGAATCCAGTGGTGATATTGTTGCAAGCATCGGACATGTTCCGATCACCAAGACTTTCAGGGATGGGATGGCTTCCAAACCACCAAGCGATTTCAGTGCCCCGCATTTTTGTATCCATAGTTCCTTAAGTGACGTTAAACTCTTCAGCACATTTTCCGAGGGTAATGATATAAGATTAGCACAATTCTCAAGCTTTAAAAAATAAATCAGAGAAAGATCTCGTACTAATTGGGGTAAGCATACAACAAGGTCGCCACAAGAGCTCAGAGTAACCTCTTGAACAGATGGAGGGAAGAAGCTTTTGGGTAGCAACATAGGCAGCAAAAAGAGTCTCCTGCAATTGTTGATATTAAGTAATTTTAGACTGATGAGCCCTCTAAATCCTTCTGATGGTAGATAAATTAGACCGTCGCAGGAATAGATTTTGAGTTCCTCAAGAGATGCAAGTTGTTCAGGGTGCATGAAAAATCCTGATTTCAGGGAGGTTAGCTTTGAGCATCCAAGAATAAGCAATGAGGAGAGAGACCATGGGCCTTGATTGGTGCTACTTCCCTCATTCTTCTGTTTATACCCGGGAAATGTAGCTATCCCTACAGAATGCAACTCAAGCATTTCCAGAGCAGTGGGAATGGGTGGCAATTTCTTGAGGCTGGGGCAAATACATACTACAAGTCTTTTCAGACACGGAAGGCAGTTTTCACTTTGAGTGTCCTCTCTCCACTCTTCCAACTGAATCAAGCTAATAAGCTTGAGCGTTTCCAATGGAGGAAAAGTGTTACCAGATCGGCTGGACCCATAGAACTCCAAGCCGATTACCTTCAATGCCCCTAATTCATCGAGGGTGAGAATTTTGAGGTACGGAAGCTGCCCAAAAGGAGGAAGCCTCTCTAAACTGCTGCAGTGGAATAAGTTGATTGCAGTTAAATTGGGAAGAAATTGAGGTGTCAACCAATTTGGCAGGTTTGTGGCTCTATAGCCATTTAATAACAGATCTGTAAGGTTCGGGTGCGGCTGAAGGCAATCAGCAACTTCCTTGTCTGACACATTCCTGCCTCGGATATTCTCAAAACCATGATCCCACTTCAGTGCAATACGACAAAGAAGTTGCTTGGAGTTTAGCTGGGCTTTAGAAGCTTCTTCTGTGCTTTTCACATTCTCAAGATTGGTGATTGTCAATTCATGAAGCTCTGACATCATTTCTAGCTCGCTTATATCATATCCCACAACACCTTTCACACCATATTTTTTTAGATGTTGTAGAGATCTTAGTTTCCCAACGTGCAGTATGGTTGAAAGATCATATGTGGGAAGATATAGCCTCTTTAGTTTTGAAAGCTTGCAAATGTCAGCTGGAATGCTCTGTTCTGAAGGGGCAAAGGAGTAGTTGATCCATCTGAACTCTAGGATTTGCAAATGATAAAGCATGCATATGCATGGAGATAACTCGGGTATATCTGTTGTCATGCTCAAACAACGAAGATGGACAAGATCACCAATAGATTTGGGAAAATCATAAACATTGTCACTTGATAACTCCAAGTACCTGATACTTTTCAACCCTTTCAGAGCAGTATTAATAACACCCGCTAACCCATCATCCTCAATATCACAGAATAACAAAAGAGTTCTCAGGTACTTCAGCCCTGACAGGTTTTTAAGCACCAGTATATTATTTGTCATCAAGGACAAATGACGAATGCTTTGTGGAATTTGAATTAGATCATTACTGACAACTCGTAAGCACTCATTCTTTGAAAGAATCTCTGCTAGCTCATGTAAAAGATCGTGCATACTGTAGTATGAGGCCAAAGGTGTAAAGAAGGAATCTCCCAATTGGTACAAACTGTAGCATGAGGCCTTACGTTCAAAGAAGGATTTTCGCACAAGAATTTCAAAGAACTCGCTTGCTAATTCCTCCTGTCTCTTCTCATCCTCAGGAATTAGGCCGACAGATATCCACATATCCACCAATTGGTGCCTACCAAACTCATGATCTGGAGGGAATATGCTACAATATCTAAAGCAAGGTTTTAACTCAGGTGGGAGGTGCTCATAGCTCAACATAATAGCTGCTTTTATGCCATCAGTTCCTTTGTCCAAGTTGAGTGCCCCATCTTCCAAAACTCTGCTCCAGTATTCTTCCTCCAGTTTATAGTTCAGCATCCCACCAATGGTCTTCACTGCAAGAGGTATGCCCCATAGTTTCTTAGCTATCTTGTTACCAATCGACCGCAATCTTGCGTACTCATTTGGGTTGAAACCGGCAAAGGCATATTTCTCAAAGAGTAATAGATTATCCCACTCTTCTAAACTGTTTAAGTTAAGAGACATCTTAGTTTCACCAACCACTTTTGCAACTGTATTTGCTACTGACTCCATCCTTGTAGTCAAGAGGATCTTGCTTCCCCCAAAACCATATTTTAAAGGGGCCATAAACATGTTCCATTTCTCTCTCTCTTCATCATTCCATACATCATCGAGGACAAGCAAAAATTTCTTGCCCGCTATCTTCTCCTTCAGAATGCTTTGAGCAGCATCAAGAGTAGCAAACTCGTGTTTTGTTCTTGTTAATGACTCCAGCATTTTCATTATAATAGCCTTTTCCTCAAAAGTGGTAGATACACATACCCACATCTTTATATCGAAATGAACTTCTGAATTATCAAAAAGGAATTGTGCAAGAGCAGTCTTGCCAACACCACCCACTCCAACAATTGAAAAGACTGAAAATATCTCTGTGTCACACTTTTTAAACCAGCATATGACCGTCTGTTTTTCCTTCTTCCTACCAAAGAATTCATTTCCTGTAGGCAAGGAGCCAGTTTCTCGGCCCATGTCTCCCCTCACCTCAGTAGCAATACGCCCTTCTAACAAACTAAGAACCTGAAAGAAGATTCCCGTCTGTCAAATAATATTTTGGATGGCAAGGGTAAATCTAATGCTTGTAGAGTGAGAAAAAAGGATAAATGCTAAACCGAAAAAGATAACTATCTTCTTTGAATTATTGGATATGACACAAAATAGGCATAATCCTGAACCAAAAAAAAAAGTCCTTTGAATATGAACACATTTGTCAAAATAGTCTGGAGCTTTCTTTAATTGAATATGAAAAACACTATAGCTGATACTGTCAGAAAGAAATTTAGAAGAAGAAACCTTCAAACATGAAAACTATAAAAGGGATCCTGGTCTAATTTCTTGAAACAAAAGTACCCCGAATAACTGCATGAGAGTAGACCCCCATTCTTTATCTAATGTTAATTGATTCAATTGGAGAATTCTAAAATCTAAATAGATCCAGATCGTCAATTTCACATTAGATGATCAAAAGTCCAAACATAACTACGATTTAGAATATACTAAAGGAACTGATTTTCAAAATTATGTCTAATCAAGACCATTTGATCTGAGATAGATCAGTGGTCCAGACCTATCTGTGACTCCCTAATTTTGCAATTCAAGAAGCTTAACATTACTAGACAATACAGTCTACATATGAAGAACACAAGTTAAAGGCCTAATTGAAATCAAAGAAATCCAAAGGCTTTGTTACTTGAAGATTGTTCTACAAAGATTACTTGAAACTTGAAAGAGAACCATGAGCTTAATGCAGTTACACAGGCCCTCATCTCTCTTCGGAAAGACGCATATTCAATTCTCGAGAATAGCATCTAAAAGATGTTGTGGTGTACCGGGACCCTTTAATAAAAAAAAATTGTTTGAAAAACTGGGAAGATTCACTCAAGTCAGATTTGTTGGAGAACATTTTCTTTCTCTTCAATTGGGCTTCCTTCCGTCTCCGTACTATATTGCCTCCATTCAATTGCAGAGGAGCATATTTTGTTTACAATTAATGCGCTCCTCTTCTACAAATTAAGATTTGTCTCTACAGCCCACATGTTTTTCGTCATAAAAAATGGTTTTCCCATGCCATTTCTTTTATGAAATGGTGTCATCCGATATAAATCAAGGTCTAACTTGAAGAAAGTATTTCAAATGGTGCCATTTCTCGACAGCCCACATGTTAGTATTTCAGGAAGTTAGATATTCGCCGGGCTTACAATGTGTTCGAGTTTAAACAAAGAACCAAAACTATCAATACAAATAATCATTCATCCAATTAATTCTTCTTCAGTCAAAATGAACAGAACTTTATAACTAAAAGAAAAAAGGTTGGCCTCCTCACATGGACAGATCTACTGTATTGAAAAAGGATGCTTAGCCGACCTTATAATTTTATAATTGTATCGAGTATATTAGATTTAACTAAATTTTAATTTTTACAAGTTTTTGTGTGGTTCAACCCCCTGATAAAATGATGAATTCGTGTTTGTAGCCTAGTGGTTAGAATTCATCTTTGCGGATGTGGAGACTTGGATTCAAATCTCATTGCTACACATTATGCATTTTACGTTTCGATCCCTCCAATTTAAATATTTTTTAGTTCCATCCCTACCTCCTCCTGCACTTTTTCCGACGTAATGTCGTCACCAGAAACTAATCAAGGCCTTTATAATTCTTACTGGAAGAATTATGTTTACTCAAACTTACTATGTGTATTAGTTCGAACAAGGAGCCAGATCGATCAATAACAAGAATTCCTCATCCAATCAAGTAGTCTTGTTTGAGTACAATAAAGTTGAAACTCAAAAAAGAATCAATTAAGAAGCACGAGGAAACGGTAAGAACCTGAGCAAAGGTGTCCAGACCAGCAACAAGGTTATCAAAAGTCTTCACAACTTTTCTCAATCTCTTCAGCACATCATCCCGCTGAGCCGCCCGCACCACAAACTTCACAATTGTCTTTGCCCACTTCCACCAACCTTCTGCCTCCTCCTTGAGATGCTGATACTCCAACTCATCGAGCACATTATCGGCTTCCTCGACCGCATCCCGGAGAAGACCCAGCCATTCTTCCAGAGCTGGGTTTTGGTCCCTTCGTAGATTGCCTCTCTCTGCTGCGTAGGCGAGAGTCTCGATCTGAGGCCGGAACTTAGAAAGGCGTTCTAGCTCGTCCTTCATGCCCGATTGCCATGATTTCTGGCCTTTGAAGTAGGAGGGTGCTTTGTTGATCAGCTTGCTGATGATCGCCGAGGTGAACCATCCTATGATGGCGACTTCTACTGCTACGGTCACCATGGATCCAAGAGAAAGGGAGAAGCAATCAGTTGGATCGATTGGGCTTGTAGGGAGATCTGAACCAATGTTCAATTTGGGGAAATTTGAGTGTATACTAGAGTGGAGTTGTTGGAGAGGTACTAGAGGCTTAAGCGTTGCCTCTGTTATTAGTTCAGAGGCTTGAGAGTTGTCAGAATCCATTGTTTAAGCCTACGGGCACAATTGGAAAAAAAAAAGACAGAATCTATATCCTACGAGGTAACATAATATTTGAGTTTGGATCCAGACCGTGCAATAAAATGCGAATCAATCCGAGGGGAAATGTAGGTGCCTTTAGTTCGTGTCAAAATGAATCCCGACATTTTTATTAATATCCAACATTAAATAAAAATTAATAAATAAACCCAGCTAAATTGGATTTGGTTAAAAATGTCCAAACCAGTCATTTAATGGCTGGTTCCCAATATATTTCCAAACCGGTTATTAAATGACCGGTCCCCAATATATTTACAAACCGGTCATTAAATGGTCAGTGCAGGGATTAATAAATATAGTGGAAGGGGTCTGGATTTTCAACAAAAATCATTCTCACAAAATTTACACTATCTCTTCTCACTTTCTTCAAAATTTCTCCTCCTCTTTTCAAATTTGCAAGTAAGTCTCTTTATTTTATTTAAAATTATTTGAAGTTTAAAATAGTTGTAAATTGAAATAATTTGTTAGAAATGTATCAAAATTAGTATAATTTAGTTCTCAATTAGTTTTAATTAGTTTAATTAGTTTTAATTTTAGTTTAATGGTTGTAAATTGATATAGTTTGTTAGAAATGTACCAAAATTAGTATATTTTAACTATCAATTAGTTTTAATTTGTGTTAATTAGTTTTAATTAATTTTAATTAATTTTAATTAGTTTAATTAATTTAATTAGTTTTAGTTAGTTTTAATTTTAGTTTAATGGTTGTAAATTGATATAATTTGTTAGAAATGTACCAAATAGTAAATTATAGATCTCAATTAGTTTTAATTTGTGTTAATTAAGTTTAATTAGTTTAATTAAGTAAATTTTAGTGCAATTAGCCTATTTTAGTCTATTTTATCATATTTTAGCCTATTTTAGCCTATTTTAGCATTTTTTTTACTGCAATTAGCATATTTTAACCTAGTTTAGCATATTTTAGACTATTTTAGCCTATTTTAGTATATTTTAGCAAAATTAGCCTATTTTAGCATATTTTATCGAAATTAGGCTATTTTAGCATATTTTATCAAAATTAGGCAATTTTAGTCTATTTTAGACTATTTTAGACTATTTTGGCCTATTTTAGCCTATTTAGCATATTTTACCGCAATTAGCCTATTTTACCTTATTTTAGCAAATTTTAGACTATTTTAGGCTATTTTAGGCTATTTTGGCCTATTTTAGCATATTTTACCGAAATTAGCCCATTTTAGTATATTTTAGCCCATTGTAACCGCAATTAGCATATTTTAACATATTTTATCATATTTTAGCCTATTTTAGCATATTTTACCAAATTAGCCTACTTTATCATATTTTAGCCCCTTTTAGCGCAATTAGCCTATTTTAGCCTTTTTTAGTCTATTTTTGCATATGTTAGCCTATTTTAGCCTTTTTAGTCTATTTTTGCATATGTTAGCCTACTTCAGCCTATTTTAGCCTATTTAGGATTTACTTAGTGTAATTATAGTAAAATTTAATTTTTGAAATTAGGGTTTAGGGTTTACTTAACGTTAGTTAACAGAATTTTATTTTTGATATTAGGATGGCTAGATGACGGCCTAAGACTCGTCCATTACCACCTGTAGTCAATGAGCGGATCGACCCTCATAGAACGGAGCATTTCAGTCCTCTCCTATGGATGCCCCACCGCGAGCATCGAGTTTCACTGGCTTCTCGTGAGGTACGTATCTTTTTTTGGCTCTTTTCTAAATTTTGTTGAGTTTAAATTTTGTTGTGTTAATACTATGTGGATTACTTTTTTTCAACGCAGGACAAATTTCTTTTAGATGTCAAGCTGCAGTGCGTTCACATGTAGTATTATGAGGTGATGGACCAGTATCTCATCAATCTGGGCCTCTACAGTATTGTCTCTATCTTGCATAGTATGAGTGACATCATCAATGCATCTCTCATTGCCGGACTAGTGGAGCGATGACGTCCCGAGACGTACACGTTCCACTTACCATTTGGAGAGATGGCGGTGACACTCCAGGATGTGAGTGCCCATTGGGGTTAGCCTATCAGTGGCACACCCGTTGGTGGCGTATCTGATAGCCCTGGGTTTGGTGAGCAGGTCGATCAGTTGTTGGGAACTGATCCTTACTCTCTCATTGCTGATCGTGTGAGGTCTAAGTTCCATATGAGGATGACCAAGTTGCGACAACACTTCAGCGCCAGTCTGACAGCAGATTCCATCGATGAGGATATTCAGAGGTAATACCTATAAATTGTTTCTATTACATTTGTTATTAAATTTATATTATTTCGAAAAGCATTTTATTATCTGCTTTGTATTGCAGATATACACTGGACTTTGTGATGGACCTATTTGGTTCTGTCATGTTTGCTTATTTCAGCGGTTATTGTGTCCCGATGATGTATCTCCCACTGCTAGCAGACCTTGAGCGCCCATCGAGCTACAACTGGGGTGGGGCTGTCCTAGCCTATATGTACTCCCACATGTGCCGTAGTTGTAAGGTAAGTCTCTAACTCTTTTCTTATTTAATTATTTAATCAACCAATCTAAATACCCTGACGGCTAAAATTCTTGAAAATGCAGAAGGAGAAGAAGCAAATGTATGGGCCAGACTTTTGTTGCAGCATTGGTCGTGGTCACGACTACCGGTGGGTCGGCCTATTCCGAATGAGCCTCCGGCACAGGGACAGCCCGATAATCTCATATGCCTGGCATACTCCAAAAAGTGGCACGGTACTCACCACTACCAGGATCAGGGCCACAGTAGTACCTTGGGTATCAGGCTGATGCGCTCACAGCTGCAGAGCAGATTGAGTGGACACCGTACGAGGAGCTCTATAAGAGTGAGCAGTTGCCGGGGTTTTGTCTGGAGCAGCAGGAGGAGATGGTACTACAGAGGTTCACTCGTATGCTTCTGGATAGTGGAGCACCGCTATTCAGATCGGGTACTCCGTCAGTTTGGACATGTGCCGTTGATTCCCACAGATCCAGCTTTGCCGAGGTCCATCATCAAAAAGCTGCACAAGTAAGTCATATTCTATTATCTATTATCCCATATTACTTGATAACTTTGTATTGCAACTAACGTGTTCCTTACAGTACTAGCCACGGTTCACATCTTGATATCGACTGGAGGACGCATTATGAGGAGTACTACACTAGGGCGGAGGCTCCGGAGCATCTCGATATGTGGCATATGCTAGATGAGCTCACGCAGACCCCGGGACATCCCCTATTGAGGTATGAGTCTTGGTACTTGTGGGTCTATATGGCATCCATATATTTGTAGGGCGATTACGGTGTCTTCTTACGCGACAAGCTCCAGGAGGATGAGGGTTACACCCCCAACGGTCGCAAATAGGCTCGCTAGGTAATGCACCTAAAACTACATAGTTTTTTCCTAACTGATTACTTCATCAAGGTTTGATCTAACAAAATAATTTTTTTACAGCTTTTGGTGGCGCTTAAGGGTTGCGCACATTGGATCAAGCTGCTAAGAAGTAGGAGCTGAAGACTTATTGGGTATATGTTCCTTCGTCACAATGCCGGGTTTGCTGAGGATGCCGGGCAAGATAGGCAGCTCATCACCATGCTGCAAGATGCCGGAGAGAACATCAACTAGCGTCACGTAGATCCGGCCGAGCCTAACGTGCCCCCGATTATATCTATTGAGATGCCATCTCCCTTTCGAGAGCCGCAAGAGTGGGACTACCATAGTTGGGTGTTGTCCATGGCTGGCTGGCATGCATTCTATGATGCGCAGGGACGTCCAGTTCAGCCTCCGATATGTCATATTTCATTAGCTGTCAAGTTAGTACAAATTTCTTCATTCAAATCAAATTTACTTTATTATTTGTATGATTGCAGAGTCTGATCCATATGCTGCCACTGCCTCCGGAGTCCTTTCCTATGGAGGACGAGGTGTCAGCTTTCAGTCTCAATAACTTCGACTTCGGAGAGGGAGAGGGTCCGGCCTACATGCCGCCACTGCGAGCACCACAATATAAGATAGATGCCACATGATAGAGAGGCCAGTGGTAACGGGTCTCAGACTCAGCCTAACTTTGCAACTGAGTTGGTTGCATTCATCTTCTCTACACCCCCGCGAGTCTCTTGGGGTGAGGATGAGTCAGTTTGGGATCCGCGGTGCAAATGAGCAGAGAGGCCGAGGCTGGTGTCGTTACAACTCCAGAGAGAGTATGGCTGGTTTGAGAGAACAGAGGACAGGCACCGTTGTGATGGTCCCCCTCTCCGTTCCGGCAGTGATTGTTTTGTACTGTTTATATTTGGTATACTATGTTTGGTGTGTTATGTTTGGATTATCTTATGTTTTGGTACTTTTTTATGCATTCTTTTATGGTACTATTTATATATATATTTTTAGATTTTTTTCGTCACTAACTTATACTAAAGTAACTAAATTATGCTAAATTATACTAAAATCCGCTAAATTATCAAGATTATACTAAATTAAACTAATGAGAATTCTACTAAAATAAAATAAATTATCAGGATTATGCTAAATTATACTCAATAAAATAAATTATCAGGAGGATGCTAAATTATACTAAAATAAATTCGGCGAGTTCGAATAGACAATCAACAAAATAAAAATAACAACATGCATACTACAACATAAAATCTAAATAGAAAACACTACAATAACAAAAAATACTACAACCTTAAACCCTAGAACAACAAAAAAATTTAAAAAAAAAATTGGAAACCGGCCATTTAATGACCCGTTTGGAAATATATTGGAGACCGGCCATTAAATGACATGTTTGGACATTTTAACAAAATTCAGTTTAGCTGGGTATATTATTAATTTCCATTAAGTGTTGGATATTAATAAAAATGTCGGAAATGAATCGGACTCAAATACTATGTTACTTTAGGTGATATGAATCCTGATCGGATTCTTTTTGCTGTTACTCATCAACGAAGTAGATTGGGATAACTGACGATTATTATTTTGATAATTTTAACAATTAATTATTCTTTAAAAGAAGATTTGATTAAAGGTTGGAGGTCTGAACTAATTAATATTTATAATGAATTTTTTATTCGACACATGTATTGTTTTTGTCACTAGATTAAATAATTATTCTCAATTGCATGTATAAAAAAAGAGTAGAACTAGGGTGTTCCTAAGTTCACCAAGTCCATTTGTGAACTCAACTCTAAAATCTTTCAGATTGGCTTGAAACGACGAATTGAAACCGTTGAAATCATTCTACCTTATGAGTGAAGTGTCTGATCAGAGTCAAAATAATAATAAATTACGTAGGATTTTGGCTTAGGTTTTGCAAATTATCTCACACTTATATTTAATTAATTAGAAAAAAAGGCTACTGTCACCCTTCTTTATGTTTTATTACAGAAAACAGATTTTGGAACTATTTTACATCAAATGGAGCAAGAATCGGGTCAATCGGATAAATGACGCTCATCAACTAAGGCTCTGTTACGGCCCGCATTGCTTAATACGGACCTAGCCGGATACGGACCAGGAGATAGCGCAATACGCATTAAACCCTTCAGCGACATGGTCTAAATACGGACCGTATCACCTAATACGGTCTGTAACTAGAAGGAACAAGTCAGGTAGCTATAAAGCTCCCACTTGGCTTTTTGTGATATTGTCTATTTTTTTTTTGTTGTCTATCAATTAGATCATTTGAGCTCTTTGGTTATGAAAATGGTAAATGATAAAATAATTATAAACTTGGTAAATGATAAAATAATATGTACATAGTGCCTATTGTTTGTTGTCCATTTGACTGCATTAGAATTTAGAAAAATATACTAGCCGGTACCAATACAATTTTATCTTCAATCATCGGGTATGGGGTACTGGTAAAGCAAATTGCATACCAATAATGGTACACAATCAGCATTGCATACGATACCTTTGATCTTTGCTATGAGATTGGATTTTACCACTATTAAAATGCATCTTCTAATATTTTTTTGAGAAGAACAATAACAGGTTTCATTGGTTGTCTAGGAACATATTGTTCAAAAGTTCGTAACTTATGTACAGTTTTTGTTTCACATGTAAACTAATACTTACCTGATATGTACATTTTTTTTTTGTTATGTAGTTTATGTATGTTGTAAATTAATGCTTTGAATGTTATACTTTTCTTTTTGTATTATTCTTTCATATGTAAACTAACATTTTGCATGATCTATGTTTTTTTTATTATCGTTATATCACTGACAACTCAGTATAATACATCTTAATTATCAATGCCGATGCAAAATGAGGCATTTTACTAGTTATTTTTCAAATGATGATCAAAGTATGTGTTCGTAACATATCCGGTCACGGTGTGATCCAGTGATGGCGTGGCGTGGACATTTCTAGATTCTACCCAAACAATCTCGGATTTTTTTTAAAAATAGTAATTAAAATAATAAAAGTTAAAGAAACGGCATGATTACTGGATTTGTTAGAAAAAGAGCAAAAACCGAATAGCCTATTCGGTTAAGGTTTTTTTTTGCTTCACCGAATAGGCTATTCGGTTAAGTAGTCGGCTCTAATGGGGGTTGTAGGAACATTACCACAGAAGATCCGTTGAAGATATTTTTTGGGCTTCACCGAATAGGCTATTCGGTTAAGCCAAAAAATTGATCTCTTCAATCCGTATTTTGGGTTAACCGTATTGTTGACTGAATTTTAAGTGATATTCAATCCTATATATGCTGTAGCATGTAGTCATCAAATGGTGAATTGTATATAATCCAAGAAACAACTTTAATTAGTATAGATATGTTAAACAAGAAAAGATATTTAACCCGGTTCTACTCTTTTACAAAATAATATGATATTGGTTTGAAAATTCAAAACCATTAATCAATTTAAGGTCATAATAAGGTCAAAGATGCAAGGTCAGTTGGAATCAAAGTATCAAATTACTCCTACCGAATAGGCTATTCGGTCTAAACAAAAAAATAAAAAAATCCAAAACCGAATAGCCAATTCGGTTTACATTAAAAAATAAATCTCCGTTTTGAAAAAAATAGAGTAAACCGAATAGCCTATCCGGTGAAGCAAAAAAAATCCTAGGCTATTTGGTTTTTGCTTTTTTTCTAACAAACCCCGTAATCATGCCGTTTCTTTAACTTTTATTATTTTAATTACTGTTTTTAAAAAAAATCCAACAATCTCTCTCTCGTTTCTATCTAGTCTCTAAAAGAAAGAAAACCCAAAACACATTTATGGACTTAGGTGGGCCCAGGTTTCGGCCCAGTATTCCCAACCCTCACTCCCTTCGCAGCTGCTCTCTTCCTCTCTCCTCTCCGTCCGCTAATTCCGCACGACCTAACCTTCTTTCTCCAATCCGACCGCCGTCGGAGAAGAGCCACCGAGAACAAATGGAGATTGATCCCTCCTTGCTCCTGTTACTCTCCAATCTCCTCCAACTCCAGAGCTACCTTGACCCCATCCCCGACCCCTCCTCCTCCTCCTCCCTCACCTCCCCCTCCACCTTCCCTCTCCTCTTCTTCGCTCTCGCCTCAGCCATTTCCTCCTCCCTCCTCTCCTCCCCCTCCGTCGCCCTCCCCTCTCCTTCCCCTCCTCTCATCCCCGCTTCCCTCCGCCCCCTCTCCTCCGACCCCATCTACTCTCTCGACCCTGCAACTCGCGACGCTCGCTTCCGCTCCAATTTTGGCATCTCCTTCTCTCTTTTCAACTCCCTTCTCAATTCCCTCATCCCCCATTCCCCTTTCCCTGTCCATCTCCCTCCCGACCGTGCCTTGTCCATCGCTCTCTCCCGGCTCTGCCGTGGCCTCTCATCCCGTGCACTTTCCAGCACCACTTCCCTGCCCCCTTCCCTCATCTCCCGCTGCACCCATTCGGTCACCCGCCTCCTCTCTACCACTCTGTACTCCCAATTCATCAAACCATTACCCCCTTCTTCTTCCACTTCATCCCGCCACACTCCCCTCCCCAATTTAATCGGATCTATAATTTCCTCGCCTGTCCGGTTGCGGGATGCTGCACCTGACCCAACCCTGCTGTCCCCGAACCGTCCTTTCCCGTCTGTTCTTCTCCAGGCAGTGGCTGATCACCGCCGGGTTTTCATTGATGCATGTGTGCGTGCACCCGGATCCGCTGATCCGGCATCGCACCTCAGGGAAAGTAGCCTCTACCAGCGTGCCTCTTCCGGAAAACTGTTGAACGAGCCCATTTTAACCCTAGATGGCCAAAAACTACACCCCTACCTTGCCGGTGACCTGTCATTCCCTCTCCTCCCATTTCTCCTCACCCCTTTCTCTTCCTCTCCCACCTCCTCTTCTACTTCAAATCCAGCCTATGAAGCCTTTGATGCGGCACTCTCGAAATATCGAGATGCATCCATTGAACCCGCTATTGCACTCCTCAAAGGCCGGTGGAAAATACTTAGAAATCTTAACGTGGGTCTCGACCATGCTGCTCAGACTATTATTGCCTGTGTGGTTTTGCACAACATGTGTCAACTAGCAAAGGAACCGGAGGATGATGGGAAGTACTTGTGGCGGGACCCGCCTGAGACGTTACAACCTGCACATGCACTGGACAGTGAGTGGTCAATGTACAATATTGCTGAGAGCTTGAGAGAAGCTCTGGCCGAGGATTTGTATGAGAGACAACAAAGGACACCACCCCGTGTGAGGTGAATTGTAAGTTGACGTTTGACAAACCAACCCAAGTAATTAGTATTAACGCCTATGTTTCATAAAATTTGACCTAGTTTTAGTCGGAAGAAAAGGAATGTAGCTTGTTAAGGTCCTTATCTCCTGCTTATCTTATCCAAAGATAGCAGGAACCGCTATACTTGTATGAAGCATTTTGTCCAAACCGTCCTGGCTGTTCGATCAAATCGGATTTTTTTTTTGGATACCAGGAAATAGGGCCTTGCTATGTACGCATGAAAAACAGCTGCAAACAAAAACCTGTAATTTGTAGAGCTTTGCTGGTTTGTATGAGTTAGTTGACTGGACATAAGTTCTGATTCAATGCAATTATGGAAGTGTCTATGTTAATTTAATCTGCAGTAAAATCGTAGTTCTGATATTGTTCAGTTGCTATATATTTTATACTGGTACAGGATATGTTATTAACTATTGTACCAGTAGTGGTACAAACATAAGTGCCACAATGGGATTATTGATTGAAATTTCAGCAGAAATTTCTCTCCTGGAACTAAATATGAGTGAGGCTATGGTACTATGCATAGTGTGGATTGGTCCGTACTATGGATCAATATCCCCGTTTTCAAAGTCCAAACAGTCGACATGAACCGTTCAACATGATCTCCATATGAAAATGTACTTGTAGATCAAATTTTACAGTATTTACAATTTTTTAAGATGGGCACAACAATCTAAAATTTATAGACCATTCAAAAGTAGTGATTTTATAGTTTATACCTATCTAAAAAAGTAGTAAAAATTCTGAAAAAAAATGTAATATTTCGTCTGCAAGTACATTTTTATATGGAGTTCATGTTGATCGGTTCAGATCGACTATTTGAACATTGAAAATGATGATATTGATTCATAATATGGACCAATCCTTGCCATAGTATCATAGCCTCACTCACTAAATTTTTTCCTAATTCAGCTAAAGTACCAATGATCATTTTTTTGTTAGTTGGTATCAGATTGGACTGAACTATCCATTTATAGGAGTGGCTTTGCAACCCTTTCTTAATATTGCCTCAAAAAATTTATAGGAGAGCAGTGGTAATACTTTGTGCGCAGTGCGGTTAAAACTATCTGATCTGTATTTATTTAGTTTGAAAATGCCACGAAGTGTTTGAGTGCTAAATGCAAAGATAGGAGGGCTTTAAATTATTACAATATTAATGAATGTGTGCATTCAGAATTACAAAACTTTTCGGTTGTATATGTTTTAAATGTTTTTAAGTTCAGGATATTAAATTTTCTCTTTTACATATTCATAATTGATATAAAATCCGACCAATTTTTTGTTTTGGGGGAATTTCACGTATACCCCTCAAAAACTTCAAAATTATGTATTTCCCCCTCCAAAGTTTGAAATTACGTATTTCCCCCTCTCAATTTTATTGAAAATAAGTACAAAAAATGGATAGTAAAAGTTAAATCAAATATATATCGAATTGAAATTGTATTATCCAAATGGTGATATTACAGCCTTTAAGCTTATTCTGTCTATTTTATGTGAGACTAGTGAAATTGCTAGGAACATAATTCGGAACTGTGGTTTCCAATTCATTGATGTCATCGTTTGTGGTTTCCAATTATTAACAGCTCACTTTTCATTTTGTCAGAGAAATTCTTTGTTAAGTTCAATTTGCAAACTTGTCAAGGCATAATATATGTAATCTTAGAAGATTTTTTAACCTACCGTCCGAAGTTTGAATTAAATCAAAATATATCAAATTAAAATTATATTACTCGGTTTGTGATATCATTTTTTTAAACATATTCTGCATTTATCACACAACACAAAATCGCCATTAAGATATTTTGGAACTGTTGTGTTCCTTAAGACATGATGATAATATAAGTGACTAACGATAACACCGTTAATATTTGGTACAAGAAACGGAGGCAACCGGCGCCTCTTGTAACTTAAGGGTGCAAACGGATCGGATATTTATCAGATCCGTATCCGAAAATTAGATACGGATACGGATATGATTTTGAATTTTAATTACTTGTATCCGAATAGTAGATATATACCATATAATTTAATATATATTATGAAAATATTTATGTATATATCTACGGATATCTGATATCCGGTCCGTATCCGTATCTGAAAAATAAAAGCGGATACGGATATGATTTTACCACTACTCGTATTTCCAAATATTATAACTAGATTTAGATAATTAAAAACAAATGGAATAATTAATCCTATCAGATATATTATATACTTTTGAATCAAGATATTACAAGCAATTAAATGTATCTAAATAGAAAATTGGAGGCATCCTAGTTAATGTTTGAACACTTAAACATCATCCCGTCAACAATTACATCTTTTATTTTCATTCATTTTCGCTCTAAAGTCTAAAGTTAAAGTGATTGAGATTCCATGAAAAGTTGACAGCTGACGGTCCAAAATAATTGTCATCCATCCATCCAGCAAGGCAAGCCCCTGTCCCCTGTCCCCTTGGTCTTGGTGTATATGTATGTCATTTTTCTGTGCTTTTTGAGATTTTCCATATCTTTTTCCATATCTCATATCTCAATTAATTTGCTATTGGAACTTGGAAGTTGATAGTGTTACTGAAGGAAAGATATGCACAGAGATAGCTACGTGGTCTGTTTGTTTGCTACTTAAATTTAACAAAGATTTAAGTTGCTTGTTTCATCTTACTTTTAATATTTTCAATTTCGTTTGACAATTAATCTATCAGTACAATTAAGTAAGATTCTGAAAAATAAAAGTTATGCCTATATATGACAAAGAGCCCAGATGAAATAATGTGAAATAACTTATTCTGTGTCTACAGAGATAGAGTATCTTGCTTTATATTAGTGATGTAAATAAAGGTATGTGCACGTCAGACGGAAGGTACCGCTAAGCGATTAATCAAGAATAATCAGTTATAATCGTCTGATTAGTCGGAAATATCTATGACGGTTTACAGTTTGGTCGCCGTTAATGACTAATCGCCTGATTAATCAGCCTAAACAACCAATTTTTTACAACACTGCTATGTATTAATTCACATCTTACTCCTTGTTACTTCTAGTTTACTCCTCGTTTAACAACTTAAGTATAAAATAAGAAATGTACTTCACCTCTTACTCCATGTAACAATTAAACATGGCCTATCAAAACTATATTAGTTCATATCTGAAACTTCTTTCTCAATATTTCTTATGATTTTGGGATAAGATAGAGATTAATTGAAGGCCAGTTATTATATTTTATATCTTCTTTAAGTTTAAAACGTTTAAAACTAAATTATAAATATAATAAGTTGCACTTTTTTTTCACAAATTTTAGAATTTGAAGTGTGATAATTGAATAATCATTTAGATATTTATTTTAATACTTAATCAAAGTGAGAATTTTTTTTTTCTAATTAACCATTCTAAGCATTCTTGATTCTCACCAGATATTTTGGGGGATATCTAATTACAATAATAATCTTATAAAAAATACTTTCTCATTATAGGCCAACTATATGATCAAATTAATCAATAATAATATATTTCGAATAAAGCTAGTGTGTGCTATGGTCACCAGAAGACTTGGTGAGCATAACTCCAAAATCTATCGGATTGGTTTCAAACAACAAATTCAAATGTTCAAACCGATATACTTCACGTATAGATGCAACATTTTGAAATTTTCGAATTTATTTAGAACAAAGTCAAGCAATAAAAAAATAATGAAAATGAAGTTTTATAAGTTAAATTTAACGCATTCATTTTCCATCATCTTTGACCGCTTGACTTTATACTAGATGAATTCGAAATTTTAAATTTTTGCATGTACACACATCACTCGTGAAGTAAATTAGTTTCAACTATTTGAATTCGTCATTTTAAACCAATCCAATATATTTTGAAGCTTATGCTCACTAAACCCTCTTGATGAGCATAGCACACACTAACTTTACTCATATGTTTCTATTATATTATGGAACGGTAATTGTCAACTGACATTAAAAACATACAAAGAGAATCTTTTTTTTATTAAAGAACCCGAACACCTCCTGCATCTTTTAAATTCTATTCTCAAGAATTAAATATGTATCTCTTCGATGAGAAACGAGAACTTGTACCACTGCGTGGACTTTCACGATTTAAAAATAAAGAGACAACCAATACATAGTCATTATTTCGAGATCTTAAATTAAATCCAAACTAACAATAAAAATTTATCCTCAAATTAGTACAAATAAAAATCATGCATGCTATAGCCAGTCTCTAATTTTGAAATTTCAGAAAATTAAAGGTACAAGCAAGAGAATTTCTCACTCTCCATTAATTTCCATGCCAAATTGTAAGACTTTTTTACAAATTGGATCTCTAATTCTAGCTAAATCGCATATCAAATTACACTAAATACAGAATAGATTGAGAAACAAATATTCTGTGAAAATCCTAGTAGATATTTTGCCTTCCACTGGCACAGAAATGCAAGATGCAATTTTACAAGCAGAGGAGCATGACACGATTCAACAGCCTCTGCCACACAATATCTTCTCCAATCCATCAAATACCAGATTCCACTGATTCCACCCTGCTTGACCAAGAACTACACTCCAAGAAAATTGGAACAAAAAGAAAATTAAGCAATCATATTTGATTGTTCTTCAAATCTAATATCAGAATCTCTGATATGGGGACCGTAGGTCCAATTCCTGAGTCCATGCTCTCTTATCCTGTGTGTGTATGTGCCAGTAACTATGTGCTATTGCATGAGATCCATGCAACATGTACTATTTGTGCTATCTTCTTCTTTTGATGACCTTGAAAATTTAACAAATTAGGAATTCAGATAGAAACAAATGAAAATATTATAAATCAATTCAAGGTTGAAGAACAAGAATCTCAGATACCTAGTATTATTATTATGGACGGTTGTAGATATTTGTTCCGTTAGAGAAAGAATAGACAGAGAACAAGATAATTAAGGAGCTAGAGAGCACTTTTTGTTGGCACCTAGAACCTTGTCCCTTTTTAACCAAAAAAATCCCTTTTTGATAAGAAATAATGTCCCAATTATTTGGGAATATGACATGTCAATCTTCAAATAAAGAAAAATAAAGAATTTTTTTTGTAAAGGTAAATTAGAATTTGAAGGGTGTGAGGAAGTACTAACTTTGGTGTACTGATTGCACCATCAATTACTACATGTGCAACATGAATACCAGATGCAAAGAACTCCTTTGCAAGGCATTGAGACAAACCCCTCATTGCAAACTTGCTACAACCTACATTCAAACAAAATTAAAACTCTATAGATGAAATAAATATGTGTTTTATATCAAATAAAAATATATATATACAAAACCTATGAAAATGATCGATGTCCTTCATATTAAACTGAAATATTTTATTGTCAAGGATCATGACTCTTACTTAGTTCACTATATCCAGCAAAGCCATTTATGGAAGCCGAAGATCCCGTAAATATAATGGTGCCCCTTCCCCTCTCGACCATCCCGGGTATAACCTTCACAAAATTGCCCGACAACCGATTGTTAGATGAACGTATTTTTTTTTATTTTAATTAGCATGGGCATGAAAATACAAAAATAACAAAAAGGTAGATATATATATATATATATATATATGATGTAAGATCGATTAAGAATCCTTTTGGCATATATACTTGCTGGGCACAATAGAATGATCCAAGAGCTGATGCGGCAAGAGACTGTTGGAACGATTCAGGCGTAATAGACATGAAACTGCTTGGTTGGTATGATGCTGGTTCGCATGCATTGTAGACTAACACCTCTACTGGTCCAAGTGACAGAACCCCCTCAAATGCTTCTCTAACCGATTTACAATCAGAGCAGTCGATTCGGATTGCAAATACTTGGGCCTTCGCTTCACACGCTATCTCATCAGCCAATTCAGACAATTTATCTACAAACACACAAGTTTATAATTAACACATGTTGATTGTTCATGCAATTGCATTTATATATTTTGATCATATCGATCAGCCGGTGCAATTTATAGAAATTGCGATCGATACAATAAATGCTAACTTAGCATATATATGCCCAAGATGTCTGTTCGAAATCAAAATTCTCACACATGCTATTTCAATGATAAGGTTGAAACGAGTACACAGAACTATTAACCTTTGGGCATTCAAAGAAGTAACCTTAATTAGATATGAGAGCAGATCTAGAAAATTGAAAGATCTATCTATATATATATTTATTATACCAAGATCTCTCGAAAGAATGGCAATAGTATAGCCTTCATGTGCAAATTTGCACGCGACTGATCGGCCGAGCTTCGGGCCAACGCCGACAATGGCAGCTATGCCCTTTGCAGAGGTGTAGCTTGATGAAACAGACCTCATATGTTGAGAAGTAGTACTATTCATCTCGAGAGAGAAAAAGAGAGAGAGATGCTTAATTTGGTTGTACTGATAAGAAGCGGATAGCTAGCCCTTAATGTCACACCAAAATCTCCAAGGATTCTGTTATGTACATGACGTGGATGCCACGTGTCAGTTACTCAACAGTCGCACTAATTATGTTTTGTTTGTTAGTACACCTCGTGTTTAGTTAAAGCATGGGAGATCATGAAAATTAAAATTAAATAATGGTGACATGAACATTTTTTTATAGTCATGTTGTGGTCAAGACTGATTTTATGTTCACAGCAAATTTTCATCTGCAATTTAATTAAATATGCGACTTTCTAACTTGAAAGTGCATTATATATCTTTGTTACTAGATCATAGACTAGATCACATGAACTATTTTTTTTATCTGTAGATAATTAATGTTATAATGTACATAATTATATATTAAAAATAAAAAGTGCACATGTACATATTGTTCAATTAAAATTTAATATATTGCTCATCACAAAGTAATTAATATGTTATCGTTAAAACTTTTTAATTACTTAAATTTTATATTTGTTCTATGATGATAATTAAGAATTCATTTACAATTTTAATATTTTAATTTGAATAATATTAAAAAAATTCGCATATAATGGATGTAAGCTTTTTAATTTTGAAATTGTCAATTTTGTAGTCTTGTTTTTTCTTACTTTCAAACTTTAAATTATCAATTAAAAAATGTGACTCCTATTAACGAGTCCGGCTACTATAACACTAGTGTCATTCCAAATTAAATAACACCACATCTTAAACCATTGGATCTGCTTTAATATTCGTGCAAGACACTTAATATTCGTGCAGACTATCTTGTACACGAATATTAAAGCAGATTCAATGGTTTAAGATGTAGTGTTATTTAATTTGAAATGACACTAGTGGTATAGTAGCCGGACTTCCTATTAACCAGTATTATTTCTTTTTATGAAAAATGATAAATTTATGATCATCAGCTTCATTGCATGAAACCAATCATATTACAATATCCAAAATCAAAAGTACAAATCTACACCTGAATCATTAACAACCAATCAAAAGAAAGCAAATCATAGAAAACACAACCCCTTACCAAAATGGTACTATCAACTTTATTTTATGTCCCCGCATCTTTGACTTATGATGCACTAGTCTCTATGATTAGAATAAATATAGCACACACCCCTGAAAGTCTGAAACACTGGTACCAGTCTCAGTATCTAATTAATACGATTATAACATTATATGTCATAGAATATTTTTATTTTTATTTTTTTTGCTCTCTCGAGCGACTCCAAAGGAGAAAAAAATAAATCTCAAAATCTATATCTACTCAGCCGTCACCTCTCACTCCATACCTCTTCTTTTCGAGTTTTCACTTCCGACACAACAATACCTTTTTCTCTCTCGTCTCTACCTCCTTGAGCGGAGATGAGAATGAAGAAGAGGAGAGGGAGCCGAGCCAAGCGAAGCCGAGAGCACAGTATTGTACGTACTGGAACTAAGTCCATTCATCTAACTGGTCTTTAATTTCTTCCCAAGAAACTGGTATAAGAGCTTGTAATTACTTCATCCAAGTTATATATACCTAATACAGAAGTCTAATCTTATAATTACTCAATGAAATTAACATAGGAACTAAGGATCTATTCGATTTTACTAATTTTTTCTAAAATCATATTTTATTTTAGCGCGACAGTCCATACTAATTATAAAAATGACACATTAAATTATATATCTCATAATATTTTCTATTAGTTAGTACCTATAAAAGATGCATTTTATATTTCTTATACTAGAAGAACTCTTCTTTAAAAAAAAAAAGATGTAATGATATCTTCAATGAAAAAAGAGTGTGATTATTTATATTTGACATTTCCTTTTAAGTGAACTTTTTCTTAAAGAAAATCTTCTCAAGGTTTTAATTTAAAATAAGTGAGAGGTATTAAAGCATGGTGAAACAAAAATACAGGTATATATAATCGTATCAAATATGTATAGCCCCTAATATTCTTAAGGACGTCCCTAATAATATTAACTATTTGCAAACAAAAAAATATAGTTCATGAGAAACCGTTTTTGTTCTAGTTAATATTTTTTTTGGTTTGCGAATAGTTCAGGAGCATTATTTTTAGTAAAAAGGGTAAAAAATGACTATAACCGAGGATAAGCCGAAATATTATTTTTAGTAAATAGTTCATGAGAACCTGTCTTTGCTCTAGTTAATATCTTTTTTTTTTTTGTTCGCGAATAGTTCATGAGCATTAGTTTAAGTAAATGGGTAAAAAATGACTATAACCCAGGTAAGCCAAAAGAAATTGTTATTTCTGAGAGTATTGATATTGCTGACGGGAGTATCCACGAGAATGTCGACATTGCTAAGCACTTTTACCCTTGCAGATACTCACAAATTCTTGTAGTGGACAGTGTTATTCGAGTAATTAAAACTAAGGTGTTCTTAAGCTCATCAAACCATTTGATAAGCTTAACTCCAAAATATATTGGAATAACTTCAAACAACAAATTCAAATCATTGAAACCGATCTACTTATGTTTATAAAGTCAAGCTATAAAAATTGCTATAAGTTAATTATTAGTGTGTTTATATTTTATTAGAGGAGGGTTCAAAAATACCTCCATTTTTTATGCCTCCACCATACCTCTATTTTTAAAATGTTAAAAAAACAAAATTTAAATCATAAACGTCAAAATAAAACCATTAGATATGATTTATGTTATTTTTTGTTTGTGCTCAAAAAAAAAATATCACATTTCAGTTTTGTTTTTATGTGAATCAATAAGTTAAAAAATCAACGTCTAGAAATTATCCACATTAGTACGTTTTTACAAGCTCTTGATGACAACCAAAACAAAGTTAAAATTTTATATTTTTTTTTTACATGTGGATAGATAAAATGGTGCAGATCATATCCAACAGTTTTATTTGACTTTTAAGTTTTAAATTTTGAGCAATTAAAGTTTTAAAAAATGAAGGCATGATGGAGGTACAAAAAATAGAGGCATTTGAATCCTCCTCATTTTATTATTACATTTCTTTTAAATTTACTTGAAGTAAACTTTTCCTTGAAAGAAATTTTGCTGAAGGTTATAATTTAAAGGAAGGGAGAGGTACAAAAATAATAGGGCAGAAGAAAAATAGTAGTTTTAATTTCTCCTTCTCCTGTATAGATTTTTATCTTTTCTCTCTAAAAAAAATAGCAGTTGGATTTTCCATCACCACATAACCATGTAATTAAGGCACCATAATGCATAAAAATCTATCAATTTATGTTTTTAATTTAATAATAAAAAATGAAAAGGAAGAGAATCATTTTTCTAAAATAAAGAACTCTAAAATTAGAAAGATTGCAAATATTATCATTGTTATTTTTTATTTCAATTAAGGATCGAAATTTACAAGTCAAAAAGGAGAATTTCATGCTGCAATTTCCTAATTATAAAAAAGTGCTTTTGGATTTTATTTCTCAAGATTTCCGCTTGTACATATTTTTTGAAGAAAAAAATAAGGATCGTTTCCCAATTTTTTATTATTAAATTTTAGTCTTCAAAATTGAAAAAATAATGAACTTTTAACATAAACAGAGTAAATTAAGTTGTAGAATTATTTGGTATCTGATTATCATTTTTTCCTTTAAAATATATTTCTACCTTCACATTACTTATTTATTTAAAATGGCACATTTTTTTCTAGTTGAAAAAGGCACATTTTTACTGAATATGACGGATATAAACCAATTATATGTAGGGGTGCAAACGGATCGGATATTATCCGGATCCGGATCCGAATTTTTATGAATTCGATATTCGGACACCACTAGGGATGGCAATGGGCCTAGCCTACGGGTATTTTGCCAAGCCCAGGCCTAGCCTGCCCGTAAAAAATTAATGGCCCGCCTGCCTGGCCCAGTCTAACGGGCTTGAAAATCTAGGCCCGGCCTGCCCATAGGTTTTTCCTCCAGGCCCAGGCCTGCCCGTGCCTGCCTGCCTGTGCCCATGGGCTGCCTTACCCGGCCCGGCCCGGCCATGCCCAATTCATTTTTTGAGGCTGAATTTCTCCAACTTTTTATTTTCTTTTCCAGAAACTGTAGCCTGTTGGTATGCATTAATTCCAAATACAAGTATAACTGTAAAGATAATTTTTACAACGAGAAAATAAGAGACAATTAAGGCAGAAGCAATTACACAAATAAGCAATTACACAAAGAAATGATGCATAATTGTTATTACAGCAAGTCTAATTTAATAGCAATTACACAATTACACAAATTACACAAATAAGCAACAATTATGTTACATAAATAAGCAATTACACAATTACACAATCACACAAATAAGTTTAATTTAATAGCAAAACAACAACGAGATGTAATTTAACATAGCAAACAACATAGTTTTCCATAATTCAACAAAGTATAATTCAACAAAGTATAATTTTCAAGTAGAGCTGATATTAGGCTCTAAAATTTCAACCCATGCTGGACAAGCTTAAAACATGCCATTTTATGCTCAAAATCAGAACCAACGACATTCATAATTAGTGCAATACGCTCAACATTAAACCCTTTGACAAGTTTGCTGAATTAAATCGGTACCAAAAAATCGGTACCTACGACATTCATTATGTACCAGAAAATCGGTACTAGTCTACCAGAAAATCAGTACCTACCAGAAAATCGGTACCTATGAATTCAGTACCTAAGAGAGTTTTGAACTCAGTACCTGACAAACCCAACCCGAGCTAGCAAGACTATGCCATCCACCCCTGCTGGTACAGTGGTACTCCTCTGCTGGTCCGAACCGTAAATGACACGGAGGAGTTTGGTGCGGTGCTGGCGGTGCGGTGCTGGAGGAGAGAGATGGAGTGAAGGAGTCTGGCGGTGCTGGCGGTACTGGTGGTGGCGATCTAGTAGAGAGAGGAGGCGATCCAATTTCGCAAGAGAGAAAGAGAGAGTAGTGGGAGTGGCCGTCTAGGAGATAGAGAGGAGATGATAGGGATTAGGGAATAGGGACAGAGTGAGAGAACGGGAGAAGAGAGGAATAGCGGCTGGATTCGCTGGAAAAAACCCTAAATCCAATTTCATAATTTTCGTTGTATTAAAATATAAGCCCAACGGGCTGCCCGTGGGCTTAGAGTTAAGCCCAGGCCTGGCCTGGCCCGTCTTTAGGCCCGGCCTTACCTGGCCCATCATAGTGCCGGCCGACCGGGTAAAGGGCGGGCCGGGCGGATATTAACGGGTCTCCGGGCCAATCGGGCTTTTTTGCCATCCCTAGACACCACCGCTTGGACTTCTGTAGTTTGAAAGCGTGTATTAAATTTTTTAATTTAGAAAGTTCGCTGAAATTTTTAGGAATCTGAAAAGGTTCATTGGTTATAAGAAAAGATAGCAAAATTAAATTTCATTTTCAGAATCGACGTCAGATAATCAGTATCTATTATTTAGTTGTCTATATTTAAATTTACTGAGTGTTTATATTTGTATGTAAAATATATTTTTTCTGAATTTACGAGTATTCATATTTCGTATGTAAAGTATATATTTTGTAATATCATAACAAATTTAACATTAGAAAAATTATTTTGTTGTCCGAATTATATTCGTATTTTATGTACTTTTTATTCTAATGAGAAAAATAATAGTTGGAAAATATGTTAATTTTATTACGATGTATAAATTAGATATTCGAATTATATCCGTATCCATATTCGTATCAGTTAATATCCGTATCTGTATCCGTATCTGTTTAATATCCGATCTGTATCTATATCTGGAAAATAAATACGGATACGGAGATGATTTTACCACTATTCGATCCGTATCCGATCCGTTTGCACCCCTAATTATAGGGGTGCTTAGTTACCCCTATGTAAAATTTTAAATATGTATATTAAAATTTAATTTTTTTTTTAAGTTTTTATATAATTCAGTCAACTTATAAAATACTAAATGTGTAGTTATAGTTTATAATAGTTATAATTTCACTTTGTGGTGACAAAGACTTGAATTTAAATCCTACATACATCATATTATGTATTTTATGTTTCAATCTTCCAATTTAAATTTTCTAATTTTGGTCCTGATTTTTAAGAGTTTATTTGTCAGTGATACTCAACAGAATTAGGTCTTGTTCGGCGCTTTATTGTGTTGTGGGAAAAAAAAAATTATTCTAACTTCGTGAAAAAAACCCCACGCGCACAGTACCATTCCAGTTCAAATTAGACCCGAGCCTGTTCCTGTTTCCGTTCCCGTTCCCGTTGCTGTTCCCAAGACGGAGCCGAACAGGCCCTTAAGGATGTTCAAAAGAAGCAGGAAAAAAATCTGGATATACCAACAAATTACAGTCTGTTGCATACAGATAAATGAGTTCAGATATTTACGAAAAAAGTACAAGTACAACCAGATATGGCATGTACCAGTACAAGGAACCAAACTGCTTTAATTCCGAGAAGATGATCAGCTTTGTTCTTTAATGCTAGTGGTTCTCATCAGAAGAATTTTTTATTTTTAGAAATTTATACCAAATAACTATATAAAATAGAATGAGTGACTTAGTTTTTCAATGTGGTGGAAAGAGCCTGTTCTTTTGAAAGTTTGAACTGGAAAGAGAAATTCAAATCCAAACTATTGCACACAAAGTGAGGAAGGAGCCAAACCGTTCATTTGTGGGTCACCATTAGGGAAATAAATCTGCTGCGATTCCAAAGGATTGCAGAGTTCCTGCGATTTCAATCCAACCGTTCATATGTTTTGAGATTCGTGTACAAAAACTAACATTTTTTTAATTCCTGCATTTCAATAAATGAACGACTATCATTAATTAATTAATAATATCTAAAATTAATTAATATCTAAAAGGATTATTTTAATAATATCTAAAAATTAATTAATTAATTAGATGATAACGACTATCATTTTGTTACCGGTGTCAGTATTTAGGTTCAAAATATGAACACTCACTATCAGGGGAATTTTTAATAAAAAATATTATCAAATAATAAGTAAAAACAGAAATAGTACTTAATTTTTAGATGTTATAGATTGACCTGAAAAATATTCGGTTCCAAATTTTGGAATCGAAAATTCTTTTGTAAGCCAAAGTGTTTTATTCTATTTCAGAATATTTGCATTACTTTTTCTATATCAAAAAAAAAATTAGCCACTCTTTCTATTTTAAAAAATCTCAGTTACTAAAAAATAAAAATTCCAACATTCTAGTTGTTTAAAAAAAACTCAGCCACCCATTCAGAAAGAAAAAAAACAATTTGGATCCGGAAAAAAAAGTTCGGGTTTGAAAATTAAGCAAGACCTTATTTTTGTAAGTTAAGGAGAAAATGTAAAATGAAAAATGAAGATAATCTTTATATTTTCATTTAGGGCCTGTTCAGTAGCTCCTCATCCTATGAGTTTTCTTAGGAAAAATGACTACATTAGTATTTTTTTCCCTTCAACCGTTCGACAGCATCTTTTTATTTCCTATTTCATTTTCCTAGAAGGGTTTAGTTCCCAGCAGCCTTCAACTTTTATGAAGGAAAAAAAAAATTAAGTCTTAGCTCCATTTTTTTTTCCCAACTTCCGTAGCTCTCTCCAGCTTAATTAACTGAAGTTGTTCAAGCCCAAAAATTCTTGCTTCTAATAATTCTCCAATTATATAGGACAAACAGTACTTAAAAATTAAGTGTATAATGCTCCAATTATTTATTGCAATGGTTGAAACCATATTTAATTGTCAAATTTATTCATTTTATATACTAACTATAATTTTCAAAACCAAATTTACTTTGAAGCTATTTTGTTTTTCCATAAACAAGCACAGTTAAACAAACACAATTTAATAATATAATAAAACAAACACAATTTTCAATATGGTTTCTAAGTTGTGCATGACGGAGATTAAAGAGCTCTTTGTAATTCTCATATTAAAAATTTTCATTCCCACAAAATTTTCTTGTTGCCGAACAGGCCCTTATTATTTAATAATAATTTCTATAAATAAAAAATTCTCCGTTATCTGCGTCTAGTTTGAAAATTGAGCAAGACCTTATTTCTGTGAGTGGAAAATAAAAAAATGAAAAATAAAAATTGAAGATACTCTTTCTATTTTTATTTATTTTTTTATAATAATTTCTAAAAATAAAAAAATCCCACTATCAGTATCCAGTTTCAAAATTGAGCAAGACTTTATTTTTGTAAATTAAGTGAAAAATGAAATTTGAAGATACTCTTTCTGTATTTATTTTTTTTAATAATAATTTCTATAAATAAAAAAATTCCCCAATAGCAGCATCCAGTTTGATAATTGAGCAAGATCTTATTTCTTTAAGAGTGGAGATTCGCAGTGTTAGTATCTATATTTTGAGGGGCCTACGGGTTTCAAGTAAAAAAAATATATATATATATATATATATATATATATATATATATCCATATTTTGAGGCTGGACGTTGATAATGTCAGAATATATCTTATGTCTTAAAAAAAACAGCAGTCCAATATTGGCAAAATTTTATAAAAAATTACGAAATTAAACATTGCAACTGGATTTATAGAAGTACCGTTTTTTTATTAATATCCTCAATTAATTAAAAATATTCAGAAATGTCCTCAATATATTCCGCTAGAATTTCTGGTGGTTCTTATCCCTAATGAACGTTCTCCCATCTAGGGGTGCAAACGGATCGGATACGGATCGGATAGTGGTAAAACCATATCCGTATCCGCTTTTATTTTTCGGATACGGATACGGATCGGATATTAGACGGATACAGATACGGATCGGATATTAAACGGATACGGATACGGATATCCGCTTTTTATAATAGTGAATTATATAAATTTGTTCATAATATATATCAAACTATATGATATATTGTTACTATTCGGATACGGATAATTAAAATTCAAAACCATATCCGTATCCGTATCTGTACGGATATTCGGATATCGGATATCCGTATCTAATTTTCAGATACGGATCCGAATACGGTCGGATAATATCCGATCCGTTTGCACCCCTACTCCCATCTCATTTCAAATTTTCAAGCACTCTCTCTCCTCTCTTTCTCTCTTTCTTCATGAGATCTCCAGCACTTTTGCAAGTAAGTCCCTCAACTTTTTTTATATATATTTTGTAGTCCAAATTGGTATAAATTATTATAAATTGTTAGAAATTGTTAGAAATATTTATAAATTGTTATAAATAGTTAGAAATTGTTAGAAATTGCTATAAATTGTTATAAATAGTTTGGAATTATTATAAATTATTAGAAATTGCTATAAATTGTAGTTTGGAATTATTATAAATTTCTATAAATTGTTATAAAGTTTGGAATTATTATAAATTATTATAAATTGCTATAAATTGTATAGTTGCAGTAGTATGTTGTTCTCAAATATGTCAGAAATGAAAGAACATATATTATTATCATTTATTGTTGTAAAATAGCGAAAACAATTTATAACAACTTGATTGATTCAAATGACATAATCACATAAAGTATGCTGAGAATGTAGATAGCAGCGTACGTAGCATATTTCAAATTAAATAATGAAAACATATATATATATATATATATAGATAAGCGCACCACTATATCATGGGCCATTGGAGGAAGCACCAAATTCTCTCTCACATAATCACATTGTTCTTGGCACTGCCAGGATACACATGCACCCAATTCCTCCAATGGCCCATCAATTTCTCCTGGGCCGACCTTTCCCGTTCAAAACCCAGCCCACATCCGCATGCTCTCCCGCACGGCCCATATCACAACTTGTACAAAATTCTTTACAGGCCGCACAAACTTCTTTTTATCAAACAGTTGGTTCTGACTTCTGAGCAATGTTTTAAATGCAGTTTCCGACTCTGGTCTATTTTTTTTTATGGATATTTAACAATAGAATCAATTTTGATACAGATTAAAAATTCGCAGAACCAACACGAAACCTTCCAAAAAAAAGAATGGCATTTGTGCAATTTTCTCAATATATAATTTTATACTTGATATTTTAACAATAACTTGATAGTTTTTTGTAAAAATATATTGGGATTTTGTCTATGTTGTCCATGGATATTCATAATTTTATAAAATTATCCAAATCAGAATGTAAAACGATATACTAATCTTTTGAATTCGTACTTGAATTTTGTTGAATCCATATCTGAATTTATAATAAAATTTGCTAAATCATAATGATGAAAAAAAAAAATCACTTTAAGTTTAAATGGCAAAATATATATATGTTTTTCTGGTTGTAATTCATTTGGAATTGTCTTTATTTTAATACATAAATATATAGTTGTAGTCTAATTAATTAGATTACCTTGACTTAAGATTGCTTGATTAAAAAATTATTTTAATAGAAGATTAGAAATATGATATACATCAATTCGATTCAGATTAATCTGCCTAAAGAGCGCATACTATTTCTTATTTAAATGTTCAAATCTTAGTTAAATATTGGTTCTCAATTTCTCATGTAGAGGTCCTGATCGATCTAATTCCTTGAAAATTAGGAGGGTCATATTCATATATACTACAATGAAATCCAAATCCAATCCAATCCAATCCCAGTATTATTAACTGCATGCGGAAATATTTAAATGTACTAATTAAATAACATTCCATTTGGAGCAAATCTCTGGCAAACGGATACAGAAACAGCTTCTAGTTATTCGGATCAACTTTTTTGAAATTTGAATATCTGTTTCAGAGATTCATAAATCATTTTGATTTGGGCCTTGAATTATAACATCAAATTTTTATTAAAACACAATTAAATCTAGAACCAATTAATTACTCAATTATATCTACTGATAATAAAAAAGCGGCTGATAGCACTATATATAGCTTTAAGGTCCGAAATAGCTATAGCACGGCTATTTAGAACCATAATCTACTCATATTTCATATTTTATTAAGATTTAATTTCTTGATACATTTTTTGGATAAATAATTAGTGATTAAATTTTATTCTTTAATATATAATTTTTTGTAGTCCCTAACGGCACTTAGAGGGGATTTAAAGGGAGTCTTAAAGACTCTTTAGACCTTTTTCGGTTGAGCCATCTAAACTAACAAGTCAAATAAGCGTGTGCAAGTAAAGTAAATAGAGTAGAGTTTAGAGACAATTGACACGCAAGATGATAACGGAATTCAGCGTAAAAAAACCTACGTCTCTGGAGTAGAGCAGCCTCGCATCTATTATGTAGTTAATCTTTACAAATGTATATATAATATGTGTTTCTTTTTATCAAATATGTGATAATTTTATTTTAATATTCGAACTATATTCATACTCGCATCTATATTCATTTAATATTGAATCTGTATTAATATTTTCGTTTAATATATAATTTAAAATTATTCATATAAATTTATATTTGTATCCAAGAATCAATAATACACCCTACTTTGGCATATTGTGATGGAGGGGAGCCAAACTATTCAACGGAAGGGACATGCAAATGATATGGAACTATGGAAGGGACCATTCTTCCATAATTCCATTATGTCAAAAATATTTATGTCATTTTGCTCCACCAACCAGTTCTTAATTAAATGAGCTCACAAAAGTTGCAAATATTCACTATGTAATTTAAAAAAAGTACTGTTTGCAAAGATCATTATATGATCTCATGAGGTATATAGAAATATGTCCTAGTTCCTGACA
Organism: Carex myosuroides; assembly: GCA_028015225.1. Classification (NCBI taxonomy): domain Eukaryota; kingdom Viridiplantae; phylum Streptophyta; class Magnoliopsida; order Poales; family Cyperaceae; genus Carex; species Carex myosuroides. The sequence goes on from CM051467.1 coordinate 15,781,513, forward strand.
ATAAATGACTACATGTACAGTTACTGTTGAGCAAAATTAAATAAATCATATAAAACAAGTAAATTATTTTGGAGGTACTAACTTTGCACATAGCACACTTTGTATGTTACTTATGCTTGTTAGGGCCCACATTTATGAGTCAAGATTTTATATTTCAATTTTTTATATTGAGTTTGTTGTGGATAAGATGAAAAGGTTGAAAAATGTATTATTTCAGTGTCTTCATTTTTTTTTTTATAATTTTGTTTGTATAAGATAATAAATCTCAAAACTAAATAAAAATACTTAAATGCAAGTACTTTTGCTTGTGAAGTATATTAAAATCAATGTTTGAATTCATTTTAAAAAATTCTATCTGGTGATTTATTTTTAGCATGAGATGAGGATAAAAAAAAAATTAACACCAGTGGTGTACATTTACAAAAAACAAAAAAAAAACAAAAAAAAAAGTTAAAATGATATCCTTAGTAATTATAAACTCATACTAATTTTATTCAACAAATGTAACAAATTCAATAACCCTAAAAGGCATGCATTAATGGTGTGGTCCCCTAAAATGTTGAAATTGTGCATAATTTGTGGTGACTTCTTTGGTGCCACAGGACCATGCAATGCAAATAATGCAAATAATGCAATGTACAACAAACAAAACTAATGATGTACAGTTTTGTTCCAAGATTCTTTCAAATCTAACTATCTAAGGTATAATGGGCCTATATATACACCACACATATTTGATATTAGATAATTTCAGGCACAATGAACAAAAAAAAAAAAAAACTTTTCTTTCTGAAAAAAGAACACAATACAATAAAATCTTCATTTTGTAACATCACATTTCAATGTAGATCATAGTATCATACAAACATATCTTCTCTTTTTTATAATGATGAATGCCTGATCAATGCACCATTGAAAATGTGCCATGCCTTACTAGTGCACCATTAAAAGGCTTTCTACTAATTCACAAAGAGAGATTAAATTCTCTTAATTTGCCTATGTAGAAAAAGACTCATTTTTTCCTATGTTTACCCATTTGTAATTTGAAATTAATTTCTCACGGGTAGGCGTGAATCTCGATACATTATAAATGACTCAGATTTATTTAATGTTTGTTTAGTATGAAATGAGAGTTAAAAGTTTTTAAAATTAATTATTCTAAATGGAAGTATTAGATTTTGAATATTTGAACTGCCATTTAGAGAGCCTATCCAATGTTGATTAGGTACATAAAAGAATACCATGTTAGCAATTGAGGTATAAATAATTTTTTGTTTATTGGTTTCATTTAAATTCTTGAAGCCTGGAAGATAAACAACAAACAGTTCACATTATTGGGCCCAATTTAGACTAATTAATATAGTAATTGGATTATTGCATGTCAGCATTTAGGGTATTTTACATGCTCAAAATCATTTCACATAACAGATTATAAAGATTGAAATTGATAATCTAAAAATATTTTTCATAGAACTTGATTGATCATAATGAGAGGCCAAAAATTGCATTGTGTCTTAATAAATGACACTGGTATTTTTGAAGAGTTTACAAAATATTATTTGTGTATTATTTGTAGACAATATTTTTTAGGGACCAAAATTCCAAATTAGTGTAAACATAATGAGATTTAAAGGGTCCATTAACATTCCTAGTACAAAAGAGCAATAATTTTGGTACTAGCCACCAACAAACACATGCCATGCCACTCTAGGTTTTTCTCTTGCATTATTTTCTTCAACTAACAAATTATTAGAAATAAAGCTCTCCTTCAAAAAAAAAAAAAAAAAAAACAACCCAACTTTTCCAAACCTATATATACTCTTTTTACAAAATCCAACCTCCATAGAGAATCTAAACTTTCACCAAACCAAATCTATGAACAAAGCCTTATGCACCTCACTTATTTCAAATGTAATTAATTTCCCCTTTTCATATGGACAAGAGATACCTGAATCTGAACTCATACGGCAAAACTTGTACCGTAGATGTCTCATTTTTACCGATCTCGAGGCATCTAATCGCGTCACTTGTAAGGTGGTCGGGAAGTTGCATGCAAATCCAGTCCATAAGTGACTCCATGTCCTTTGCAAAATCCAGCAAATACCAGTGAAGTAACTTGGGGATGGCAAGCTTGCTCGGATTGGAGATGCCTATCGAAGCTTGCAAGAAGTCTTTCTTAGCTGTCTCCAGCTGTTGTTCCACATGAGATGGTGTGTACACTCTCACCTTTGGAAGAAACAAAAACAGAGCATGTTTAAAGCAAAATTAAATGTGGAGGTTTTTATGTTAGTAAACCTTTTGTTTTAATAGCAAAATATCAAGAGTCAATATATAATAACAATGTTTGGTTCATAGTCTAAACTTAGATCTGGAAATTTCAAACTATTTACATGTGACACGAGGCATATTGTCAAGTTTTTGTACCCTTAAACATGACAACATTCATTTTGCTAAAAGAAAGGACCACACAACTAACATGTTTTGGGGCAAAATAAATTCATATAATGGTCCAATTGTGCATGACATTAAAGAGAACTATATAATACAAAACTAAGCTGTTTCCAACAAAATTAAGTAGTACCCAGAAATGGTAGATGGTACCAGTGACAAAATTAGGTATAAACAATGGCTAGTTCCATGATAACATGTCATTCAACAGGACAGAACAAGCCTAGCCTATGAAAGGTACATCATGCAAATATCCATGAAATAAAGATAAATTAATTCAAAAGGACATGAAATTTCACATGGATAAATAATTTAACTATAGTTGCTACGCCAAATTACTATGCACAATTATTTTGATATTAAATCTTTTAGCATATAATTTATTTTTACAAAATTACTTACTGCTGGAGAAGACCAGCTTCCACATGAAAGAGCAAACGTAACCAATGGTTCAGGCCATTCGAGCCCGAAAATGCCTCTTATTGTCGTGTCATCCTTCATTCCTTTCGGATATGCCTATTGATTTTCGTATAAAAGTATTAAACTGGTAAATTCAAAACAAGAGTTATTCCAAACTTCTAGTTGAAAGCAATAGCCAACACGATCGCGTATCTTACATTTTTTATATTGTAAGGTAACCGCAGAATAAAATGCTCAATAGCCATGGCATTCAGCAACTGGCCGCCTACATTTATTGTTGCCTGGAAAAAAAAAAAAAAACAGATCCAACTATTAGATTGCAATAATATCTCTAAATTAAATAAATAGGTTTATTGATAGACACAGATCATAAAGAAATATTATAAATCCAAGTATGGAAGGCAATCAAAAGTGCCACAAGGGGTGTTGTAAGTTTACTAGTTTTGAGGGGGTCAGAGGTGAAAAGTCCTGCAAAGGATGTTAAAGTAAATAACAAAAAAGAAAAGGGACAATTAGAGTTATACCTTTGGCATTAAAGCAACAAGCATCTGAGGACTAGTAGGTATCCCTTGTTGAAGAAAACCCTAAAATTAATAAAATAAAATATTAAAAAATATTAAAAAAATGATAAGCATAGGCCGTTAGGCCAAGCCAAGCATATATTCTTTCCATTAGCAAGGTACAACCGTGCATACATGCACAATAGGCATGAAATTAGTCAAAGAGAGAGAAACAAGAATCCTTTTAACATAAAAAAAATAAATAAAACAGAGCAAAGGAAAGGAAGAGAAGCAAGAAAATGGTAAGATGAGTTGGTATGGTATTATGTTGCATGTGCACATGGAGACAGCATGATTTGTTATCCCACACAGACACTCTATAGTGCAAAAGCATGAACAGAATGTCATTATTTTATTAAATAAAGAGCATCTTTAAGTCATGTCTTGACAACTAACCAATGCCAGTAAGTACCTTACTAAAAGAAACATAAACATGACTATGGTATAATTATGTAAACAGTTTCAAATTTCTGGTATATCTATTTTAGTCCCTGAAGTGTGAATTTATTAGCATGAGCCCATAATTCAATTAGATTGACAAGGCATATTGAGGAATAGAATTATTGAAGAAAGAGAAAAAAATTATATTTTAATAGCCCAAAGTAGACCCTAAGAAATTCCAAGAATTAAAAAAAAATAGATGTGACATTGATGATATCTTACATTCATCATACATGCATTGTATATGTTTATCCAAAATGCCAGCTTTTGTTGATGTGTGAGCTCTATCAGCTTCACTGTTGCAAGCTTTATGACTAAACCCCTGAAATAATCAAAATTGCAAATAAGCCACCAGACAAGGCAATATAAATAATTAGGTTAAATAAAATATGCTGAATGTCCCTGTACAGGCTAGTGTCCCCAAACAACCAAATCTTGACTAACAAGTAGCTACATTTATCTTATGTGACAGGACTCAAAACTTATTTTTTAATTCTAAAAGTAGATCTCTGAACTCAATTTTTCATGGCCAAATCAAGCTAACTGAATATACTTAATATTAATGTAATACAAAAGCACCAGTGGTCCAAAATTGAACACAGATTAAGAAGAGAAAAAGGGCAAAAGAAAAAAAGGGAAAAACAATGATAACATGCACTAAACATTAACATGTAAAAGCAGTACGGTGAACTTTCTTTTGCACCTCTTAACAAAAACAGATAAGAGGAAGAAAGCAAATGGAACCAGAACAAAATAAAAAGCTGATAAATTACACCATAAAATCTCAATAATTTTATCAACTATAAACAGAGAAAAGAATAGCACCAAAAATATTAGCTATAATGGAGAAAAAAAAAAGACCCAACAAAAATAATTCAGGATTTTAAACTTACTTAAGCCTCTTTATTAGAAGAGAAGAATTCCCTACTAAATTGGGGTTAAATGAACTGCCATCCACTATTATGAAATTCTTATAGGATCCAATATCCCTCTTTCCGAAATCCAATATGCCATACGGGTCGCCCAAATCGGTACTATCTGAACTCACAGACGAGGAACCTGAAACCGAAGGAGAAGTGTTCTGTTCTTCATCAATTTTCTCAGACAAACTCATCTGGGAGAAAATGCTCATCAAACATTTTAAAATTTCTTCTGATAATTTGTTTGGGTCATTGGAATCATCCAATTTAGCCTCCTTTTCTGAATTTGGGGTTATTTGAACATCCTCACCACCTTTTCTTTTGATTACTGACTTCTCAACCTAAAAACAGAAACAGATGCATCAAAACAGATAACATCAATTTTATGTCAATGTCATTGTCAATTTGGGAAAGAAATTTTGCTAAAAAAATGAGAATTCTACCTTGTTGTTTGGTTGCTTTTCAGGTTGGGCTTTTGAAATTGAAGGTTTTTTAACAGGAGATTGTCTTAAATTTCGAACTGAATTTGCGGTACTTTGGTTCTCTTTCCCCGAATTGGGGCTCGACTGCTTCCTCTGCACCGGCCTCCAGTTGCCAATTCGATTCAACGTTGGCGCAATTGGCTCAGGGTTTGAACACAATTGAATCGGATTTGTGGGTTTCATACCAACAGACAATTCTGAGTTTATCGCTTGAGAATTTGATTTCAAATCGGGAGAACTCTCTCTTGATTTCATAGAATTAGAACTGATAATTGCCTCTTGATAAAGCCCTTGTCTGAAATTCACAACCTGTTCTTCAAGCCTCATCACCTCTTCTTCCAAAACCGCCACCTCAGCCAACAGCTCCAATGTCTTCATTAGATAAAAAAAAAATAGATTATAAACTGAAAATTTAAGTCTTCTTGAACAAATAATTAAAAATAATGAAACTTTTGTGTAAGAATTACATGAGAAGGGAGGTAAGGAGGGAGGCGAGGCAGAGCACCAATTGGTCTTGTAAAAGCTCTCTCAAGAGCTCTATGCACATTCTCTTCATGTCTCAGTTTCTTCTTTAACTTGTCAATCTGTTAAATTATATATGCTTAGAAAACATGAATTCGAATTGAAATAGTGAAATTAAACAAATGAAAAAAAAAAACAGAGAGAGAAAGAGATATTGTGGGTTACATCTTGTTGCAATGCAATCTTTTTTTCTCTTCTCGCCTGTAATCGGTTCGGAGGTTTTTTGCGGTTATTAAGTGGTTTTGCTGTAATCTTCTCGATTTTCTTTTCTTTCTCCATTTCCTTCAAACAAAGAAGAAGAAAGAAAATTTGCTATTATAGAATGAAAAACCATGAAAATTTAGAAGAGGAAGTTCATTGTTTTTAAGGTCAAAATGCTAATAATAAGAAAATTAAGATACCAATCTGGAAATTGTCTCTGAAACAACTGAATTACCCACAAGAGAAATTAAAGAACCCATTTGAAAGTATCGCTTGAGAACTCAATGAACAAAGCACGCTCTCTGTTTTTATTAATTTCAGCAAGGGACTTGAAAATTAAACGAAATGTACTTGCGCCAGCCTCAAAAGACCCACAAAGCACCAATTGGGGCACTCCAATTCACGACGAAAAGATGAATCTTTTATGCAAAATTGAACGAAAAAAAATGAAAGACCCATATCATAATGTCAAAATATCTAACAAAGAGACCTACTTTATCGTGCCTCGGTGCCTCTCTCATGCTCCGCACCTTACTCCCACCTCTCGGATTCATTCTCTCTCTTACTCTCTTTGAGTAACACTGTTTTCGAGTCGCTAGCTCTTTTCCTATATTAAAATCTGTGCTTGTACTGAAAATAGAGATGGAGTTTAAAAGGCTGGCATAGCTTAACAACCCAACACCGCTAAGCCCAAAACGCGCACAAAGATAAAGTTTAAATCTTGAGTAATAAATTAATATAAAAGGTTAAAATAAAAAAATAAAACCTGAAGTAGAATCACAGAGAAGCACAAGTCTCTGTCGCCTAGGGACAAAACGGGAAGAAAACTGAATTTAATGCGACGAAGGGAGACAAAAATGCTTCGAGTCAAAAGCACGAAACCAGAATCAAGGAAGGTATTTTTGAATTTTTTTTTTTTTACCACCTCAATGAAAAACTTAAAACAAAAGAAAGATAGGTAGAGAATTTAAGTTCTCTGGGCATGATGTGGTGAGATAATTTATTGAAGCGCGCTTGTCGTTCTCCCTCGCGCTCTCAGCAACAGAGCCAAGCTTTCATTGCTTCGCAACAAAATTAAAAACAGAGTGCATCGGTGCAATCATGAGGGGTGTAATAAATATAGAGGCGCTTTGGAAGTGAGAGAAGTGTGTGAGTTTGTGCGGTGAAAGAATGAGAGATCGTACGGGGACGGCGTACCGCACCGCGAGTTCGTAAAGAAAGATGATGTTTTGATCTTCTGTTGCATATACGGATGCAGTAATATGTTGTGGGTCGCTGATAACGAATCAGCAAAGAGTTGATGAATGCTGCAATACGGTAGATAGCTTTTGTAGCAGGCATAGAGGATCTGGTGTCTGGGTGTAAATGTGTAACCGTATCCCCTGCAATGGTCAATGAATGTATTATCCACCGTACGATGGTTGGTGTAGTGTTCACCTCTAATTGTGAAAAAATAAAAATAAAATTACCACACCAGTAATTTGACTAATTGTAAAATATTTTTTTAATTTAGTATTTTTCTTAAATTAATTTTAGAATATCTTTCTAATTTTAGTTTGAGTGAGCCTATGTGGATTGGTCAGTATTATAGATTAATATTTTTTTCAAAATTCTAACAGTTTATCCGAACCGTTCAATATGGTCTCTATGTGAATATGTACTTGTAAAATGAATTTTTCATTTTCTAGAACTTTTTACTATTTTTAGATGGGTAGAAAATCTCTTGAGAATTTCTACCCATCTAAAAAATAGTAGAAAAAGGTTTAAAAATGTAAAATTCAGTTTACAAATACATGTTCATATAGAGACTATATTGAACTATTTGAATCGACAGTTTATCCGAACCGTTCAATATAGTCTCCATATGAACATGTACATGTAAATTGAATTTTACATTTTTTAGAACTTTTTTATTATTTTTTTAGATGGGTAAAAAATATCTTCAGAATTTCTGTCCATCTAAAAAATAGTAAAAAGAAAGGTTTAAAAAATATAAAATTCAGCTTACAAATACATGTTCATACAGAGACTATATCGAACTGTTTGAATCGACTGTTAGAACATTTAAATTGAAAATTTGAATTAATAGCGCGGGTCAATATGCACTATGCATAATATCGTAGCCACACTATTTTAATTTTGGTGACGTGGTACAAAGAATTAATTTATAAAAATATTAAAGAGAGCATTTTTTTTTTCCAATTGTAAAGTAATCGATGCGGAACTTTCAGACAAATTGCTAATTTAACAATTTGTTACACAATTGAATTTGCTAGATATGTTCTTTTCTTCTCTATCGAGGTATATTTGTTTACCTCTGCTTCCTCAACTTTTGAATGCTTCCCGTTGTTATAATATTTTATAAAATTAAGGAGGTCATGAAATATTTTAAAATTATTGGATTTTTTTAATATCTTAGAGCATCTACATTCGTGAAACTCTTAGAGTTTCTAAATAATTGTTAACTGCTTTTAAGGAATTATAGACTCTGGAGTTTCTAAATGTTCACATCTCTGAAACTAATTTTAGAGTTTCTAATAAGCTACATCATCAGTAAATTAAAATTGATAAGCCACATCAGCAGTAAATTAAACTAATTTTAAAGAATACAGGCTAATCGTTTTGCCACGTCAGAGTTTATAAATGATTTCTTAAAAAGAAATTATTGAGCAAAGTTGCTAAATAAGAATTACATCTACATCTCTGAAACTGGTTTAGCAACTGCCACGTCAGATTAGAAAGGGATGCAGATATAGTTTTAGGGATGCAGATGCTCTAAGATAAATTATGTAAATAATAGTTTAACCTGGTTGTAATCTAATATGCAATTTCATACAATTATTTAAAAATTATAAGAATTTAATTAAGAGAATCGATCACTTGATATTTGATAATGGTTATTTTGACAATTTTCACAGTAATTTTATTAAAAAAATAAAATAAGATATGCTTTTAACATTTTTATGGCCTAGCAATCAAATTTTTGTAATTTAAGCACTGTTTAATGATACATCAAGAACGGTTAATTGATAATATTAGAATTTTAAATCACTTAATACATCACACAATCCTATTATATTTTGTGAATATATATGGAAATAATATTTTTTATGACTATAATATTAAATTTACGAATCTAAGATTTCAATTCATGCTTCAACAGTAGCATATGAACTAAGGTTGAAACAAGCGAGATATCCAGCAAAAATTAGAAAACTGATCCGATATCAATGACTCATATGAAAATAAAGAAAGTGTCAAAGAAAAAAAAAGAGGAGAAGACCCATTAAAAGAAAAAAAAAATTTCCTAACAGATAAGTCTTATTTATTAATTTTAGGAATATAAAGATACTCCAAATCTTATTATTTATCATTCTCCGAATAAAATTCTAATTACATCGAATAAAAAAAGAATCTAATTACCGTTACTTTGTGAACTACCATCATACAAGAAAAAATACAATCATGATTGTAGCATTAATTACAACAATAAGTATTGCATGCTTCAAAAGTTGTTTTGTACCGTTGCAAAGAACAAAGAAATAATAATATGATAGCATTTTATTTTATATATGATCATTGCAAAAAAAAATTGCACAGATGTCATATTATCAAAAAATAAATGTTATTCTGATCAGGTCGGCACCGTCATCAGAAGCATGTTTTACATAGAAAATCATTAATTTACAGAGATGGAATTAGAGAGGAATTGCAGAGAATAGTGTGGTACTAGACCGAGGCTTCAGTACAGTACCTTTTATTTTTCATCCCTTTTACGGTTTTACCCCTTATCCTCTGCAATCCTTTTTTCTTTTTCTTTTTCTTTTTATTTTACAAATTGTTTTTAACTAGGCAGCAAGTTTGATACTGTCATGTTGTTTATTTTTCTAAAAAATTAACGAATATTTTTTTAATATCAAGAATTCTTAATAAACATCAGATTGTAAAACAAAAATGTAAAATAATAAATACTCAAATTTTGTAAGGAATAAAAAAATACTAGAGGATTATCATGAAGCTAACCAAATATGCTTAAATTAATATCATTAATATTGGGCTACTTTTAATCTTAGCAATTAGAAATTATTTTGGTGAAATAATGAAGTCAGTGATAGGATGTTCATAATTAAAAATATAAGCATTCAAATATCTTCATTTTAAATAAGTTTTTTCTCTATGATAAGTAGCAGAGTTATTATCGCAAAAATGTATTAAAAAACAGTTCTTTTTTTTTGTCAGTTCAAGCATATGACCTTTTGTGTGGTTAGTATTATAGTGACTTGATTCACGAATTATTCGCGAATAGTTCGGATTTGAACCCTTTCTAAAACAATCCACATATTATTTGGTTTCCCGAATTATTCACGAATAATTCGCAAATTTTATGATTTTTTTCCGAATTTTCCGAATTATTGCTGAACTTTTAAAAAAAAAAAAATTTGTGGAACTAATATCTCTGATCTGGACTCAATGTATAACTCAGAATTATTTTCGAATCACGGACTTTTGACCCTGCCGAACCTTTCCCGAATCATTCATTTGTCACTATAGTTAGCATAGAAAAAACTAATTACAACCTTTTATACAAAAAATATAAATATCATATCCACATAAGATGTCAGCACACTTTTCGCCTGCAAAGGAACACATGTCGACGCAGAAGTGAACAAGCCAGCAATGGGTGGCATGTAGCGATCTCACACATGCGGAAATCGGACCGTACCGTCGTAGTTTGTATTTACCGCGACACGTTGTAAGGTGAATAGTAAATCTGGTCACTGCTTGTTGCATTTCCAATGTTAGACCCACTGCATACTTGAGTACATAGTAAGTGTCATAGAAAATCCGACAAGAAAAGGCAACAGAAAATCTGATATGTTTAGTTAATTAGAAGAATTAATTGGAGTGATTTTCACCTGAAAATAGAAATTGCCAAAATTTTCTCACTTGATTATTGTTAGAAATAGTACATAGGCAGTCACATTTTGCTTAAAAATAAAGTTGCTTAAATTAAAAATAGACATACATCTATTTTTTGTTATAGTTTACATAGATTTTGAATTAATTTTGGTACAATGTGGATTATTTGATCATCACTCAAGTTTTGATTAAATTAAATTATTAATTTGTCAAATCCTTGGATGGATGACAAATCAATTCTTATATTGGATAAAAATTAGTTCGAATAATTTCTCATAAATAAAATTAATTTGCAATTTATGAAGAAATTTTAAGGATATATTAATAATACATCTACCATCTTTTGATATTTTCTTTTTCTTTTTCTTCATTTTTTTTTGGCACTACTTGTACAAAAGGTAATTTCCTTACTGTATCCAAAAGTATATAAGCATGATTTATTAACTAAATATTAAGGTGCCTACGGGCTTTTCTCAAAAAAAAAAAAAAAAAAACTAAATATTAAGAGATATATATATATATATATATGCCATGTGATCTAAAAAGAGGAGGGATCAAGTTACAATAACTATTTTTTTATTTTCAAAGTCCAAATCGTCGATCCAAATCGTTCAACATGATCTCCATAATAAAATGTACTTGCAGATCAAATTTTACATTTTTTTGAATTTTTTTACTATTTATTAAGTATTTTACAAAAAATAGTCATATTTAGACCATTGAATTTTGTACCCATCTTAATAAATAGTAAAAAAATTCAAAAAAATGTAAAATTTGATCTGCAAGCACATTTTATTTAGATAATCATGTTGAACGGTTTGGATCGACGATTTGAACTTTGAAAATGAAAAAAATAGTTGTTGTAACTTTGTTGTAACTTGATCCCTCCTCCTAAAATAAACGGCTAGGATATCTAAAGCTCCAACAAATTTCCTTCAATTGGAAAGCAACTCAAGCTCTGATAGTGATACGGTGAATAGCATCTAGGTAAGCTTTATATAGTGTCTGCAAAAAGGAAAAAAAACAAAATAACAGTGCACAGTTACCTATTTAAATTTTTTAGGTAGCTGTACCTAGCCTTTACTGATAACTGATAACATGTCATATTTAGAACAATTTTTATGAATTCACTTGAGACTAAATTGATTAGAATCTGAATTTCATTGTAATCAGCTGTGCACAGTCACAAGGAAGCTGGTGCATTTCACTTGAGACTAAATTGATTCAGATTCTAATCAGATCATCTGAATCTAAACGCAATTTGGAAAGGCACATTTACAGGAATTCGGATCACCCCAGGTACCTGACTTTGTAAAATATAAGATAAATTAGTAACAGTTGAAATTTTAATAAACATAGAATATAATTCAACCTACTTTGTTCTGTATACAAACAAAATGGGGTAAAGATTTTATCAGAGCAGTTTTGACTTCATACAGTGCACGGATTATACACAATGCTATTTTGATTTTATAGTATGTGTTGTATGAAGACAAAACTACTCTGTTAAAATTCTTTACCCACAAAATTCTAGTAAAAATAATAGGAACTAATAATAGTAAAAAAAAAAATCACAAAAGAATGATCCAATCAATTATCTCTGTAGTCTTTTTATAAACTACTATTAACCAAAATGTTACTTTATTAGGTATGTACTGATATGAAATTAAATAATATGAAAGATGGCAGCTGTAGAATTCCCAAACAGAGAAAAGGATTCATTGCATGTGAAATAAAGGAAGCATTGTCTCTCTTTCTTTGTTTGTTAATATCATCTGCAATATCAAACAATTGCATTGTCTGTTATAATACTAGTGTTAAAAAAATTCACTTTGATCCGAAATGATTTCCAAAATGATACAACATAATTGGCCCCCCACCAAAAATTAAACATATATAGCCAATGTTAAATTTAAGATTCAAATTTTCATTTGCAAAATTGTGCCACTTTTATATTCAAAATTAAGAAGAAAAGGTCAACTTTTGTAAGACAAATTGAGCGTAAAAAAATATAAATAACATATATAGAACTCTTTCTTTATAATAAATTAAGCTTGAGTTCGAAATTTGTGAGGACCAAAAACAACACTAATTAATTTTAGATGGAGTTTTAATGCTAATTGCTAGTGATGTCAAGAACAAAATTTCTTCTTGCATAGTACAATCTGTTTTAAATTTGTGGACATCCATGCTGTTAAATAACTATATCCACAAAAATAAAATAGATTCTAATAATATATACTGGATAATTTGAATATCACACACCTACCAATATAGATATTAATTGTAATAAAATAAGTTATTGCCAAAAAGATGAGGGTTCAAATGCCTCCATTTTTTAAAATATTGATAAATCAAATTTAAATCATAAACATCAAAATAATACCCTTATATGTGATCTCTGTTATTTTCTTTATATGCTCATAAAAAAATATCATATGTCGATTTTATTTTTATGTGAATCAATCATTTGAAAAATCAACGTCTAGAAATTATCCACATTAGTACGGTTTTACAAGCTCTTGATGATAACCAAAACAAAGTTGAAATGTCATAATTTTTTACACGTGCATAGATAAAATGATGTAGATCATATCCAACAGTTTTATTTTGACTTTTAAGTTTTAAATTTTGAGTTATTAAAGTTCTTAAAAATAGAGGCACGATGGAGGCACACAAAAAATAAAGGCATTTGGAAAATACCATATTGCAATCTGTTTAAACATGTATGCTGGCCCCATATTTGTGTAATTAATGGTATTTAAGTTTATTATTATCACATTACATAGCTTTGGAACTGTGCTTTCTCTGTCAAAGAAAGCACAGTTATACCAGTTAAATATGTGTGCTGGCCTCATGTATGTTAAATCAGGTATTAATTTAAAAGTATATATGTAGACTTCCTCTCATTTTTTTCCCTCTTTTATTCTACAAAATAAATAAGTTGTTCATCTCTTTCTCTACCTACAATTGAATCATGACCTGAGTTATCTATAACATCAACTAATTCAAAAATATAATATATAACAGATTGGTTTGACTTTATATTTTTTTTTTATTGTAATTATTGTTGTTGATTGATATTTATAAAGAAGCAAAAGAATTAGACAGTTTTTTATTAAGAAAATATAATAAGCAAGTGTGCTCTGTTTTCTCTCTGTTTTATTTTATTTTATTGAGAATTTGCTACTCTGTTTTTTGGCGTATAGCTTTTGTGCAAATCCCACTACATGATTTGATTTGCGTGTCAAATCGGTCATGCACATAAGCACGCTGGTCGATTACTTTCCTCGCTTAATCATGAATAAAATTTCTTTCATCTAAAGTGCAAAAGAGGAAAGTATTCTTTAGTAGAGCAGGTTGGGTCCGATGGGTTTCGGGACCGTCCGATATGCTTTAAGATTCGTGCACACGAATTTTAAAGCATATGTGAAAATTGCGGATGCAAATCTTAAAGCATATCGGACGGTCATCGAACCCATCGAACTCACTTTGAGTCCGATGGACATCCGACCCAAATTGACCTCATTCTTTAGAACTCTCACCATTTTTTCCTTTTTTGTTTATTCGTCAATATAATGTAGTCATTTAATATCGCCAAATTTAGATGCGTCCTTCTTCTCTTTTATAACCATGGGATAGATTTAACGGAGCAGTTTTGACTTCATGCAACACACACTATATAATCTGAATAGCATTGTATATAATTCGTGCGCTGTATGAAGTCAAAACTGCTTTGTTAAAAATTTTACCCGTCAAACTATCCGATATCAAATATCCACAAGAAATTCTTCAGTCTGATTTCGAATATGTAATCTCTCACAGAATACATGTTTACATATTTTGGTTGGAAATGACTTGTTTTATTACATTCAATGCTATATAGGTATGTTTGAAATATTCAAAACTATTCATTTGTACTAATTAGGAGAAACTTTTTTTGGGGGGGGGGGGGGGGGGGGGGGGGGGGGGCGCGTTAGATGCGAATCATGCGGTGGAATAGAAGATTTGGAATTGAGATTTCTGACAACGTTGACAACATTTTAAAACATCATGGATACAAATTACATGAGAAGTAGCGCTTAGTTTTATCAATGCAAACAATCTCCAAAAAAAAATTGATTTTCAATTAATCTGTATATTTAATATCAAAATTTCTTTCTATCGCCTAACAAGTAAACAGAAAAAATATTTGTATCACTTTTTATAATTAGTTGAAAATCTTTGATCTCCAAAACATTTGATTTTCAATGCAAACATTTTCTTTCCACCACCTAACAATCAAACAAATTATTAATGCAAACACTATTTTCCTGAATAAAAAAATATCATATTTTTCAGTTTAATTTTAGTCAAAAAAGACAAAGCCTCATCCAAAGCCAAGCATAAACATCCGATTTGCATTGAGATTTGTGCAAACATATTTAAATCTTAATAAATTTAAATGGCTCCTTGAATCTAAATGTCGGTGCGAATTTTGATGCAGATAGGACGGTTTAAGTCTAGCTTTGGATGAGACTTTGTCCAAAGCCGTTTGGACAAAACTCCCACCTTTTTTTGTGTCTACATTATGCTTTCACTTTTTAATTTTCTAATAACAAAACTATAAATTTATATGTTAAAATAAAACTGTTTGATATGATCTATATAATTTTCTCTACATGTATATAAAAAAAAATTACTTTTCGATTTAGATTTTATATAAATCAATAAATTGAAAATTCACGTCTAAAATTTTTCCACATCAGTATATTTCTATAAGCTCTTGATATTAATGAATTTTGTCAAGATAAAAATATCGTGATCTTTTACATGCAAAGAAAAAAAATATAAATCATATTTAACAGTTTCATTTTAATATTTATATTTTAAATTTAAGTTATTATAATTTTAAAAATAAATAAACATGATAAAATATAAAAAAAAAAAAATTAGCTCTCCTTTCTTTTTTTTCTCTCTTAAACTTTCCGTTATGACAGTTGCATTCACATTACCTCGTGGGGCACAATGAATACACACGGTCTAGTAGCACGGTTGGATAACCATGGTCCAAATCCTATAAAAACATTAAAATATAGAGCGTGCATCAAGCTATAGATGGTTTTGTAAACAAAAAAAAGCAAAAAGTTATTGCACTTTTCAAGCACTTAAAAAGTTTCAAAAAGGTACCAAAGGGTTTGTAATAATAAAAAAAATGTTTCGGAAAGGAGCCAATCATATTTCTGTGGTTTTCAAATTTATATCCGTAATAGTTTTGGCCGAAATTTTTATTAATACCATTTAAAAAAAATCAAAACACTACTGAAATTGGAGAATTCGAAAAATACCAGGGCCTCCAATTCAATCTGCGATTTCATTCTTAGAGGCCCTTCAAGTCAATCTGCGGCCCCTCAAACACCTAAATATCAGTATATTACAGTATATTTTTAAATTTTTGGGGGGCCTCCAAGTCAATCTGCGGCCCTAAAAAATGAAGCCTCATATTGACTTGGAGGCCCTGGTATTTTTTTAATTCTCTATAATTTGTATTTTTTGTTTACAGTGGTATTAATAAAAGACTCAGCCGTGTGTTTTGTCATTTCTTTATGTCCTTCACTTTCGTTTATCTTTTCTCAATACTTATTAAAAATATAAATTTTGTCGATTTAAATAAATATATGTATTTTAAACATATATACATTTAGAAGTGCTTCTTCATTTCCAAATGTCTGCTAATTATTTAGGATGTATTTGAAATTAGTAATGGATTTTAGAATTTTAATTGCTCTGCTCATGCTACTTTGATCTGTCTACATAGAAAATATTGTTTTTTTATCACTAAATTATACACTAATTCTATAGTCTTCTAGTAATAATTTTGAAAAAAAAAAACAGCTTCTCTACTAATATTGTAGACAATTTTTTAATTTATTGATTCATATAAAAATGAAATTGAAAAGTGATCAATTTTTAATGTGTGTATAGAGAAAATAATATAGATCACATCTAACAGCTTTATTTTGATATATAAATTTAAAAATTTGTTATTAAGAAATTTAAAAGTGAATACATGATGGAGACATTTCAACCTCATCAATATATATTGTATTTTTTTTTCATGCAACTCACCTTTCTTCTATAGTATTATCTTACATTATAAGTACAAACATCATTCCACATATTTCATACCATAAAAAAAAAAAAATCAAAATTAGCTTTTTTTTATAAGAGAAATTGACCCTCTAACTATATATATCTGGTTTGTTTCCAATAATTTAACTATTTTTTATAGGAGAAATTGACAGTCTAACTTCCCCGGTATTCTCCAAGTAATAACAAATGTTTTATTTATTTTTTTCTAATAAAAGAGGGTACGGAGTCAAATTACCAAATATTTTAATATTTACGAGAGATTTTTCAGCTATATTTTGAGCCTACGACTATTTACAAGGATGACTCTCATTCGCAACATAAAATTTTTATATAATTGATCTCATTTAAATTTGCCTCTTATATCTTGAAAGTGTGGCTCCGCTCTTGTATACGGAAAGCATTGTTCATTTTATATCAAAGACTGATTCTTAATAACAAATATTTGTTGTCATATATAGGAAAATGAAAATATTGCTACACGTGTCAAAAAAATATATTTTAACGGTCCGACTAGTCAACCAAATAATTAAATTTGGTGGCTAAATCATCACATATATTATATGCGAGGGTAATTTGCAGTTATAAATGACTAATATGCCCTCAAGACCAATTCAATTAATCAGCCATCTAATTTACATAATCATCTAAAAAAAATATATTAATACACAATAATTTTTTTTTTAAAACCTTCGCAGGAGAACGGAGTAGGTCCGATGCCCATCGGACCTACTTTTAGGTTCAACGAGCATGATGACCGTCCGATATAATTTAAGATTTGTGAGCACGAAAATTGAAACAAACACACACGAATTTTAAAGCGTTCTGCACGAATCTTAAAGCAAATTGACGGTGATTAAACCCATCGAACCAGAGTAGGTCCGATGGGCATCGGACCTACTCTCAAGTGCCTTCGCAGAGGCTGCGAAGTCGTGAAGAGAAATCGAACTCTCAACTTTTGAATAACCAAGAGCTCTAGAATTTTTTCTTAGCCAACTATGCTACCTCCCCTTTCTCCATTATCAATTTGTCCACCTTTTTTTAAATTAAATCTGCCATGTACGCATCAAAATTGTTACTTTTTATGAACTTTATTTTATTTTTTTACAAATTATATTATCACTACACATATTCTATTCTTGATTAGATTGGATACATAACTTATCTTTATTATTAATTAATATTTGTATAAAAATATAGTAAATTTGAGAATGTAATGTTGTTTGTAAAAAAATGACTACTTTATTGTATAGTAAGAAATTGTTTCAAGAGCATACCATATTTTACCGCAACAATTTACACAATTTTCTGTGATGTAAATTTTTTAGTATATATGTTAGCTAGCATGCTCTCTCAGGATTTACAGATTGATAATATAAAAAGTGTATAGTTTGTCAAAATTATGCTGTTAAACTTTCAAAGCAAAGTTAGGGTGTGATATGCTCACTAAGAAAAGTCTATTATATTGGTTTCAAATGATGAATCCAAACAGTTGAAACCCGTCTACTTCATGAGTGATGCATATACATGCAAAATTTTGAATGTTTCGAATTCATTTAGTACAAGATCAAGCGGTAAAAAAATAATGAAAAACACCAAGAGGTGTTGGTAAGCACAACTTCACAAGTCTATCGGATTGGCTTCAAACGAATCCAAACTGTTGAAATCCAATTAAGTATATCGTAAAAAAAGAAATATATTAACAACAGCGATAATTGATAAATGAATTATGAAAATAAAAAAATAATAAAATTCTAGAAATGTTCTCTTTATATGTTTGAGATATGTTATCCATTAATTTTGGTATCATTAAATTATTTATTCACTGATCAAATGCCAATAAAATTGACTGTTAAATTTTGTCATACATTATGTACTTTCAATTTTATTTTAGTTATTTAACAATGGTCACTGTTATGAAATAAGTTTATTATTGATACAAAATCACAAATTGAACATAATTTTGTTTAAAAAAAAAAAAAGATTGCGACCCATTGAAAGCGAATGCCTAGCAATCTTGACAACTATAGCAGATATATTATTATTATTAGATTTAGAATAAGCAAATCATGAAACTTAATATAAACTTCGTTGTTCAATATAAGACTGGAAATATATAACACTTCATATTTAATGCTATTTGATGCGATATGAAATGATAATTAAATCACATTAAAAATTGAGGCATAATTCATTTTTTCTAAGGACTAATAATATGTTTATAATTTGTTCATTTGATTCAAAAAAAGGTTTTTAAACCGTCGATAATAAATCTCGACTTAGGGCAATTTGTATTTTTAGTAAAATTGGATCAAGTCATCTACCTATTTAATATTTTATTACCAGATCAGGATTGATTCTTGAGTTAGGGCAATTTGTTTTAATTTTCTGAATTATTTTCTGACCCAGTTTTCTTCACGGTGGATTAATTTTTCAGGTTAATTTAATATGATAAACAATATTTTAAAATTGAGAAAAAATTATTGACATAGAAAAATAAACATTTGTCCTGTGGCATAGTTTTGGAATTACAAATTAATTGTGTATCAAATGACATGTAATTTTAAATGTTATTCCTCTTAATATTGTTTTTTAAATGATATTTCTCTTCATATTGTTTTGAAAATCGTTAAATATGTAATAAATATGTAATGAATTGTTAAAGAAGGAATTAAGTAGCATTGAATTTGAAGTTCTTTTTTTATGTATGATTAGAAGCCTATTTATATAGAGGCTATTATTGTAGTATTGTATACCATATGAATAATATGAATAAAATTATATTATCATATTCCTTCTTTATACATTACTTCTAGCTTATATACTATCTTTTGTATTCTTCTCAATTTATAAAAAAAAATATGAATTATTGTAAATTTCAAATCATTTGTTGCTTCAATCAAATTTTTTAAAATTTTCATAAGCATGACGTACATATATTATAAATTTTAATTCGAAATGTCAAAATTTAGAAATATTCAATAATTCTGAAAATTGACAAATTTATTCATTATTATATTATTGACCAAATCTTCTTGATAGTGATATATACAGCCAAATTAATAATAGTCAATCCAACATTCCAAATTATTTAAAATGGTATTCAAATCTAACATAACCACTAATTAAAAAAATAATAATATTATTATTTGTCGTTTTCACCGGAATTGAAAGAATTATATTTAAATCTTCAAATTTTAATTTCTAAAAAAGACAGGTTACACCGTTACACAGAATCTAAATCTGTTGCTATCATTGTGCATGAACAGTAACCCTGCTATCTCTCATTTTCTGAATCCAGCAATTGAACAGTTTCAAGATGCGTGCACAAAACAGTTCTTGAAAAAAGTTGCTTCGAAATTCATTCTCGAAAAAAATTGAACGATTAGATTCGGAAAAAGAAGAATAGCAAGATTACTGTTCACGAAGAGAGAATAGCAACAGATTTGATTCCCGTTACACAACATGACAGCAATGGGTTAGAACTTTGTAAATCAAGAAAACAGTCATAAGTACATTAATTTAATGACACATGTTAATATATATATGCACCTAATCAATCAAGTTTGTCTGGTTAATTATATTGGGTTCAATTAATGAGATTCACTTAAAAAGCATCTAGCTTTTATTATGATATATGTATGCTACATCATTAGCTAGAATCTTTTTTGCTAGAGCTTTGTTACTTTTATGTAATTGGAAGAAACAAAGGTGATAAACCGTACAAATTAGGTTCTACCATTTTGTTTCCTAGTTCCAAATTTAAGTAAGCACATGTCATTTTGTGACTTTTCTGAATTTGGAAACAAATGTGGCTAGGGGTGCTAAATATGATATAATGAAGAATTAATTTTTTTAATTTACAAATATATTAATATAATATAATATGCTAAAAAGAGAATGGTTGGGATTGGTTTTCCAAAAAAACAAAAAAAATAAAAACATCTTATGATTCATAATGAATGATAGAAGAGAAGAGGAAATACATACTTTCGAACTTTTGAGGCGTGTACATGATAACATTCCATTCCATCCTTCATAGGACTTGAGAGTAGGTCCGATGGGCATCAGATCTACTCTGGTTCGATGGATTTAATCACCGTCGATTTACTTCAAGATTCGTGCAGAATGCTTTAAAATCCGTGTGTTTGTTTCAATGTTCGTGCACGCAAATCTTAAATTAGATCAGACGGTCATCGTGCTCGTTGAACTTAAAAGTAGGTCCGAAGGGCATCGGACCTACTCCGTTCTCCTTTCATAGACAAGGTGTACAATTATTTCTTCTACGGATATGCGGAATGAGTTATGAGACAGAAAAGCAAGAATGAAGGGACCGTGGCATGTGATGGAACTGTGCTGTAACTGACTAAATAGTTTAATATTTATGTCTTCAACATCTAGAATATATATATAATCTATGATGGATTGATAGTTTGATACAAACATACAATGTGGTGGTTACATCAACCTGTGCATACAAAAAAAGGGGATCACTATTGGCTGAATGGCTGCTGCTCTCTCATGACAAACAAGGATGCAAAATTAATAGAATAGGACAACTTTTGTTTTGTATACAATTTCCTATTCATTTTTTTGTTTGGGTGTTTACTGTTTAGAATAACAAATAGAGAGGCTTTTTTTTTTTTTTTTGGAAGAGTTTCATGTATAATCTTAAAAAACTTTGAAATTATGTATGTCTAAAGTTGTTATGATATATGTATGCTACATCATTAGCGAGAATCTTTTTTCTTAGATCTTTGTTACTTTGTATGTAATTGGAAGAAACAAAGGTGATAAACCGTACAAATTAGGTTATACCATTTTGTTTCCTAGTTCCAAAGTAAGCACATGTCATTTGGTGACTTTTCTGACTTCGGAAACAAATGTGGCTAGGGGTAGGGGTGAGTAAACATTATCCCTAATTCGCTCATAACTAGGGGTGGCAAAAAAGCTCGTAGCTCGTGGCTCGATCGTGACTCGCACCGGACTCGCTCGCTAATAGCTCGTTCGTTACGGGACCGAGCTGTTAACGAGCCAGCTCGCCACTAGCTCGGTTCAGAATTAACGAGTTCAAGCTAGGGCCTAGCTTGCTCGTCAGCTTGCGAGCTAGCTCGGCTAGCATCAATTTGTGAATTTGTATGATTTTGTGTGCATTTTATACTATCTAGCTCGATCCAAAATGTTTGTAGAATTTATTTTCTTCTTAAAACAAGATCCAACCAAACCCAGCGAGCCAGCTCGTCAGCTCGCGAGCTAGCTCGGGCTGGCTCGTCACGATTTCAAGCTGGACTTTTAGCTCGGGTGCCAAAGGTCCAACTCGCTCGGTAAGAGCTCGGTCCAGAATTAACGAGCTGAGCTAGGGCCTAGCTCGGCCCGAGCCAACTCGTTGACAGCCCTACTCATAACTCGCTCGTTAAATGCTCATTAACAACTCGCTCATTATCAACTCGCTATAACTCACTCATTAACATAATGAACCGAGCATGAGCATACCTGAACTCGCTCATTAAGAACTGAGTTACATAAATCTTGCCACATCTAATCCACTTCTCTAATAGCTATTAGTATATCCAAAAATAATATTAAGAATTTGCAAATTTTCCTAAACAAGCAGAATTACAATTCTCATTCAATGCACTATTCCTTAATTTTCTTTGGTTTCGGGCCAAACTCATTAATACACTAGTCTCAAAATATAACCCAAATCTTGATCACAAAAAATTTGATTATTAATACACCGTTCTGGATTTGTATAGTTCTGAATTTGTATATTTCTAAATTTTATATTTTTATTATTGTTTTGATAATGAAAATTTGTAGATATATGACAAAGAGATAGCTTTGAGTATGTGATATGTAGGGCCGTGAGAACGACAAAAAGATAGTTGTTTGATTTTGTTAAATTTGCTTATGGATAATTTTTTGTTAAATTATATATTGTTTAATTAGGTTGGATTATGAGAATTTGTTAAATTCTATAAATGAAAATTAGTTTTTGAATGATGTATTTTAAACAACTCGGTAACTCGGCAACTCGCTCATTAACAACTCGCTCTAACTCACTCATTAAGCTAATGAGCCGAGCATGAGCATAACCCAACTCGCTCATGCTCGCTCATTAATCACCCCTAGCTAGAGGTGCTAAATATGATATAATGAAGAATTGTTTTAATTTACAAATATATTAATATAAATATATGCTAAAAAGAGAATGGTTGGGATTGGTTTTCCAAAACAAAAATAAAATGGTGCAGTGTGTTCCATCCTATTTCGAGTAGAAATGAGGAAAAATAGCTGCATCGGAAAAAATTCGGTGCAGTCTCTTTGCACCGAACTTTTTTTTTATATATGCAGGCTCTTTGCATTGAATTTATTTTCAGTTCTCTCTCTTTTCCGAAAACTCACCCCGACCATTCTCTTTCTCTTCCGAGCATATTTTATTATTTCATTTCTAAATAAAAAGTAAAAACATCTTATAAAGAATGATAGAAGAGAAGAGGAAATACATAATTTCAAACTTTTGAGGCGTGTACGTGATAACAAGGTGTAGAATTATCTAAGTTATGAGTAATGAGAGAAAAGCAAGAATGAAGGGACCGTGGCATGTGATGGAACTGACTAAATAGTTGAACAAATATGTCATCAACATCTAGACAATATATAATCTATGATAAATGGATTGATAGGTTGATACAAATATACAATGTGGTGGTTACATCAACCTATGCATACAGAAAAAGGGGATCACTAATTCACTATTGGCTGCTGCTCTCTCTCTCATGACAAACAAGGATGAAAAATTAATAGAATAGGACAACTTTTGTTTTGTATACAATTTCGAGTGAGGCTACGGTGCTATGCATAGCACGGATGGGGTCCGTGCTACGGCTCAAAATTTAATTTTTTAAAATCATAACGGTTGATCCGAACCGTTCAACATGATTATAAAATGAATATGTACTTGCAAATCAAATTTTACATTTTTTCGATTTTTTTTACTATTTTTTTAGATAGGCTGTTTTTGGATGGTCCAGAATGTTCAGATCAAGTGATTTTCGAAAAAATAGTAAAAAAGTTCGAAAAAATGTAAAATTTAGTTTGCAAGTACATATTCATTTTATAATCATGTTGAACGGTTCGGATCGACCGTTAGAATTTTGGAAAGTCAAATTTTGAGCCGTAACACGAACCCCATCCGTGCTATGCATAGCACCGTAGCTAGAGTGGGAAAAACGTGCCATGCCGTGCCGTGACTAACACGCCGTGACTTTGGTCTCGTGCCGTGCCGTGCCGTGACCAAGTTAATTTTTCACGTGCCGTGCCGTGACTAAAATGTCAAGGGGTGGTCACGGCACGCGAATGGTCACGCCACGTGAGTCACGCCGTGCCTAAACGTGCCGTGACCCGCGTGACTCGCGTAACTCGGGTGACCATTTAATCATAATTTAAGTTAATTTATTCAAGATTCACCATTAAATTAATACTAATGGTCCTAATTACACGTGACTCGCGTGACTACGTGCCGTGCCGTGACTAAATTTTTCACGTGCCGTGCCGTGCCGTGCCAAAGTTTCAAAAGATAGGCACGGCACGCGAATGGTCACGGCACGGGACACGCGAGTCACGGCACGCGAATGACACGCGTGCCGTACCGTTCCGTGACGGAGCCGGCTCCGGCGTGCCATTTTTTCCACTCTAACCGTAGCCTCACTCTACAATTTCCTATTCATTTTTTTGTTTGGGTGTTTACTGTTTAGAATAACAAATAGAGAGGCTTTTTTTTTTTTGGAAGAGTTTCATGTATAATCTTAAAAAACTTTGAAATTATGTATGTCTAAAGTTGTTATGTATGCCTCACAAATAAATAAATAAATTATTTGTTATCGTAAATCGATTAATTAAAAGCAATGTTTTAAATAGCGTTTATAGCGTCATAGCGGGAATGCTACAAAAAAAAGCTATAGCGGAAGCTATTCCAAATAGCGTTTTTTTTCTTACAAAAATTATATTATATATTTGTACTATATATTAACATTATCTAAAGTTTCATAGAACAATAAATAACACCAAATTAATTAAGAAATTATAATATTCATATTGAACTAGTACAAAAGTCCATGGTTCAAAATATCCATAATAATATCATAAACTATAGATCTTTTTCTATACAAAATATTTTAAGCATCATGATTCATTCTATTTTTTTTTTCTATACAAAATAAATTTTATGGATATTTATTTAAGCCCATATAAATTGTCTAAAAAAGCCCAATATGCATAGCGCGCAAATAGCGCGCTACACGCTATGCGCTATAGCGGACTGCTATTACCGCTATAGCGGCCGTTGCGCAATTAGCGTATTTTCATGCCATAGCTTAGCGTTTAGGGTCCAAAAACGCTATAGCGCGCTATTTAGAACACTGATTAAAAGACAAAATATTTTTGTTATACAGACTACATATGTTTATTTTTTTAATAAATGGTACAATGGAAACTTTATAAATTTAAAATGATTTTTAATAGAAAATATAATAACTTAGATAAATTTGTGACTTTTTGAAATTTAGAAGGGGGAATATGATAGTATGAATATTAGAAAGGAAATAAATAATTTCAAAGGATATAAATGAAATTCCTCCTCACATGTAATTTCACTGAGAATGGAATATACATATTCAATTCTATCTTGTTAGAATATCTCTTGTACCAAGTTACCAACTACTATTTTTAAACAATAGATAATGAATTCTATTATGGAATACCTTATTTCATCCGATTAGAATATTAAAGAGCATATTTTCACATGTAATTTTAATGGAATATCTTATCTCAATAATCTTAATAACAATCATTAGTATAATCTTAAAATTGAGTGACTCTTAATGACAATAAAGACTAAAGAGGGAAGCAATGATAATCATTTGTCTTTTTCCATGTTATAATTTTGATGGAGAACTTTGAAAAAGAGAAATGCACAATGATGCATGAGAGTTGAAGTAATAAAAGGCACTTCAAAGCTCCAAGCGTGCGCTCTTCTCTCTTTACATTTTTATACATTTCAATTTTAAAATAGATTTTTTTTTTTTTTTTGCTTTATTTCACTGTATTTCTTTTCTTTTCATTAAATAAATCTGTTCCGTTCATCATTCCGTTTTTTTTTTTTTTTGCACTTTGGAACGACACAATTTCAATTTAGATTTGGAATCGGAAGCGGTCTGATGGACATTAGATCAAATTCTCCGATTTGTGCCAACAGTTTTAAGTTCGTATTGATCAAGTGCACATGAATCTTAATACGGATCGAATAGTTCTGATCGAACATTGAACCGTATTTAATCTGATGGCCATCAAACCACCCTCATTCTTATATGCAGTACACATAATATTGAACATAATTGATTTATTTTATTAAATATTAATTTTCTGGATGGTTCTTGTGTTGTTCATCTGTATCAAATATCGATCAAAATGTAAAATAATATTTTTATTATGTTATAATGAAACTGAATTTCTACTAATATGGAACAAATCTCACAATTCAGCTGTCAAATGAAAATATTCACAGGGAGTTCAATATTGATTGGGGGCAAAGACTTAGTATGATGAACGCCACTTGTCTGATTAAAGAATTGATTTAGGTAACTAGTTTGATAATTATGAACTCATTAATTAAATCCTTAAATCCATTAATCAAGAGAATTGAGTGTATGTGACACCAACTTTTGACTCAGATTTTGGAAACCGTTTTTCTTGACCTTCAATCTTTATAAAATTTTTTTTTATTGAAAAGTGCTTTCCTCTTTCATAAATTTATCCGCCTAGAAAAATAAGATGTTAATAACTATGAGAGCGGACCTTACAAACAGATTAACTTATTCCGGATTAACTCACCTCTTACTCTTCTTTTACTTCTCATTTAGCGGCTTAAATATGAAATAAGAGGAGTTTATTCCACCTCTTACTTCACAACTAAACATGATGTCTTTAATTAAGTCATGATGTATTTACTTCAAAAGTCGTCCAAATGTTTAATGTATTAAGAACCAACCTTTAATTTAGTAACTCAGACAATATATTTCGTATAAAATATCGTAAGTTCAAAATTCTAATGGACGGATCAGTGTTGTAAATAACGGCCGTTTAGACCGATTAATCGGTTGATTAGTCGTTGGCGGCGACCAAACCGTAGCAGATTTTCCTGACTAATTGGTCGATTATTTTTAATTATGACCAATTATTTCCGATTAATCGCTTAGCGGTACTCTGTCTGTCTGACGAGCGCATACCGTTATTTACAACACTGGGACGGATATTTAAAGGTGTGAAACTTGACACTATTATTTTTTATAGTGTGCCATAGCTCAATCTGAACTCTCCAACCTGAGTCAATAATGAAAACAGTTCAATCTTAACATAGGTTGGTGTTAATTAAATCAGCATGATATTTTGGATTGACAACTAATGCAGAAGTACTATCATAACAACCACAGCGAATTTGAGTTGTGAAAAAATTATAGAAGCTGCACATCCAATTTCTTTGCAAGGTATAATTGATTTTAAATTTCCAATTTAATTAGAAGTTGAAATAAGAGCGTGTTAATGTAAGAGAAAACAGATAGATAGTTAAAACACAGTATTTCAAATAAAAACAAAACCGTCCTTTAAATTTTTTTATTAATACTTATCTTTACTTTTAAGTGATTCAATTAAGAAATGAAGATATTATAAAAATAAATTATTCTAGATGGGGAAATAACTAACTTCAAATTTTTGATGGGTAAATATCTAAATCAAGAAGTTATGATGGGTATTATATAAATTTCTCAAGAAAATTTACTCCAATTTTAATTGAATCTCTTAAATTTCTCCAACGGTCATGGGAGTAGTTGCAACCATAGTGACAAACGAATAATTTCGGTTCGATGCGGCGGGGTAAAAAAATTGTGATTCGGGTATAATTCGGGAATGATTCGGTACAACAAGGAAGCAAAAAAAAAAAACCAAAAAAAAAACCCCAAATTTTTTTTAGCATTTTTCTGGCTAATAATTCGTAATTTGCGTTTTATTCGGGAATAAAACGTATTATACGTTTTTTTGCATTTTATTCAGAGTTCGGTTCGGAAATGTAAAAAAAAACGAATAAAACGCAAATTATTTGCGAATTATACCCGTATATTTTTTTTTGAGGAAATACCCGTAGGTTGTAACTATGATTGCAACTATATTGACAGATGAATAGTTCGAGTTCGGTTTGGCAGGGTCAAAAATTCGTAATTCGGAAATAATTCGGGAATGATTCGGTACCACAAGGCAGCAAAAAAAAAAAAAAAAAACCCAAAATATAAAAAAAAAAAACCGAATTTTATTCATGAATAATTTGTAATTCACGTATAAAACGTAGAATACATATTTTTTTTTACGTTTTATTCGGTATTTGATTAAAAAACATCAATAAAAAAATATACGCACATGTAACTTGCAACTTCTTGAAATAGAAACAACAAAACAAAGAGTGAATTCATTCGTTTAATTAAATTAAGGCACTTTTGCTTGGAGAGCAATTTAATTTCGTCAACACATGACATGCACGGAGCACTGTTGAGTCCAGTATTCCAATCCAATTGTGGCACTGAAAAAGGCTCCTTTCCTGGCTTGGGCTCCGGGGTAATAAAAGAGGCCTGGCCCACATGTCAGAAAGAGGGGGTAGATTTGTTGATATCACATATTAGATTAGATACATTGCGGAACTCCAAAGCAAGCACCATGTGCTTAAAGCAATGTATTTCTATCCTTTATCCTGACATTTTTTTAAAGTGGAAATGACTGCTTTTATGACAAATCCAACATGTGTCCCCTTATTGTACAAAATATATAATATTTAGTATGATTGTTAGATGCAACATTATGAATATTTATGCTAAAAAATTTGTGCAATGCAATTAGATCTCAATTCTCTAGAAATTTTTTTATGACTTTCAAACAATGAAATGATATTTTTTTTGGCAATACAACTAGAATTAAATCTGAATTCAAGCTAAGGAACTGATGTTTGATTGCTTTAATCTGTGAGTGAAAGCTAAGGAAGCTAAATAAAGGAGTAGAGGTGCCTTAAGGCTGAGGCAGGGGATTAAGATCTGAGCAAAAATAGACTAAAGGAGGTGATCTTAATCCGCACTAATGAACTGGTGTTCGGCAGAATTAAGCGGCTAAGAAAACTAAAGGAAGGAGGCTTAATCCCTCATTGCCGAACAATATTTTATAAGTTTAGTAGATTACAAGTATAATAAATTTTTATCCTTAAAAAATAAATTTGTGAAATTTTGTTTGTATTGTTAGCTTTTAATATTGGTATTGTTAAAATGATGCTAACTTATATGTTAATTGGTTAAATGATTTAGAAATTTTGTTAGCTAATTTGAGAACAAAAAGGACAATCTAATATTTATCTGACTTGACATTTTGTACAACATGTAGAAGTATAAGGCCATTCATGAAAACCATCAATTGATATATATGTTTTTACCAAGCGATTTGACAAGACGTGCAGAATCTATTCTTCTTCTTTCCATTAAGACTATATTTAGCTCAAAAACTTTGTATTATATCAGAACAAAACAATTATAATATATTCCTACAAATCATATGTCATTTTCTTTTACAAATAAAAAAAAATAAAATTCCATATCAATTACAAAGTTATGTCATACAACTTCTTAAAAAGCAAATTAAGCAACAAAATGAATAACTTTTATCCTTTAAAATTTTAATATTAAAAAAAAACTATAATATTAGCCTCAAATAAAATTAAATTAGAGAACACTTGGTATTATTTATCCAGCTCTTGTAACTCAATTGCTAGTTCTCCCATGCAACTGGGGACACCATATTGGTGTCGGCAACCATTTCCATGTAACAAACAGCCAGCTCAGCGTAAAAAGTGGCTGGCCATCCAAGATGGATGGAAGGACAGGAATTGGAAGCGACAGCAGTGGTGCCCCATCGTACGGCTACGATTTCCCCATTCTTTTTCACGTGAACACCAGGCTCCAGCTGATGGCTCGATCGTGCAGCTGCTCTTGCATGCAATTGTTCCTGTTGCAAAACTGTGAAAAGTGAATAAATTGTCGTTTTGCTCGGTAAGTGGGGCTTCATGCAGGTTCACTTACACGCAAGTCGCGGAAAGTAGAAGCAAAATTGGCAGAGCCCATGCAGCTTTTTACAAAGAAGGTTTTGGGGCTCTAACCGGTTAGGTTGCAACTGTTAAATTTTAACCTCCTTAATGTAAGAATTTTAAAAATTACACATGTAAGGTTGACATTTTTACTGAAAAGCACATGTAAGATATATCTTAATTGTTAAGTCAGTTACAGCAGAAAGCTTCGAGAAACACCTTTGTTACATCAGAAAGCTTGATTTTGGCATATTCATTTTCACTTTGATGGATATGGATGCATTGTAATTTTAAATTTTGAAAGATTTTACTAAATGAAAGTTTTTATCTCTGTTTTCACTCTCTTACAGCCAATTAAATTTGCTGTTCTGGCATTAAAATTACTTGCTAATCAATTGCATGGATGTAGGAGTTGTGAAATTAAGTTGGAAATTAATTTCTCTTTACTCTTTGACAGCTGATTGAAATTGCTAATCAATTTCATGGATGGAGATGCTGATAGAATTATATTTTGCAACCGCCAACTAATAGACGCATAGCTTAATGTTGCAATTGGTAACTAATTCCCGTTGTTCAGTGCGATTGGTTAGTGGCAGGGACAAAACTAGACTTTAAAGATATGAGGTCAAAATACATACTAAGAATTAATCATATATATAAAATTTCCAAACTGAGTATTAGAGCTCAATTTACATTATCCATATCATTTTACTCTACACTATATAGAAAATCACATATAAATATAATTTTTTTTAAGAGAATGAGATCAATTGATCCTCATTTACTCTTACTAAATCGGTCATTGGTTACTGATAATAAATGGTAGACACAAAGAGAAATGCAAATAAGGCAAAAAAGCAGGGACAAAAATGTCCATTTAGTTTATTTTTTATTTTCTTATTAAATTATATTTATTAGTGGTAAATTGAGAAGTAGATATATTAATAAAATAGTGAGTCTTGATGAGAAATAACTAATTTTTTAAATATTTTCTTATTAAATTATATTTTTAGTTGTAAAATTGAGAAATAGATATATTAAAAAAATAGTAAGTCTTGATGAGAAATAACTATTTTTTTAATATTAATGGGGAAATATCTAAATCATGTTTTTATGATGGATATACATCAAATTTCTCATTATGTTTTAATGACATTAATTTTTTGTGCACAAAACAAACCGACATTTTTATTAATATCCAAACTTAAATATAAATTATTAATATACTCAGACCAACTGGGTTTCTTTAAAAATGTCCAAACCGGTCATTTAATGGCCGATTCTTTTTTTTTCTCAACCGGCCATTAAATGGCCGGTCTAGACCTTTTTTTTTTTTTGCTGTTTTAGACCCTATAAATAACCATTTGTCTCTCTCCTCCCTCTCACAAATCACTGAAACCCACAGAACAGAAAGAGATGAAGAGAAAGAGAGAAAGAAAAGGGCGATATTTTAGGCAATTTTTCTGTAACTTTATTATTTTTTTTCCTTTTTTTATTTCTTCCCTTTTTAATTTATTAAATTATTTTTTAAAAAATTGTTTAGAATAATATCAATTATTTAATTCAAAACTTTCATTTCAAACCCTAGATCTTACCATGGCACCCAAACCCGAACTTCAAAAAGGAGAAAGTGAAACCGTACGCAATGCTCGCATATCCCTCGCTAATAATATTTGGACGGGTGAAGCCCGCTTGAGGAGACGTTTATCTCGTTATGGGATGCCACCCAACGAGGTTGAAGAATATACTACCACGGCTGATCCGACTATTAGAAGCGTTCTTTACGAGAACTTGAGCGATATCGACTCTCCACCTGATTGGGAAGTGTGCCCTGCATGTCGTGTCAAGGAAGATATTGCGGAGATGTTCTTTTGTCATCTCTGTGGCGTAAGAGTTCACCCAAATGTATCAACAAGAATGTGATCTGGTAAACGATTATCGTTCCAAACGTGGGAGTGTGTTGCGTGCTGCTGCAGCCTTCGAAGACGTCGGGAGAAAGTTCCACTACTCCTAAGCCATAGTGTTTGCTATATGATAATATGTGGTGTGTATTTTATGTTATTGTAGTATTTAATGTTGTAGTATGCATGTTGTTATTTTTGTTTTGTTGGCTAAGTCTATTTGAACTCTCCGAATTTATTTTAGTATAATTTAGCATAATTTGCATAATTTATTTCATTTTAGTATAATTTAGCGCAATTTAGTTTAATTCAGTATAATTTAGTGACAAAAAAAGATTAAAAAAATATATAAATACTACCATAAAAACACACATAAAAAAGAACCAATAAGATAATCCAAACATAAAACACCAAACATAGTATACCAAATATAAATAGTACAAAACAATCTAACTAAAATATAGAGGGGGACCATCGATTGGGCGGCTGTCCCCTGTTCTCTAGGTCGGGTAGTCCGGACCATGGTCTCAGGAAGTTGATCTCTCCAGGTGTAACGACATCAGCCTCGGCCTCTCTACGCATCTGTACCGCGGTATCCCATAATGACTCATCCTCACCCCTAGGGACTGGCAGAGGTGTAGAGAAGATGGATGCTGCCAACTCAGTCGCAAAGTCAGGATGAGTCTGAGACCGCTACCACTAACCTCTATTATGTGGTAGCTCTCTGTATCATATTGTGGTCTCGGAGGAGGTGGCGGCATGTAGGTCGGATCCTCCCCGATACCTAAGTCATCCAGATTGAAAGATGGCCCCTAGTCCTCCATAGGAAAGAACTCCGGAGGCTTCTACTGCGTTGGAGGTGGCGGCATGTCGGCCGGACCCTACAATCATACAAATAATTAAGTAAATTTGCTCTGAAGGAAGAAATTTGTACTAACTTGACAGCTAATGAAATATGACATACCAGAGGCTGAACTAGACATCCTTGTGCGTCATAGAATGCCTGCCAGCCAGTCATGGACAATACCCAACAATGATAGTCCCACTCTGGCTGCTCTCGGGGGGAAATGGCATCTCACTAGCTCCAACGAGGGGCTCCAGATCTACCTGACACCAGTCGATGTTCTCTCCAGTGTCTCCCATCATGGTGATAAGCTGCCCATCGTGCCCGGCATCTTCAACAGTGGTGGCATTATTCCTTAATAACACGCACCTAAGAACTCTATAGCCATTTTTTCACAGCATCGTGATCCCATGTGCGCAACCTTTAAGAGCCTCTAAAAGCTGCCAAAAGAATATTTTGTTAGATAAAAAATTTATGAACTAATCAGTTAGTAAGTTTTTTTTGTAGTTTTATGTGCATTACCTTGCGAGCCTATTTGCGACCGTTGGGGGTGTAACCCTCTGGGTCTTTCTAAATCTTCTGGAATAAGAAGGCACCGTAATCGCCCTACAAGTATACCGAAGCCATGCAGACCCGTAAGAACCAAGACTGATACCTCAAGAGGGGATGTCCTGGTGTCTGCGTGAGCTTATCTGGCATCTGCCACATATCGAGATGTCCCGGAGCCGCTGCCCTAGCGTAGTACTCCACATAATGCGTACTCTAGTCTCTGTCCGGATATGCCCCGTGGCTAGTACTGTAAGGAACACGTTAGTTGCAATATAAAATTATTAAATAATATGAGATAATAGATAATAGAATATGACTTACTTGTGCAGCTTCTTGATCTAAGACCTCGACAAATCTGGATCTGTGGGAATCAACGACACCTCACCAAATTAACGGAGTACCCGATTTGGATAGTGGTGCTCCACTATCCAGAAGCAGACTAGTGGACCTTTGTACCACCATCCCGCCCGCTAGTTTCAAAAATAAAATTATGTTAACTTACGCTAAGTAAACCCTAAACCCTAATTTCAAAAATTAAATTATACAATAATTACATTAAGTAAACCCTAAAACATGCTAAAAGTGCTAAAATGCGCTAAAAAGTGCTAAAATACTCTAATAATTACGCTAAAATGGACTAAAAATACGCGAAAATATGCTAAATGCACTAAAATATGCTAAAATAGGCTAAAATATGCTAATTGCGGTAAAATAAGCTAAAATAGGCTAAAATACGCTAAAATATGCTAAAATATGCTAAAATATGCTAAAATAGGCCAAAATAGGCTAAAATATGATAAAATACGCTAAAATAGGCTAACATATGGTAAAATATGCTAATTGCGGTAAAATATGCTAAATATGCTAAAATATGCTAAAATATGCTAAAATAGAATAGACTAAATTATGATAAAATACACTAAAATAGGATAAAATACGCTAAAATATGCTAATTGCGGTAAAATATGCTAAAATAGGCCAAATAGGCTAAAATATGATAAAATACGCTAAAATATGCTAATTGCGGTAAAATATGCTAAAATAGGCCAAAATAGGCTAAAATATGATAAAATACGCTAAACTATGCTAATTGCGGTAAAATATGCTAAAATAGGCCAAAATAGGCTAAAATATGATAAAATAGGCTAAAATATGCTAATTGCGGTAAAATATGATAAAATATGGTAAAATATGATAAAATAGGCTAAGTGCGCTAAAATAGGCTAAAATCGGCTAAAATGCGCTAAATTGGGCAAAAATATGCTAAATTACTCTAAAGTACGGTAAAATATGCTAATTGCGCTAAAATATGCTAAAATATGCTAATTTAACTAATTAAAACCAAAATATACTAAATATGCTAAAATATACTTAATTAAACTAATTAAAAATAATTAATACTAATTAAACTAACTAAAACTAATTAATACTAATTAAACTAAAATATACTAATTTTGGTACATTTGTAACAAATCCTATCAATTTACAACCATTAAACTAAAATTTATTTAATTAAAGCTAATTAAAACTAATTAAACTTAATTACTGCAAATTAAAACTAATTGAGAACTAAATTATACTTATTTTAGTACATTTCTAACAAATTATACCAATTTATAACCTTTTTGGACTTCAAATGAATTTTAAAAATATAAAGAGACTTACATGCAAATGTGAGAAGAGAAGAAGAAACTTTGGAAAAAGAGAGAAAGTGAGGAGAGAGTGTGAATTTTGTGAGAATGAATTGTTGAAAAAAAACGGAACCCCTCCCATATATTTATATATACCTGCACTGGTCATTTAATGGCCGGTTGAGAAAACAATAGTACCGGCTATTAAATGACCAGTTGAGAAACAAAATGACCGGCCATTAAATGTGCTGGTTTGGATATTTTTAACAAAACTCAAGGAACGTGGGTATATTTATTAATTTGTATTTTACTTTGGATATTAATAAAAATAGCGGCAAAACAAGGCTTATAAGTCACAACCTCTGGATACAAAATATAAACCAAACCCATAAATATATAATGAGTGAGGCTATGGTGCTATGCATAGCACGGATGGCTAGTGTACTACGGCTCAATATGATACTTTTTAAAATTCTAACGGTCGATCCGAACCGTTCAATGTGATAACCATATGAATATGTACTTGCAAACTAAATTTTATATTTTTTAGAATTTTTTTATTATTTTTTTAGATAGGTAGAATTTTGATGGTCCAGAATTTTCAGAAAACACTGATTTTTCTACCTATCTAAAAAAATAGTAAAAAAATTCAAAAAAATATAAAATTTAATTTGCAAGTACATATTCATATGGATATCACATTGAACGGTTCGGATCGACCGTTAGAATTTTAAAAAGTACCATATTGAGCCGTAGTACACTAGCCGTTGGTGCTATGCATAGCACCATAGCCTCACTCATATATAATCGCAGTAAATGAAAAGTGATTAGGCTTTGGACAATTGAGAGTGGTCATCAATCAAGGACCAGTATTGGGCAATATAATATTATCCCTTTTTGGTGACGATGTTGGTAGGATTTATCATTTGAAAAGATGGAAGTTAAGTTCATTGGGCATCATCCCCAAAAAGTTGCATCTAGGCTCTTGCCATCTATCATATAATTCTCAATAGTAGGCCCTGATTGGTCCCAAAAGGTGATTGGTGCACTTTTACCAATTTTATCTTAGCTGTTTATGTCGGAGTGGGG
Organism: Carex myosuroides; assembly: GCA_028015225.1. NCBI lineage: Eukaryota > Viridiplantae > Streptophyta > Magnoliopsida > Poales > Cyperaceae > Carex > Carex myosuroides. Next base: position 15,817,741 of record CM051467.1, read on the forward strand.
TCGAGTCCGTTCGATCCGTATTAAAATTCGTGTAAATTTGATCCGTATGAAATTTATAGTTGTTTGCATAAATTTTGAGGTGAATCGAATTATCTTGATCTAATATCTGACTGAATTTGATCCGATGTCCGTCAAACAGCTCCCGATTCCGATTCCGTTTTTGCTGAACCATGCATAGATTTTTTTTTTTTTTTTTTTGTCTAAGCTGAACTTAAAAAATACTAGTAATAATTTTTTTATACATTTTATTCAACAAACTACTTTTTATTAGAAATATATTAAATGCTATTTTTTTTCTGTTTAATCAACTAAAAGTATACAGTGAAATTTAATAATTCAGTTTTGTTTTTTGACAACAAAATAAATCCGAATGTGATCATCACGGGCTAAATGGACGGGGGTTTGTTGGACCCAATTTATATGTTATTAAAATTTTAAAGGTTAAAATAATTTAATTAATCTACTAAGATAAAATTTATAGTTATACTATAACCATTCTGAGTCGAGAAAAGCTACACATCTCCCCTAAGGCTGTTGCTCCAGAGAGAGGGAGAACCTCTTTCATTAAAGGAAAAAAACAGGAATGAACGGGAGCTCCGCGCACGTCCGGACTGCCCACGCCGTTCACCCGCTCCAGAAGAAGATAATCAGAGAGGGAAATGAAGGAACGCGTTACTGTAGCGAGGGTAACGCGCTATACAAACTTCTCAAATTTGTACCTCCCAAATTGGAGTGTAGGTTTCACTACAACTGTAGTGAGGGGAACCGCGCGCTGCCTCCTTCCTTTCTCTTCCTTCGTGTTCCTCTCCGCGTGGGTGTTGTGGAGCACAGCCTAAGGACTGGAGCTTTATTGGGTCTATATTATTATTTAAAAAGAAGAAGAAGACTGTTATGTTAGGCCATCAAATTGCGAGTTCAGATCACCACAAGTATAAGAGGAACTCAGATTAAATCCGAACCGTCTATTATAAATTGATACAAAATTTTAAATTTTCTGTTCTTATTAATCTGCCCATAAATTCTGATCAGGTCCAAATTCTTTATTCCCATTTTGATCAACCTGATCTCAAATACCCGACTCAACAAATTGCAGCTGTAGCACTTCATTAAAAGGCCCAAATATCTGGCCCATGTCCTGCTATTCCCCACAAGCGGCCCCAAATAAATTTGTATGAACAAATATTACGATTCAAACAAGGGTCTTACTTATTATTCATAAGGTTTTAGTACATGGGCCTTAAATGCATTGTCAGGCCCAATCAAAAATTGCCTCGACTTCTTTCATTCCTTAATTACTGTGTATTAACCTCTTTTGACTATACCTGATTTATTTGGTCTACTAGCTGATATCAATTATATTATATCCTTTGGGGTTGTTCGGCTGGAGAGAAAATAAGGAGAATAGATTGGAATAGAGGTTCTATATATGTCAGTCAAACAAAGAAGAAATTGACTAGTGTAATTCAACGTAATTTAACATAATTTTAAGTAATTTAGTGTATTTTAGTATAAATATGCTTAAAAGAAGTAATCTAACAAATATTTAAAAAAAAATCTGAATTTTTAGCATTAGAATTCAGCATCATGATATTCATATTGTCTAAAAAAAAAATAGTAAAAATAGTGGACCGCCCCACGGGGGGCGGTCTGCTATAAGTAGTGGACCGCCCCCCAGTGGGGCGGTTAGGGCATTTTTAGTAAAAATTTTGAATCGAGGGCAGATTTGATAATTTTTATTTTTTTGGAGTATTAATAAAAATATCAGCATTTGCATTAAGTCGACGTTATTTCTCATTTGATTTTATTATACCAATTGACTTTTTATTTATAATTTAGATTTGGAACCAATCTATTTTATATCATGCATGGATATTGTTGAATATTTATTCTTTTCACTGGTTTATATTTTTTTTTATGAAATATGTCATTATGTATGAGAATTTCTTTTTGTTATGTTATAATATGTTCCCATTGCAAGGGTACAATACTAGTTTTTATTGCATGGTTGAACTTGAACCCATCTTCTCATGCTATAATATTGATTCAACTTTATACAATCCACCCTCATATATGCATTCTATTAACCATAGAAGATTCTATTAACTCTCATGCTGTACTTTCCTTATGTTTCTGTGTATAGAATATTTGGTAGGAATTATTTCTAAGTATGAATGAGTTGTATCAGTATATGTACAGAGGAGGTACAATTTTCACTGATTCCATTCCCTCTACACTTTTCTCACATTCTTACTTTGCGGTTATAAACGAAGGATATTTCTGAGTCAACTCCGTGCCTGTGTCATACAATAGCTGAAATGAAACAATAAATCTCATTTTAATTATTCAATGGTGGTCGAGTCGGTTTAACTAAAAGATAAATAAGACATGATATAAGATAAAATAGGGTTAATCCATACTCAACTCTTGGTTTCAGTCATAACACCAAAATATATGGTGCACCTCATTTTTATAGTTAGGGCTATAAGTGGTTGCCAATAATATTCCTGTGTATATTCATTGAATCAAAATATTTACATCTTGCAGGATATTATCATTTAGACACTGTTTCCTAAATAATATATCGATGCTCCTATATCAACTTATAATAAAGATAGATAGCAACAAGATGTGCAAATATTGAGAGGGAAATTGACAGCCACAAATGGTTTGCTCCCACCCTGTGTTTCCTTAAAAAGATATTAAAACATAGAGATCAGTTATATTGGGATCTGTTTGACATTTTTAAGGAGCTGGCTTATTCAAAATTCTCTGTTTATTTCTCTAAAAAGGGAAAACTTGGTCCACAACTATATACAGATTGGCATCTCTGTCAAGTTCAATTAGAGATCAAAAGAAGAAGATGAAAGCTATAGGGATCTCTTTGCTCCTCATTTCCATTAGCACTTTTGCATTATTCGGCTCAAATGAGGCACTCAATGAAGCCCAAACCCTTCATAAACTCATTTGGTCGCCTCGACAATTTGACAAAACTAACCCCCTATATGAGTCATCTTTAGCAATTGACACAGATACTGATGAAATTGTCACTCCTCTTTCGGCTGAGGCACAACGTGCCCTTAGGGAGGTCGACAAGATCGTATCACTCCCGGGCCAACCCAATGGTACAGCTTTTGCACAATACGCCGGCTATATTACTGTAAACAAACAAGGAAGGGAATTGTTTTATTATCTTGCCGAGTCTCCTCAGGATGCCTTGACTAAACCGCTTGTGCTCTGGCTTAATGGAGGTTTGTACACATCTTAATTAATATGATCCTTGCTTTAGAATTTAAGAAACATGGATCAATATTTAATTATTTAGTTATTGGCAATGCAAGGATTCTAGGCCATGTCTTTTGGTGAGTTCCTATGACGAAATTATTCTTCGAAGCGCTTAAGTTTCCTTGTTGTTTACACAGGGTCAGGATGCTCGTCACTTGGTTATGGAGCATTCGAAGAAGTGGGCCCATTTAGAGTGAGTGACGATGAAAAAACTCTTATAACAAACAACTATGCCTGGAACAAATGTAAGATTTCAGAAACTCGCTATTTTTCCTGCATGATTTTTTCTTTTTGTTTTTTCGAGAATGATGTGTCTCTCCATTGCTGCAGCATTTTTTCCAGTGTTGCCTTCCATTTTTTTAAAGAGCTATGTAGTTAACTAGTTATATGTCAGTTATGTAATCATCGATGTTAGGTTTTTTTTAACATGATAATGCCAATGTACTTCTCGAAATACTGGTAGACCAAAATAAATTGGCATTTGCCTCAGAGAAACCACCTAGTAGTTAGTTGGTTTTGTGCATGTATATTTCTGAAATTGTAACTGCGAATTTCAGTTGCTAATATCCTCTTCATTGAGTCTCCGGCTGGGGTGGGATATTCAAAGGCAAAAGATGGTCAAATAAATGGAGATGAACTCACGGCGAAAGAATCATATATTTTCCTTCTTAATTGGCTTGAAAGGTTTCCGCAGTACAAGAACCGCCCGTTCTTCATGGCTGGAGAGAGCTATGCTGGCCACTATATTCCTCAGCTGGCCGATCTTATTCTAAGCAAAAATTTATTTAAAAATAGAACTTCTATCAACCTTAAAGGTGTCGCGGTGAGTAATTTTGTTTACAGCTTAATTAGATGACCCTGTCAGTTGTTACAAACACTTTATGAGATATCTGCTTGCTTCTCTGTTTAATAGTTTTTTGCAACTTTTTCTAAAAGTTCTAAAACACAGAGCAAATTTTTTGATTGACATGTGAGGTTCTAATAAATGACCAAAACTGCCAGGTACATATTTTATTGGGTATACTATAAGGATTTTATTTGCATCGATATCTTAGTAATTTGGTAATAAGTTTTGAAATTTTTTTTGTATCTAAAGAGAAACTTCCTATATCCATATGAAGCATATATTTAAAGTCGCAATCAGAATACTTCATTTTTCGTTTCCTTTTACAGATAGGCAATCCATATGTCGATAAAGTAGATAACCGTAGATCACAAGATGAGTACTACTGGCGTCGTGAATTCATCACAGACGAAGGTTATGAGGTGATTAAAAGGGACTGTGAAATATACTACCAAACCGATAATTTCACGGTAGCATGTGAAGCTGCCAGAAACAAAAGTAACCTTGGACAGTTTGATTCCTACAATATCTACGCACCAGTTTGCATGTCGAACCCTGATGGATCACTTAAAAAAACGGATGAAACGGTAAAATGACACACTTACTGATACATTTAGTCCATTACTTTTATTGCTCTCCAAAGCATATTTTGATAGACATCTTCATCATAAATATAACAGAAAACTAAAAATTTAGAAATTGAAAAGTTGAAATTATTACAGTCTTTATTGATCAGTTGATGACTCGATGCTGCCTGCATGACCTATTTATTTTTAATAAAAAACAATAATGCAATAGTTCTCATTTCTTATATTTATTATCACACATTCTCCACATTCACCGCCACGTACTGTCCTTATGAAGTTTTCACTAGATGAATATGGCTAAATATGGAAAAGAGTCATATTACTATGAATATATATGATGCTCGTGTTTTGTACACAGGATATAGGCATAGATCCATGCATTGATACTTTTGTTGAACATTACCTAAACCTTCCAGAGGTGAAAAAGGCTTTTCATGCCGACCCAAATATTACATGGTGGGCATGCAGGTAGAACTTCTACACTGAATTTGCGTCAATTCATTACTTTCATTCTTTTCATCAGTTTTGAGTCTTCTGATAATTCAACATGCTAGAGATATAACATACCCTGTGGAACCTGATACCACTGTCCCGACCATTAAGAAAATTGTGGCTAACGGACTACGAGTAATGCTGTACAGGTACTTCTATACCTTCCTTAATACTTATTTATTTCTATTATCCTAATTTCTGAATAGAATTTTTTACAAATGATACTATAAGCTGTATGGTTTTGTTTATGGGTTGTCACAGTGGTGATATAGATAGCGTCGTGCCAGTCACAACTACCAAAAAATCTGTCAAGGATATGCAACTTCCTATCAAGACACCATGGAGACCATGGGACTGCGATGGTCAGGTAGTTACATAAAATTTATCATGCTTATTATCAAGATTCTAAATAGCGATTATAGCGGCATAGCGGGGAGACAAAAAAAAAAGCTATCGCGAATAGCGTAGCTATTGCGAAAGCTATCCTACATAGTGATTTTTTTATTTTCAAAAAAATTATTTTATATTTCTACTAATAATAAACATATCTAAAGTCTCATAGTAACAAAAACACCAAATTGATTAAGAAGTTCTAATATTCACATTGAACCAATACAAAGTTCAAATTGTCATTCAAAATATCCCTAATTCATAAACTATCGATATTATAGACCAACGCACATTGTTCAAGTTTATTGATATTATAGACCCATTTAATTTAATTTCGTTTTGGACCTTAAAGCCCATTTAAATTGCAAAACAAATAAATAATAATAAGCCCATGTAGCATAGCTGACCGCTATTCCGCTACGCGCTATAGCGGACCGCTATTACCGCTATAGCGGCCGTAGCTCGATTAGCGAAGTTTTACCCCATAGCTTAGCTTTTTAGGTCAAAAACCGCTATAGCTAGCTATTTAGAACCCTGCTTATTATAAACAACAAAATTATAATAAGAGTCTGTTTACAATTTGTTTTATCAAAGTGGACTCAAGCACAAAGTAAAATTTCTGGATAAGATATTTAATAATATACTCGGTTTGTTATTTTGAAGGTTGGAGGCTTTGTGGAAGAGTATGTAGGTCTGACGCTTGCGACAGTAAGAGGGGCGGGACACCAGGTTCCCTCGAACCAGCCAATGAGAGCATTCTACATGATCTCTAATTTCCTTGAAGGAAAACCTCTACCAAATTCACCGTTTGTCCCAAGATATGATTAGATTTGGAAATTAATTCACAATATGAGATTGGTATCTTCATATTACAATTTCATTTATGTAATCTAAAAATCTCTTTCCATGGTGCAATGATTTTTTAACATGTGTAGATTAATTTGGGCAGACGTAAAGTACATGTTTAACTCACGGGAACTTTATATTTACAAACATATTAGTTTAAAAATTTCTCTCTCTCTCCCTCTCTCTCTCTGAGAAAAGAAAGTGGCATAGAATGTCATCTTAACTTAAGTTAAAGTTAAAAGTAAACGATACAAAGTACGGCATATATACATCTTGTGGAACACACAATGACAGAACCAAATGCAGCAGCTCAGAACGAAAACTACCTAGCTAAAGTTAATTGGTACACAAAACCAGTAACCAAAGAGTTCCAGTAATTCCAGCCACAACCAGATATCAGCAAACCATCAATAGCTGAGCTGGTCCCACCTGTATGAGCAGCAGCCATGTTTTTGTGATAAAACTTCACATATTGAGAACAGAACTGTAACCAGCTGAGCTGTGCATCTTATATTATTCAGCCCAAACAAGATTTATATTTGGATGGGCAGAAAGATCTGCAGATGTTCGCGAATTATGCACTTTACACTGCATCTAACATGAAGCGGCTTCAAAAAGCGTAATTTTAACTTGTAAGGGAGGAGAGTCAGAGATTTAATTGTGTGTCCACAGGCTTCAAAGAGAATAAATTTATGAAATATTGCTACTCTGCCACAATCACGTCAATCTTTTTGTATAAATATTACCAATCCTTGATCACCCAAGAGTAAAATTTAGAAGAATTGCTCAATGCATGACCAAATTTTGTTTGTTTTTGTCATTTTGAGGTAAACGGCAGATTATATCACAAGGGCAATAAGAAACAATTTTGGATTTATCATGTGCAAAATTTATTTGAAGAAAACAAGGTTTTGTTTCCCATTTGTGAAAATCTTTTCATGAACCATAACCCTAGATATTTTGAGTTCTGTCAAAATTTAGAAGCTAAAATAATGTACGGAATTGCATTATTAGTAAACTATAAGTGTAAATGTATAACAACACTAGGACATCAGTTAATTTGGCTAACAAAGTAATGTATTTAAGAAAAAAAGAAAAGAAAAAAATTGATGTCATTTGATATCCTGTCAATATCTCTTGATATCATGATTTCCTGTCTCTTGTGAAATAACTAGTTAGAGGGTTTTTGGGCACATTAAAGTGTTAAATGAAGTGCCCATATCAACCTGCCTGTGTCATTCCATACTATGAAAAGCAATATGAACCGTTCATTTCAAATTTCACACAAAACTTAAATACCCCTCTGAAGTCCCATCGTGCTCATATGTGTTTGATTCGAATCAGATGGATCAGGTAGTGTTCTATAGTTGTGATGCCATTCACAACTATGGAAACAGACACAGACATAGGAAACGACAACTGCAATTGGTTTGCAAATGTAACCGAGAACATTTGGTTGGGCAGAGGCAGATTTCAAAGTTATGGGGGTCAAACCTTAATTAGAAGTTTCGTATGGGGTCAATTTTATAGTATTCATAGTATTTAGTCCTAAACTATATAGTAAAATCGTATTAAAGTATCAAAATTTTGTAAATGAATGGGGGTCAATTGACCCCCATTCATTGTGAGTGGCTCCGCCTCTAGTTACTTGCTATCCACAAGCTTTCTTTAGGGAAGGTCTCTGATTATTTCTCTAAATTAAGGAAAACTCTGTTGACATCTATAAATAGAGACGCAATCATGCCAAAAAATTCCTAGGAGAAGACAAGCAATAAAATGAAACCTTTAGGCATCATCTTGCTACTTATCACCATTAGCACTTGTGCATTTTTCAGCACAAATGAGGCACTTAATGAAGCTCAATGCCTCCAGAGAATTATTTGGTCACCTCGGCAAACTTTTGAAGCTGACCAGATATTTGATTCAGCAGCAGTAATTGATAAAGATACCGAGCAAGTTGTCACCCTCCTTTCGGCTAAGGCTCAACGAGCTCTTAGGAGGGCAGACAAGATTAAATCATTGCCGGGCCAACCAATAGGCGTAGATTTTGCACAGTACGCTGGCTACATTACGGTAAACAAAGCGGAGGGTAGGGAATTGTTCTACTATCTTGCGGAGTCCCCTAAGAATTCTTCGAGCAAACCGCTTATTGTCTGGTTTAACGGAGGTGTGTATACATCTTAATAAACATGATTCTTGTTTTGTTAATGCAACATGGAAAGGGTTTGCCTCCATTTTATTTAATGAGTTACTATATATGAAGAAATTATTCTTTGACGACCTTAATTTTTCTTGGTGATGACGACAGGACCAGGATGCTCATCACTGGGTTATGGAGCCATGGAGGAAGTCGGCCCATTTCGAGTGAATGCCGATGGGAAAACTCTTTCAAGATTCAAATATGCCTGGAACAATGGTAAGACTTAAAAACTCGCTATTTTTTGTTCATAATTTTTTCTTTGTTTTTTCCTATATTGATGAGTTCCTATTTTCTCGCAATAAGTTATCATTTGCATGTTAGGACATACTCCCTATTGTGCCAACGTGCTTTTACAAGTATTACAATTTGGATCACAGAAACCATTTTAATTAATTGTTTCTTAATTATATGCACATCTGTTGAGAAATAAGAGAATTGCCTCAGAGAATCATCATAGGCTATTTAGGAAGGAAATAAACTAGCAATCAAAAATCTAGTTGTTAGGCTAAATTAGGTACCTAGCTTATTTCTCCAATTAGGCAAATACAGAATCCAAATATTTAGGAAAGTCTCCAACGGCTACAAGGAGGTTGGGTTTATATATACCCATGTAATGCTTATGTAAAGATTAGAACAATTTAATATAATCATTCATCATTTCAAAATTCTACATGGTATCAGAGCAACAAGATCCGTACCAGTAATCGGTACAGAATACCATTCCGCAATAACAAACTGGTAACAATACCAGAACACCCATGACAGATCCTGCAACCAAAGAGGTATCGGTCATTATTGATGCCAATACCTCCCAAAAACTAACACCCATGCTGCTCAATGGAAAAAATTACCAGTTATGGTCCAAAGGGGCGATAATCTCTCTCAAAGGCAAAGGCAAATACGGCTTTGTCACTGGCGACAAGAAAAAACCAGACAAGAACTCAGAAGAATGGGAGATTCACGACAATCTGATAATGTCATGGCTCCTCAACTCTATGGAGCCCCAAATCAGCGAACTGTTCATGATTGGTGCCGAAACCTCAGCAAAGCTATGGACCGCAATCCACAAAATGTATGGTAAACAAAACAACTTTGCCCATATCTTTCAGATCAAACAAGATACCACTCAAATTAAACAAAACCACAGATCAATCACACAATACTATGGGGCAATGAAAGCAAAATGGGATGAGCTAGACATTCACCAACCCGAAATCACAGACCCAGAAAAACTCAAAGAAAGAAAAGACCAAGATCGAATTTTTCAGTTTCTGGCAAACCTGGACCCAAGTTATGAACAAGTCCGAACCCAGATTCTCCTCGGTGCCAACCTCCCACCACTTGAATCCATTGTCGCAACCCTAGAACAGGAAGAATCAAGGAGAAGCGCCATGCACACCGACACCCAATCCAGCGACCAGCCAGAGGGCCAAGCATTCGGTGCCTTTACCAAGAACCCTAATCCGCACAAGGGCAAAAATCAACAAGCCAACAGCACCGAGAAGTGCGACAATTGCAAAAAAAACGGGCATTCAAGGGAGCGCTGTTGGTTTTTATACCCACATCTTCAGCCGAAGAAGTGGAAAGGGGGAGGCGGCGATCAAAACAGGGAGAAGAAAAAGGGGGAGGACGAAGAACATCGCCCAAGAGGCTATGCGGTGCAAGGAACCGGGTCTGGGTCTGTTTCCGAAAGAAGTGGACCAGGTGAGCCGAATTTTACTCAAGAGGGATCGGATTCTATGCGGCTGCTGATGGAGCAGTTCACTGCGATGCTTGCCAAACAAAACAGCAACACTTGGGTTATTATGCCCCTACCAAAAGAAAAAAAACCAGTTGGATGCAAATGGGTGTACAAAACTAAATATAATAGTGATGGTACCATAGAAAGATATAAAGCTAGATTGGTGGCCAAAGGATATACACAAACCTATGGTATTGACTATCATGAAACTTTTGCTCCAGTTGCAAAAATGAACACTGTTAGAATTTTATTCTCAGTAGCAACAAATAATGGTTGGAACCTTTACCAAATGGACGTGAAAAATGCTTTTCTTCAAGGAACACTTGAAGAAGAAGTTTATATGAACCTACCACCTGGTCATGAGAGAGAGAAAGATTCTAATCTTGTTTGTAGGTTACAAAAATCCATATATGGTCTGAAGCAATCTCCAAGGGCATGGTATGGAAAACTTAGTTTTTTTCTTAAATCATGTGGCTTTACAATTAGTAGTGCTGATAATTCTCTTTTCACCAAACAAAGTAATAACAATATTGTTATTGTATTAGTTTATGTAGATGACATAATTGTTACAGAAAATAATCAAACAGAAATTAACATGATTAAATGTCAGTTGAAGAAAAAATTTGATATAAAAGATTTAGGAATATTGAAATATTTTCTAGGCATTGAAGTAGCTCATTCAATCAAAGGTCTATTTATCTCTCAAAGGAAATATGCACTAGATCTTCTTAAAGAAACAGGTAAAATAGGGTCAAAACCTGCCTCAACACCCATTGAATATAAATGCAAATTAAATACCGAGGATGGAGAACCATTAAAAGATATAAATCAATTTCAAAGACTTGTAGGAAAATTGATATATTTAACAGTAACAAGACCTGATATCTCATTTGCTGTTAGTCAAATTAGTAAATTTATGCATGCACCTAGGACACCTCATTTAGAAGCAATTAATAGAATTTTAAGATATTTAAAAGGATCACCTGGAAAGGGAATATGGATGAAAAATAATAATTCTAATGAAGTGTGTGGCTATTCCGATGCAGATTGGGCAGGAAGCTTCGATAGAAAATCAACTACTGGCTTCTGCACATTTGTAGGTGGGAATCTAGTCACATGGAGGAGCAAGAAGCAAAATGTTGTAGCAAGATCAAGTGCTGAAGCAGAATATCGAGCTATGGCATTAACCGCTAGTGAACTAACTTGGGTTAGACAAGTGTTAACCGATTTGAATATTACAAATCATGAACCTATAAAAATGTTTTGTGATAATCAAGCGGCTAGACATATTGCGTCTAATCCAGTTTTTCACGAAAGAACTAAGCACATTGAAGTCGATTGTCATTTTGTGCGAGAAAAAATTCAAGCAAAAGAAATCGAAACACCATATGTGAAGAGTCAAGATCAACTTGCTGATATCTTCACAAAAGGGCTAGAACCAGGACCATTTTATAAATTACAAGCAAGTTAGGATTGATCGACATTTACAATCCTAACTTGAGGGGGAGTGTTGAGAAATAAGAGAATTGCCTCAGAGAATCATCATAGGCTATTTAGGAAGGAAATAAACTAGCAATCAAAAATCTAGCTGTTAGGCTAAATTAGGTACCTAGCTTATTTCTCCAATTAGGCAAATACAGAATCCAAATATTTAGGAAAGTCTGCAACGGCTACAAGGAGGTTGGGTTTATATATACCCATGTAATGCTTATGTAAAGATTAGAACAATTTAATATAATCATTCATCATTTCAAAATTCTACAACATCTTTATTTCTGACTTGTAAAACACATGGGATTTCCAGTGGCTAACACCCTCTTTTTGGAGTCTCCGGCCGGGGTGGGATTTACGAAGGCAAAAGTTGGTCACGTAAATGGAGATATACAAACGGCAAAAGAAAATTATATATTCCTTGTCAATTGGCTTGAAAGATTCCCGCAATACAAGAAACGCGAACTATTTCTGACAGGAGAGAGCTATGCCGGTCACTATATTCCTCAGCTGGCCGACCTCATTCTAAGCAAGAATGCACTGAAAAATATAACTATCATTAACCTTAAAGGTGCTGCGGTGAGTAATTTTAAGTTGCATCTTTTTCAGACGATCTTGTCAGTAACTATCTTCTAGTATTACATATTCCAGCAGGTTTAATTTAGAATAAAGCATGTTTGAAGTGAAGTCCATCTGTTTGCTTTTCTATGAATTTGGGTAATAGTAATAATTGATATTTCTATAAATTATGGTGCGTTTTTAGAGATTCAGGTTGTAAGTTGGAGAAAGATGTTCCAAGTGTTAAGTGCATAGAAACATAGCAAGCTAGGATAAGATAGACTAACGTTCGTGTGTATGTATTTGCCATTACTGAGGTATTAATATAAATCTTGGCAGCCGCTGTCACTGCCAAGTTATTTCAAAAAATAATTGATATTTCTTTTATCAATTATTGCTACAACTAGAGAATGCTTACTGCACGCATTCATATATTACTAAAACTGCGAGTATCATGTTTTAATATATTAATTATTATGATGAACTTATTTGTTAGTATTTGATATTAACTATATTTAATAGTAGAAGAAAGAACATTCTATGACAAAAATTTAACTTCTATTATCAATATTCTCTTACTCTCTTACAAATTACAAATGACAACATCTCAATTTATAGGCAACATGGTGCCCTTTAGATACCCTAGAATATAAATGTCATTAAACATGACACAAATACAAGTGCATGAATTGCACAATCCAACTTGATTCTAGAAAACCTAAATATTTAATCAATCTAAAAACCCAAATACATTCACTCTAGCCATTTGACTAATTGACCAATTAATTAAGTTTACTATTTCCAAAATCCCTCCTTAAACTTAATTATTTTCCATCTTTTGCAATATATGATAAAAAGCCATATAGTTTTTTTTTTCCAATCCATTGAGGCCTCTTCCTCAAACTCGATTATCGCTGTGGAGTTAACATGAATGAGTTATTGTCCGCTTATCATCACACTTGATCTCCCATCAAGTATCTTCGTAGTCACTTCTCCATGCTACTTACTATTTCCATGACAATCATACTTGAATCGCCTATCAGGTATCCTCGTAGTCACTTCTCCGCGCTACTTGCTTCGGCCATGAGCCCTTGCACCATCACATAACTGATAAATCCCACTTGAACATTGATCACATCATTCACCACATCCGCAATCATGCGTTGTTGCGCCTTGGGCTCCCATGATCAAATCATAATTTGTCGCTTATCGAGTTACACCCATGATCATATTCTCGATCGTGCACCGGGCCTCACCTTGGACCTCACCTCTCGACCTCTCACATCTTCCACGACCAACACTCTAGTAAAATAGTCTCCAATGGACCTATTCTCCTTCATCACAATCGACTCAAACTCAACCCTTAGAGTTTGAAGTCGCACCTTCTTCACTTTGTAAACTACAACCACCGCAATTCTAATAATTTTCCATGTATCCTTAGAACTCGTCTCATTGACAATCATCTCGAACATGTTGTCATCCAACCCTTGATGAATGATACTTATCGCGCTTTGATTTCCATTCTTATTTCAAAGTAGTGTTGTAAAAAACGACCGTTAGCCGATTAATCGGCCGATTAGTCGTTGACAATGACCAAACCATCACGGATTTTCCCGACTAATCGGCAGATTATTTTCTAATTATGGCCGATTATTCCCGATTATTTCTGATTAATCGCTTGACGGTACCTTGTTCGTCCAACGAGCGCATATCGTTATTTACAACACTGTTTCAAAGCATTTAACTTGCCTATTGTGAGTTTGCTGTCATCTTCGGATTCTTCAACCTCGTGATAATGTTCCACAAGCCATGAGCACCAACAATGACCTTGATTCACAATGACCATTGATGACGACTACGACCTCTACTGCAACCATAACCCTCGACGTCGACCTCGATCACCGCTGCCTGATTTCTCTTCTTTTAGTGTTGTCTTTGCTTGCAACTTTTCTTCAAGAAATTTGTACTTCTTTCTCTTTTTTCATGATTACCATATGGCAATCCCACTTCGCATGTTCCTTTTTTGTTTCATTCTTCTTTTCCTTAGTTTTTATTTCCTTTTCTTTTTCGCCATGGTTGCACCCTCTTCTACCTCACCAGGTTCTGATTCCAATTTGATCGTATTGATATGAACTTGATATATTTAATAGTGGAAGAAAGAACACTCCATGACAAAAATTTAACTTCTATTATCAATATTCTTTTATTCTCATACAAATTACAAATGCCAACATCTCAATTTATAGGCCACATGGTGCCCTTTAGATACCTAGAACATAAATGTCATTAAACATTACAAATACCAAATGCATGAATTTCACAACCCAACGTGACTCTAGAAAACCTAAACATTTAATCTATGTATAAAATCCAAAGAGTGGTACTATGCATAGCACGGATTGGTCCGTACTACGAATCAATATTTTCGTTCTCAAAATCCTAACGGTCTATCCGAACCGTTCAACATGATTTTCATATGAGAATATACTTGTGGGCTAAATTTTCTACTTTTTAGAATTTTTTTACTATTTTTTTAGATAGGTAGAAAATCACTGTTTTTGGATGGTTCAGAATTTTCAGATCAAGTGATTTTCTACCTATCTTAAAATATAGTAAAAAAATTTGAAAAATATAAAATTTTGTCTGCAAGTATATATTCATGTGGGGATCACGTTGAACGGTTCGGATCGACCATTAGAATTTTCAAAATGAAAATATAGCTCCGTAGTACGGACTAATCCGTGTTATGCATAGTACCATAGACTCACTCAAGTCCAAATACGTTCACCCTAACCATTTGACTAATTGACCAATTAATTAAGTTTACTATTTCCAACATTATTTGCATCTTAATTAATGGTTTGGTATCCAAATTTTGAAACTTTTCATGCCCAAGGAGCAATTTCTATTAGGAGTTATTTTGTAAATTTTTTTTTCAGATCGGCAATGCATATGTTAATAGGCTACAGAATCGTCGAGACCAAGATGAATTTCTTTGGAATCGTGATTTCATCACAGAGGAGGCTTATGAGGAGGTTAAAAAGGACTGTGAAATATTCTACCGTACTGATAATTTTACCCTAGCATGTTTATCTTCTAGATTGAAAGCCTTTACTGGAGACTTGGATAACTACAATATCTATGCACCAATTTGCTTAAAGGCCCCTGACGGTTCACCTAGAAAATCGGATGAAACGGTAAAATAATCAGTGCTTGGTTATACATTTAAATCATTCTTTCATATACCTCCAAATCATATTTTGATCTGTATTTGCATCTTTTAATTCCAAATAATATGTGCATAATTTAGAGGTAAAAACGTAATAATAAAAGACAATAAAAAATTTCGTTGATCAGTAGATGCCACAAGCATGACTTATCTGTTCTTTTTGGTAATTAAACAATAAAAGCAATATATCTGGTTATTTGCTATATATTAAAAGTTGCATACTTTTGATTAGAATTTTTTTTGCATAATTATTGTCAGTGTCTCTACTACGTTTTCACATAATAGAAGAAGAATTAAGATAATAATTTATATATGATGCATGGGTTAATTTTGTGCAGGAGCAAGGCATTGATCCATGCATCGATGATTTTGTTCTAAATTACATGAACCTTCCAGAGGTGAAGAAGGCTTTTCATGCTGACCCGAACATTAAATGGGGACCATGCAATGAGTAATATATACTATTAATTTGCCTAAGTTTCAATACTTCCAGTAATTTTCACCATTTTTGATAATCTTCATGCATGGTAGAGAGTTTAATTTGGTTGCTAGATGAATACCACAGATTCAGACTCAATTTGAGGGCCTCAAACAACATATAATTTTATTGCATTCGCATTTTCTCATTGTTTTATTATAATTTTATGACAAAATTTTGTGTTCCTTCTTGTAGTAACTTAGTATACACTTTAAGATCAAACAACTCAGTTCCGACCATTAAGAAAATTGTTACAAAGGGACTCCGAGTAATGCTGTACAGGTACTTTTATTTCTTATTTAATTCTGATTTATTATCATTATTCTAATTAGCTAGTGTCGTGCCAAAGAGTTTCCAAATGAAGCCGAATCGTAACCTTTTTCTATATATTTATGCTGTTTTAGTGGTGATATAGATAGCGTCGTGCCAATCACCAATACAAAAAAAGCTGTCAAGGCCATGCAACTTACTGTCAAGAAACCATGGAGGCCATGGAACTGCAATGATCAGGTAGTTTATATAAAAGAACATCAATTGCTTATTAAAATAAACTAATTATAGAAAGAAAACTGCAATTTGCTTAGATTATGTAATCTGTGTTACTTGAAGCTTGGAGGCTTTGTTGAAGAGTATGAAGGTTTGTCGCTAGTGACGGTTAGAGGGGCCGGGCACATGGTTCCATCGAACCAGCCGCTGAGAGCATTTACTGTCATCACTTATTTCCTTGAAGGAAAACCGCTACCAGAAGCACCATTAATTCCTAAAGATATGATCAAAATTGAGCATTAATTAATTAATTAATTCACTCAACCAGATTTGTCTTGTTCTTGTATTACAATTTGTTTTATACATGTCTTTTTTCTGAGCAGGTCATTAATTAGGTACTGCTTATTTATCGATAGGTACATAATAGACTAGATTCTTTTTTGTTATATACAAAAATCTGGGATCACCCATGAGTTAAATTTTATTGCTCAACACATGACATTGCTATTGTTCAATTTTTCAAAGGAACATTTTTTCATTTCATTATAAAAGTGAAATATATATACAAAATAAAAAAAGAGATAGAGGAGAGTATCTCTCAATCATTATACCTTTTAATTAAGCTGTTAGCTAAACTGCACATTTGTAGCACATTTACCTCTTGAGCGACCATCTGATTGTAAAAGCGACAAGAATGAAGAAAAATATCATCTTAAGTTAAAAGGGGCATATTCCAAGAACTTCTCTCTCTCAATCAGAAAAGAACATATATTTTCCAGAACAAAATGACAGAATCAAATGCAGCTCAGAACGAGAACTACCTAGCTAAAGTTAACTGGTACACAAAACCAGTAACAAAAACAGCAAAGAATTCCAGTAATTCAAACCAGCAACCAGATATCAGAAAACAACCAATAGAGGTGACCCAGCCGTATGAGTAGCTGCCCTCTTTTTGTGGCAAAACTCCACATATTGAGAGCAGAACTGTACACAGAACTCTGCATCTTAAAGTATTCAGCACAGACAAGATATATATTTAGAGAGGTAGAAAGATCTGCGATGTTAGCAAATTATGCACTCTCCATTGCATTAGCATGAAGTGGAAAAAGACTTCTTACTGTTGCAAGAGAAGTGTGCCAGAGGATTTAATTGCATGTGCAGTTCAAAGAGCATAAAATTATGAAATATTGCTACCCACCCACGATCATGTCGATCTTTTTGTATAAATATATATTACAGATCCTTGATCACCCAAGATTAAAATTAAGAAGTATTGCTCAATGCATGACCTAACTTATTTTTTGTCATTTTGAGTTTAACGGATGATTATATCACAAGGGCAATAAAGAAACCATTTTGGATTTTATTGTGTGTGAAATTTGTTTGAAGAAAGCTAGGTTTGGTTTCCAGTTTGTGAAAACCTTTTCATGATCATAATCGTATTTTGAGTTATTTCAAAAATTAAAAGCTAAGATTAATGTAAGAAATTGTGTTATTAGTAAACTACAGGTGCAAATGTATAACAACACAGTAGGACATTATGAAATAACTAAGTGGGATTTTGGGCACATTAAGTTGTTAACAGAATTACCAAAATCAACCTGCCCTCTAAGGTTAAATTCTTTAAATGGTACAAGAATCTTGAATTAGTAGGTATGTTTTGGGCATAAATAGAAGTATTGCATTACAAACATTCTATCTTAGTATATATTGTCTAAAGCTGTTTGTACACCAATCAAATGTTTTTGGGTTGGTGGAATCGCTCCTGTCAGTCTTTCACATCGCGCAAATATATCAAATTAATATACTTTTAGCATGGGCTCCTGCATTAGGAATGAGCTTCATGTACTAAATAGTGATGCCCCGTCTATGAATTGCATGCTTTAATTGTGGTTCTTAATGAGAGAAAGTCTTAGTCACCTCTGTCTCTGAAGAATGACGCGAAAACACAACAACAGATATCATTTCTACTGTTCAACTGAGCAACAACAAAAAAAGGTAAAAATGGAAAAAAAAGAAGAAGCCCATTTCAACTCTTGCTTGAGACAAAGGACGGTGGGATTTTATTTTGACCAATAGTCAAACTGAATGTGGTTTTGAAGATTGTAGGGGAGGAGTATAGTTGGAATCATTCCATAGTATGACATGCAATATGAACCGTTTGTTTCAAATTTAGCACAAAAGACAGACCCCTCTTGAACCCCATTGCATTAATGTGTGCTCGATTCAAATCAGATGGATCAGATTGCATGCTATAGTTGTGATAATTATGACAACTACGACAACGGACACAGACTTAGGAAGCTACGTACAACTGCAATTTGTTTGCAAATGCAACAGAGAATGTTTGCATAGATGATGTTATCCACAAGCTTTCTTTAGGGATCAGTTATTTTGATTTGTCTCTTATTGTTTTTTGTAGATAAAAGGAAAACTATATATATTTACATCTATAAATAGAGATGCAACTATGCCAAATTCATAGGAAAAGACAAACAATATATAAGATGAAAACTTTACACATCATTTTGCTCCTTATCACCATTAGCACTTGTGCATTTTTCTGCACAAATGAGGCACTTAATGAAGCTGATTGCCTCCAGAAAGTCATTTGGTCGCCTCGGGAATCTGTTGAAAGTGACCACCTATTTGATCCATCTATAGAAATTGACAAGGAAACAGAGCAAGTTGCCAACCCCCTTTCGGCTAAGGCTCAAGAAGCCCTTAGGAGTGCAGACAAGATCAAATCATTGCCAGGTCAACCCGGAGGTGTAGATTTTGAACAGTACTCCGGTTATATTACTGTCAACAATGCGGAGGGAAGGGAATTGTTCTACTATCTTGTGGAGACCCCTAAGAATTCCCCGAGTAAACCGCTTATTCTCTGGTTAAACGGAGGTGTGTATACATCTTAACAAAAATATTTTTTTAATTTAATGAACAGAGATAAGTAGTTTATTATTGGCAATGTAACTCTGAAAGGGTTTGCCGCCCATTTTATTTAATGTGTAAGTATGAAGAAATTATTCTTCAAAGACCATAAATTTTCTTGTTGTTATCATGACAGGGCCAGGATGCTCGTCACTGGGTTATGGAGCCATGGTGGAAGTGGGCCCATTTCGAGTGAATGCCGATGGAAAAACTCTTTCAATATTTAAATATGCCTGGAACAATGGTAAGACCTAAAATGTCAACTATCTTTTTCGGCATTTATTTTTCCTTGCATTTCCTTATATTGACGAGTCCCTCTTTTCTCGCAAAATGTAATCATACGCATGTTGGTATAGCCAGCCTCCTTTTCTATTTTATGCTTTATATATGCAGTTATATCTTAGTTCAATCACTGTGTAATCAATTGTGTTTGAATTTTTTACAAGGATTGCGCCGACGTGCTTTAATAATAATGGTGACCCTATATATATTTTAATTTGGATCACAGAAATCATTTTAATTAATTGTTGCTTAATTATATATGCACATATATTTATCTGACTTGTTACACACGTGGGATTTCCAGTGGCTAACATCCTCTTTGTGGAGTCTCCGGCCGGGGTGGGATTTTCAAAGGCAAAAGTTGGTCAAATAAATGGAGATGCACGAACGGCAAAAGAAAATTATATATTCCTCGTCAATTGGCTTGAAAGATTCCCACAGTACAAGAATCACAAACTCTTTCTGGCAGGAGAGAGCTATGCCGGTCACTATATTCCTCAGTTCGCCGACTATATTCTAAGCATGAATGAACTGAAAAGTAAAACTATCATAAACCTTAAAGGTGCCGCGGTGAGTAAATATTGGTTGCAACTTATTTAGATGATCTTGTCAGTAACTACATATCAGATTTCCAAAATTGATATTTCTTTGGCGCATTTCTTTATGCGTTAGTGTATCACTAAAACTGCGGGTTTCATGTTTTAGTATATGTTATTTTATTATGATGACCTTATTTGCATTCTAATGGTTTGGTATCCAAATTTTGGAACTTTTTATGTTCAAGGAGCAATCTCTATTAGGAGTTATTTTGTATTTTTTTTTCTTTTTTCAGATCGGAAATCCATATGTTAATAAGCTACAAAACCGTCAAGACCAAGATGAATATCTTTGGCGTCGTGATTTTGTCACGGATGAGGCTCATGAAGCGGTTAAAAAGGACTGTGAAATATTCTACCAAACTGAAAATTTTACCCTTGAATGTTTTTATGCTAGAAAGAAAGCCTTTATTGGATACTTGGATTACTACAATATCTATGCACCACTTTGCTTAAACTACAACGCCAGTTCACATAGAAAAACCGATGAAACGGTAAATGACCAGTATTTGATGATACAATTAATCCGTTCTTTTTTATTCCTCCAGAGCATACTTTTATCCTGATCTGCATATTTAGATCCAAATTACATGTGTATTTCAGGGGTAAAAACGTAACTAGAAAAGAAGACAATAACATTTTTTTTATCATGTAGATGCCACAAGCATGACTTATCTATTCTTTTTGGGTGAAAAAAAATAAAGCAATAGATCTGGTTGTTTTCCAAATATATGAAGTTACATATATACGGCTTGTAGATTTTCACATAATTGTTCTTGTTGTGTCTAGTACATTTTAATATAATAGATGAAGAAAATAATTAGATATGCAAAAAAGGCATATCTGAATTATAATGTATGGGTTTTGTGCAGGAGCAAGGCATCGATCCATGCATCGATTATTTTACTGAACATTACATCAATCTTCCAGAGGTGAAGAAGGCTTTTCATGCCGACCCAAACATTGAATGGGTTCAATGCAATGAGTAATACTATTAATTTGCCTAAGTTTTGAATACAATCAGTTCTTTTCATCATATTTGATAATCTGCATGGTAGAAGCAGTTTAATTTGGTTGCTAGATGAAAAACACTGACATTTCAGATTCAATTTGAGGGTCTGAATAACAGATAATTTACTGCATTCGCATTTTCTCTTCGTTTATTATAATTTTATGACTAAATTCTGTTTGGCCTTCTTGTAGAGATTTAGAATACACTTCAAAAGATAATACATCTATTCCGACAATTAAGAAAATTGTTACCAAAGGACTCCGAGTAATGCTGTACAGGTACTTTTGTTTATTATCTAATTCTGGTTTATTATCATTATCATTATTAGCTAGTGAACAAAAGAGTTTCCGAATCGTAATTTTTTCTATCTAAATATGCTGTTTCAGCGGTGATATAGATAGCGTCGTGCCACTCACCAATACAATAAAATCTGTCAAGGCCCTTCAACTTCCTGTCAAGAAACCATGGAGGCCGTGGAACTGCGATGATCAGGTAGCTTATATAAAAGAACATCATTGCTTATTAAAAGAAAAGAAAAACTACAATTTTCTTAAATTACATACTGTGTTACTTGAAGCTTGGAGGCTTTGTTGAAGAGTATGAAGGTTTGACGCTAGTGACGGTAAGAGGGGCCGGACACATGGTTCCATCGAATCAGCCACTGAGAGCATTTTCTGTGATCAGTCATTTCCTTTCAGGAGAACCGCTACCAGTAGTACAAATAGTGGTCCCCAATACAACAACAACAACAACAAGCAAGCCTTTAGTCCCAAGCAAGTTGGGGTAGGCTAGAAATGGAACCCAACCGGAGATCAATAGTGGTCCCTAATATATGATCAAAATTGAAAATTAATTCACATGACGAGACTTGTCATGTTCATGTATTACAATTTGTTTCATGCATGCTTTAATAATTTCTGAAACATTTTCTTTGGTTCAATGCATGTGTTATTGCTGATCCCGTAGATTGTTAATTAGGTACCACTCATAAATTATCAGGTACGTAAGACTAGCTTTTTTTTAATTGTTATAGACAAAACACTGTGATCCTGCACCCATGAGTTGAAAGAACAGAGAGAGAGAGCGCAGTACCTTGTTGAAAGCCATAAACTATACACTAGTCAAGCCTACAAGAAATCATACAATAAATGCTCAACAACTAAAAAAAAAAACAGAAAATCGAGCCGAGAAAGAAAGGAAAATACAAAAAAGTTATGTGGAAAAGGGAGATAATAATAAATGCAAATTCCTTAGTACTACCAGTTCCCTATATGTTCAATTTGTATCTTTGTTTCTGGTTTCATATTGCAGACTAATAGTGAGATCAAAAAATTTTGCCCAGATTATCCAGACTAAAATATTCAAACCATTTTAGATGATGTTATGTGTTGATATGGCATGTTCATTTTTAATCGGATGGTCCAGACTGAAAAAACAGGTCTTGCGATCTGATCAGTTTGGAATGACAGCAGTATGAACTATGAACTCATCGAATTATTAGGTCACACATGTCTGGTTGCCAATTGGCCATCATTGCAGAATGATAAAAAAATAATTAAATTACCAACAAAAACAAAAATTTGGAAAACCCATTAACCCATTTTATTCAAATCAGACATTAGAACAACACAACCGGAAGGTCCTATCATAATTTGATTAATTTCAATGGCAATAGATCGATAAAGGCATCATCAATTAAAATTTAAGTATTAGTTCCTATTTCATGGCGCCGTAGGCCTCTTATCAATAATCGCCACCTTCGAATCGAGTGATTCATTATGAATCGACCTTTCAGTAACGCTACTGGTATACATGATGATCTCCATTAAAGCTCCTTTCTCGAACTGGAAGTAGTTTTCTTCCATCACACGAGACAACAACTATTAAACAAAATAAAAAACAATAGCATACAAACATTTCTGACTTGGAGAGAATTTGGAGAGAATGATAGTCTAGTTGCATATTTAGTGGAGAATTGATTTCACCATATCGAATTATCATGAATGGTTATGTAAGAATTGTATAATTTCTCAAGTCAATTTACTTTGACCAATCTCTACCATATCATATCAACAAAAAGTTAAATAGAGATACACTTAGTTATTAATTACTCGAACAAAAAAAGAAATGTAGAGGTGGTTTTAGAATTGATTATTTCACCATAATCAAATGATCATTAATTGTTACTTTAAGTACTATATAATTTCTTGAGTCAATTTAGTTTGACCAATTTTTACCATATCATATCAACAACAAATTAAAGAGAGATACACTTATTAATTACTGAAAAAAATAGAGAGATGTGGTTTTAGATTGAATTCAACTTAATCTATTTAATATCATTAATTGTAGTACTGTATAGTTTGTTGAGTCAATTACTTTGACCAATGTCTTCCATATCATATCAACCAAAAATTGAAGGTGAGATGCACTTATTAATTACTAAAAAAATGGAGAGATGTGGTTTTAGTAAAATGAAATGAACCCTTTTTTATTCTTTTCTTCAAAAGAAATTAAATGAGCGCAACCAAGAATTTGGATACTCAACATAAAAAAGTGTTAATTTCTCCGTCTATATCCCCAAGCATTAGTAGATTCAAATGAAACAACTAAAAGACGTTCTTGAATTTAATTGTACACATGAATTTTAGTTTGTGTAGGAATTAAAAATTGAATTTTGAAGCCCTAATACCCTATCCGAATTCCCAACAGTTCACCCTTGGGATATGGCGGTATGATGGAGCTAGGCCCCTTTTATTAAATTTTAATTCCAATATTTTTATTTGATATATTTTCTGATCAATACAGGAAGAGTGTTTCTTCCATTGTCCAGACATAATTAATTATAATTTCCCCAATCTGACACACTTTTAATTTGAAAATCCTAGTGGCGCATGTGATTTTTTTTGGAATCACCAGCAGGGGTGGTTCAAGATTTATTATGGTAACTAATAACTATGGATATGTTGCCAACTGGATTATGTTAATTGGTTCAGGTTGGAGGATTTACAGTGCAACACAAAGGATTGGTGCTGGTTGTGAAGGGAGCAGGTCATATGGTGGCATGGTACTAAGCGATAAACCAGAGAGAGCATTGGCTTTGAACTCCTATTTCCTCCAAGGGAAGCTGCCAACTGATACTCCCTTTTAATCTTCATTCTGCTTTAGATTGTTCATTTTTTAAGCATAAGCAGATGTATACAAACAAGTCAGATTTTCACGTGCTGTGTCATGCTGTGATTATTTAAAGAAATGATCATAACACATTAGTTTATATCATCATCACATGTGTCGTATCAAACATAATTGATCACATTTATCACACTGTGTTATGTTTAACTATTTTTTTCATAATTTAGACTATTTTTTTTTTCATAATTTAAGTTAGAGTCATGATCACATGTGACTTGCATAACCACATGCCGTGCCATTATACCAGTTTGCATGCTATGCCATGTTAATTTTCCAAAAGATAGTCACTTCATGCCAATAGCCATGACACGGGAGACGCAAGTCACGTCATGTGACCCGCACATAGTTTACTGGTTCTAGAGAAAATCAACTGAATTGTCCCCATTATCATCGGCGATATATCCATTGATGCAAATGCATTGCATAACTTTTGACTAGTTTGCTATTTTCTAAGCAAGAATAAAGGAAAAAGAGCATGAATTGATTCCAAAATATCATCGACTTGTTCAGCCTACAAAAAACTATTATTGTCAGTAAAAGAATAAAGGAAATAGAGCATGAATTGATTCCAAAATATGCTCGACTTGTTCAGCCTCAAAAAACAATTATTGTCAGTAAACAAAAAATAATCCAGCCACCAGCTTACTTCAACAGAGGAAGTGATTATTTGAAACCACTCTGTACCACCTTAAAGCATAAAAATCAGAACAAAAGCACCAAAAATATTAACAATGACAGGACGTAAACAGTCTTAAATAGTTTTACTTTCCACCAGGTCAAAATTTTTGAATGAATATAACAGATAAAACTTAGTCGATAAAAAATTCCCTCGGAAGAAAGTGCTAGGTTCAGGGAATGGATGTACTTTACACAACCACCGCACGCTACATCTCTCTAGCTTCACCTAAAATCCGTTTAAGCACTATAACTAGAACTAGTCTCATCGCCCATTTATAATTATATGGATTCTATCCTTTTAGCTCTCTCTATTTTGACCTCCTTGTCAGTTCACTTGTTGCTGATTCCCATAAAATGGGTAGCTACCGTAAGCCGCCGCATACATTGATGGGTCGGGGAAAGGTGCGCCGTATGCATACCCGTTATAATACTGACCTGTGTAGTACATACCGTTCCATTGGTTGCCTGTATCTCCTCCTCTCGCCTACAAAGAAAGACAAATATTATTAAAAAACAGAAAAGTAGGTTAATGGCAGAATCTTAGAGAAGCTAGGGGGTCACAACAGATTGGATTCGGATCAGAAAATCCGTATCCATTTTTATTTTCCATATAGGTATACAGATAGACTTGGATACAGATTTCATACGGATACAAATACGGATGCTCGGATATTACAAACAAATTTCATACGATGCATCTGCATCGAACTTAACAACAACAACAACCAAGCCTTTAGTCCCAAACAAATTTCATACGATGCATCAAACTTGTTAGGAAAATAATTTCTTTGATACTAACATCTATAAACAAATATAAATGTCATAAATAAACTAAAATTCATATCATGTATTCCATTATAATGGCGAATAACACAACTACTTTTCATAACAAGTTACTAGTTACAAGATGCATATATGCATGTATATATACATATATCCACATGAATAATTATCCGTATCTTCTGGTATCAAAATTCAAAGGCAAATCCATATCTGTATCCATATCTGCTTTCAAAATTCAAAACCATATCCATATCCAAATCTACTTTAAAAATATATCCATATACTAATTCATATCCACAAATATTCAGATCCTGGATTATCTGTATTAAAAAATCTGGATATGGATCAGATAAGAATCAGATAAAATATCCGATCCGTTTTCATCCCCAGGAGGAACCCTTTGGAAGTTACAAAATTATTACCTGCTTATTTGCTGGATTTCTTCCCCAGGAAAGACGTACGGTTTGCTTCCCAATTGCTGTTCCGTTTAAACCTTGCAATGCTTCTTCAGCACTTTTTCTGGAATAATTGCAGCTACTTATTTAATTATGGTTAAATTACAACTACACCCATGAATTTAACTTAAATACAACTTATTATTCTCAGAATTAGATGGTATTAATCAGACAACAGGATCAACAAATGGACCATGTGGTAAAGAAATGGGGTCAAAGTTTCATAATTTTTTTAGTATATTAAAAAAGGAGGAAAAACAAGTAAATGTCTCTGTTTTAGGATTACCTCTGTGCGAATTGGACAAAGCCACATTGTTTACCAGCTGGGACCTTAACAGAAGAGATCTCTCCATACTTGGAGAAGGCTTGCCTCAAGTCGTCTTCACTGACGTCTGGGTCCAGTCCGCCGACAAATACCTAAAAAAAAATTTCATGGAAAAATGGTGTCATTATATAGAACAATAAAAAGCACAACCAGAAGGAGATACACTTACAGTAGTGTTTGTTACATCTCCCCCATCAGATGGCGCCGTGTTGCCATTAGATCCAGGACCACCTACACATGATAAACTCATTTACAATGAGAGGAAAAAAAAAAATTATCTGCCCCAAATGGTAATCTATATATATTATCTTAAGAGTGATCCTATGGTACTATGCATAGCGCGGATTGGTCCGTACTATGAATCAATATTTCCATTTTCAAAGTCGATTGAAAGGAGCTATTTGGATAAATGTTTCACATTTTCAAAATCTTGTAAACAAAGAAATTGAGCAAAAGTACCTTTTAAGAGTTCAAGTTTACCAAAGTAACAAGAAGCATGTTCAAAGCATCAAAATTGTATTAACCTTGACATTTTAGCAATAAACATACATTTTCATTATTTAGCACCGAAATTCTATGAGATACTGACTGTTTCCCAACAAACCATACTTCTTTTAGAGAGAAAAAAAAAGGCAAGAAACTCTTTACTATAAGGCAACAATGTTTGTTTGACAATCTGACTCAGCATTTTTTTCAAACCTGAAGATTTTCTCGGAGTAGCAAAAAAATAAGAAATAGAACAAAAACTCTAAAATATAGCAAACCTGAAGATTTTCTCGGAGTAGCAGGGCCTATACGCATGGCCCTGGTAGAACAATATTTACCATTCATCTCAGTCATAGCTTGGGCCTTCTCGTCATCATTTCCAAACCGCACAAAGCCATAACCCTTAGATCGGCCTGTGTTTGCATCAATAACAACCTTTGCACCCTTCACTGAAGGATACCTGAATTGACCAGTTTAATCCCACATTAAATGATAGTGTATTGTAAGCAAAAGTTGAGATACTCGTATTATGTGAGATTCTGGGTAAAGAGATATACTGTTAGTACTTAAATATAATATATAAAACAGGGACGTAAATACCGCAGGAATACTCCAACACTAACATTTTACATTCTAAGACACAATTGGAACATTTGGAGACCCCCCCCCCCCCAATCCCCATCTGTCCCCTTCTAATAAAAAACAAAAACAGAAAAAACACATGGCCAAACTAGCACTTATATAAGCTGTAGCTACATTCAATAAGCAATTCTGATTACCCAAATAGGAAAAAAAAAAGAGATCATATATTGATCGCATAGTATCAGGACCACCTCAAATGAACAAAATTCATCTAGAATACTGAACATATCAGGTTATTATAAATGACAAATCAACACTAGAAACAGCCATCGAGACAAACTATCAACTACCTGCTAGCAAAGGTCTCGAGCAAAATGGCATCGGTGACGTCACCAGCCAGATCACCGACGAAGATTGAGTGGTCAGAGGCAACATCTGCGCGGCGCTCGCCCATGCTGAAGGAAGCCCAGTTTAACCGGAAGGGCTGGTCAGTGTTGGGCATAGCGTGGCCCCCGAATGTCTGCAGCACCTTCTCTGCAGCTCCCCGCGTGTTGAACTCCACGAACCCGTACCCTTCTGAGTTCCCCGTCATCTTGTTCCTTATCACCTTTATGCTGTGCACCTGAATCCCAAAAGTAATCAATCAATACCAGAATACCAGAATACGAACCCCTTATTTTTTTTATTTAAGAAGTGTATTATGGAGATGGTCCCTGATGTTTCAAAGTTTCCAAATTAATCCATATAAATATTCCTAATTGTAGCGTTTTGTTCTGTACATTGATTGCAGAAAATGAAGAAGAAAGGAAATACTAATCGGAGCTGATACATGGAATTAGTCATACAGTGATAGGTTGACTAAGAAATAATGGCTGATACCGAGAAAGATGCACATCATCTGATTAATTATTCAAGATAAAGGTTAAGGATTAACAAATTGAGCAAGAGATAAGAAAAACAAAACAGAAAGAAAGTAACAAGTCCTGATAAGCTCATAACAGTCTGAAAGATAGAGGTCAAGAGGACACGAAATTACTAATCTAGACCTTCATCCAAATGTGGTTATGTTGAATACAATGATACAGAGATGAACGATTACTCTGGAACTGAGAAATATTTTGGCTATTTTATCCAGTCACGCAAGCCTTTTCTTTCGGTTCACAGCATGAAAATTGAATAAGATGCTTACAACAAAGCTTGAATAGAAAAATATACATGTGTAAAGTGCTCTACTTAATCATAGTGAAAGTCTAGGGAACTGCTTATGAACTTCTCTAAACCTATGCCCACAATACAACTACAACATACAAACCAACATAGTGCAAGTCTGTTTCACACATATACAAGTTTTCAGAAAAATATGACAATTTTATTTAAGTACTTAATTGCAAAACCCATAATGAAATAAAGACAAGAAAACTGTGACCATATTCAAGGGTTAATTTTCAAGGAACCAAGGTCAAACATTTGACTTAGGTTCTTAGCCATTTAGAACAATATGAATCTAATAATGCAGCCAAGTAATGAACAATATCAGATTTAG
Source organism: Carex myosuroides (assembly GCA_028015225.1). NCBI lineage: Eukaryota > Viridiplantae > Streptophyta > Magnoliopsida > Poales > Cyperaceae > Carex > Carex myosuroides. The sequence goes on from CM051467.1 coordinate 15,847,230, forward strand.
TTTACAAGTTCATTTGATGTAATTATAAACTTTTACTACAAAGTAAATATTTGATGTCACATCCCAATCCAATTATTAGATCCCTCCAAAAAGCTCACAAGCACTTGTCATTATCTAGCAAAAAATAATTCACAACCATTTGTTCTACAACGCTGTTCAAGATCTAACCATTCAGACAATAATAAACGAACTTCATATCCCAACTTTCCCGATTTAATGTGTTTATCCACAAATGACATAAAATTAACAACAAACATCATCACTACTCGTGAAGATCTACCAAAAGAAATGAAGTCAAGAGAGAAACTAACATCTCCAGTATGAATGAAGCAGCTGGCCAGATAATTCTCGTCCATCCAGTAATGGAGGTCTCCAACCCAGATCGTCTTGTTATCCTCCCCTCCTCCTCCTCCATTCGCCGCCGGAGTCGAGGCCGGAGAAGAGGCGGCGGCGGCGGGGCTGTTAGCCGCCTGGTACTGAGGTCGTGGTGGTGGGTGGAAAGGCATGAAGTGCTGAGGAAACTGAGGTGGCGGATGCGGAGAAGGCACCGCCGCCATCATCTGATGTGGCATTACCATGTGAGGGAACTGCATATGAACCCACGGCTGTTGTTGCTTTAGCTGGGGATTCGTATCAGCGGCGCTTGATGCCACGGTCGCAGCCTGTTGCATCCCGCCGCCAAAAGAGATGTGGGGAAGGTGGAGAAGAAGTGGCGAGAAAATGAGAAGGAGAGGCGAGAGAGAGGCAGAGAGAAAAGAGAGAGCGCGAGAGAGAGAGATGATGGGATAGGTCGAGAGGGAGACTAAATAGGGAGGCGGCTCGGGAAGGGGGCGGGGGTACTGTCAGCCGTTGGATTTAGAGATGGGATCACTTAACGGCCGTTGATTGAAGGTCCCAGGGATTTGACCGAACCGAACGCACGCTGATGTCGGCCTGACAAGTGGGGCCCAGGACAACCCCTGCTGCCTACACGTTCCGGTCGTTTTCTCCTAGGGTGTCCATTTGAAAAAACAAAACTAGAAATTTTTTCTTTTTCAATTACAGCCCTCAAATGTTGTAAATGTTGCTTTTAGTGGTACTTCCTATCTGAAGATCAGAGTTTGTCCCGGTTAAAAGGAGAAAATAATTTAGCAGTGGTGGCTGGTGAATGGTGATACCTATATTTAACAATTTTGCAATGCATATTATATATTTTTAATTTAAGGAAGTATATTAGAGAAAAAAATTGGATATATAGGAAATATTTATAATGCTTAACAGTGAATGAAGTTATTTTTTACTCGTCCTTAATTCATTTATTTATTACTGAAAATATCTTCTTAAAATAGGTAATTTTTTTTTTTTTTTTTTTTTGTCATTCCACTTAAAATAGCTCCCGGAAGTCTACTTCCTTTTGGATAAAGCAATGATAAATACAAGGATTGATGTGATAAATTTGGAGTGTGTTTCCAAGCTATATATATTTCAAACATTAATTCAAGTGTTCAATTAAAAGAACAATGAAACCTCACACCAGACTATATTTAGCATTATAAATATAACCTTGGTCGAAATTTTGACTCAACTTTGCATTAATTTTCATAACATATATAAAAAAAGAAAATTGTGAGGATAAATATAAAAACTTGCCTAAATATTTTTGAACCAACCAGTCAGACAACTTGGTATCTGTTCACTAACCATGTTTATCAAAAGTTCAGATGGTGTAAAAAAGCTTATAGGAGGCATCATTACACCTCAGCTCACTGGTCTCCCTTAAATGAGTGTTTATACTACAATTTACCTCATTAATTAACCAGTGGATAATAAAGAAGAGGTTAGTTATTTAATGCTTCCCTTTAGTAAATGCAATTATCATGGTAATGATATTTACAGAGCTATTTTTAGTTCACGCAACGCACAATAATAGAGATAAAATGAAAATGTAAATAAATGATGTGTTGTATGAGGTTAAAATAGCTCTGTTAATATCTTTATCCAAAAAGTAAATGAGGTTAGTTATTTAATGTTAAGATGGCTATGTCAATAATAATGAAGAGGTTGGTTATTTAATGCTTCCCTTCATGAAATGTGCAAAAATTAGAGTATAGACATTGACAGAGCAACCTTTGCTTCATGCAATGCACGATAATAGAGGTAAAATGAAAAAATATCGACTGATACGCTGCGTAAAGATAAAACAGCTCTGTCAATATCTTTAAAAATTACCTGGAGTTACTGCTACCTAGCGCTAGAAAGTAGGATTTCATGAATTTATAATTTGGAATAATTGCAGAGAAAAGGACAGGAATGGCAGGCCGTTAGGGCACCTTTTCCAAGGAAACAAAGGACTGGACTGGACCCAGAAATACAAATAAAGAGAAAAAAAAAAAAAAAAGGACTAAAAGTCTGAAATTATCTTCTAATCAAAATGTTGAAATATGGGCTTTGATCTGACGCTGATTTAAAGCCCAGTACATGTAACATGTCTCCAGTTAAAGATGACATTAGTTGGGCTATATTTTACTTTTGAAAGCCCAAATATTTTGCTTATGAAATGGCTTGTGATATTAAAAAAAGAGATACTCCGTTAAGCAAGAATGATGATGCATGATTAGGAAATTTTCTACATTAAATTTAGCCCAATATAATTTAAGCATGAGGTTGGTTTGTATATATTGGGCCCCAATTTTCTGAAAAAACTAATTTGTTTTCTTTTAAAATGAAAATCCCACTAGAAAAACAAGAAAAAAATAAATAGCCTTTTTCTTCCGATTTTTTTTATTCATGTCGTTACAAAAATAATAAAGTATACCAGTAATATAATTTAAAAAAAATAAAACAGTCCGGCTACTTTTGAAATTTTCGAAAAAAAATAATGCTACCAATTAACTTAATTTATTACTTTTGTAATCCTATGAAAAAAAAAAATCCTCTTTTCTTTTGTCTAGTCAAAAGCATTTTGATAATTACTATGTGACAAACTTTTTTATTACTATATTTGAAAGAAGTGAGGCCTTTGGTTGGTTCCGAAAACACTGGAATTTTCGCTTCCACGTACACCAAAATAGAAACTAGCACACACACACTCCATTAATTCCTTTGATAGTGCTTTAAAAAATTGCAAATCAACCAATTAAAATGATTGCACTTTAGAGAAGTGTATATATTTAAATGGCATTACCTCTTCTAATGAATGGTTGTGGAGGTTGGAATCATCAAATTAATTAGTTAAACTTAATCAAGGTTTGACCCTTAATTTTGTGTGGCGGCTGATTGTCAGCCACCAAAAGTTGCTCCATTGGAGAATCAAGAGGGATCGATCAAATGTATCTAATTTTCTGCAATCATGTCCTCTACAATTGCTTCAAATGTATCACAAAGGTTCAAATTGGACAGTTTTCAATAACCACAATATAACATTTTAAGTTCGATATGAGCGGTATATCGATCGATCACAATAAAATTATGCCAATTAGAATGTTTGGACAGTGAGTGGATTTAACTAATCTATTAAATTTGATATGAAGGTAGTACGTAGTTGTTTAATTTGCTTGTAGGAGCATTAATTTGTACTAAATATACAAATTTTGAATTACATGATATTATATGTTTTTAGCACATTAGAGTATCCATGTATATTGACAAAATTAATAATATATTTTTTATTTTTGTTTATAAATATGTTAATTACAGATCAAAATTCATTTTTCAACTTATCTCTCCTCGTGGCGGATTAATTTAAGTTGTCCAATGAGGCATAAAATAAGAGGAGCAAGATGAAATAGCAACTTAATCCTCCTTTAGCTTAAGTAACAATTAAACATGATCTTAATAAAGTGTAATTACATGCAAGCTTTGTAGAAGGAAAATGCCAAAAGTTAGCTAGCCATCATAAATGGGTTTAGGAGGCACTTGTTTGCCCCTCGTCCAACTTTTTTTTAAAAAAAAAAAAAAATAGGTTTCTTTTGTCATGTCCTTTTCTAGAAAAAAAATACAAATAATATACTTGTGTTTAAACTAATTATATAATTATTTCCTATTCTGGAAAAATTATCTCATTTTATCTTATTTTCTGCCTTCGTTCCTGCATGCATAAATGGAATTAACAGACTAACTCAAACTAAACTTGATATTATATAAACAGTATATACCATTTCGTAATTTGATTGCCATGCATATATATATTCATGTTGAAAGTTAGTTCTTCAAGGAATTAACGGACATTAATTCATGCAATCAATAAATAAACCAAATTTGGTGGTTGCATGAACATTATCAATGGGTCTTGTCCTTTGAATAGCAACATATAATAACATACATATCAATTCATTTCCCCATGAAAACGACTATCTCCAAGCAATATAATTATGCCAGAAATGCACCAGTCCCAATATGTACTACAAAAGAAAGTTAATGGTTACATTTCAACAAACATACATGATTATTCAAGCATAACAACAAACTACAATTCATTAATTGCACCTAAAATCAATCTTCAAATCGATTAACAAAAAAAAAAAATATCCAACATTTACTGCCTAGCTATGAGAATATATATATATATATATATATATATTTCCAAACAAAAAATATAAATGAAAGCCAGGTTTTATTTCCTAGTAATTCTTCTCTACAATCTTTCCTCTAATTAATGTTTTATGACCTATGCCCGGGCTATGTCCTGGTGAAGTTGGCCGGTTGTCATCCGTCGTCATCATGGTACCGCCCACGTAGTTTACAGAACTTGTGCTTATGGTGGAATGAACATTTTGCATCACATTTCTCTCTGGAAGTAGCTTCCTTGACTCAGTACATGAGATAACAATTATTGTCAAACAAAAGATGAGGAGTATGTAAGGGGGTGTTTGTCTGCATTTTGCCATGAATATATGAATATATGAATGTATATATAGTATACTTGAGAGAAGAAGGTAGCTAGCTAGAAGAAATGAAATGCAAATATAGCTAGGCAGAGTTTGTGTTGGTCTTGTGAGGGTATCTGTATATATAGGGGTACGTGTGGGGAATCCTCTTTGGAGCGGGTACAAAATAAGAGTATATTGAATTTTTTAATTTTTAGAAATTGAAAAACTAATTTGTGAGGAAAGCAGATTGATGGTTTTTTTTTTCCTAAAATAGTAAGGACCGAAGCAATGGTCCCATCGTTTCTTTCTTTCAGATTTTTTGTATGGTCAGGTCAGTTATATATGTAAATATATGACAAATGGTAAGCCATACTTTTAATTCGATCACCTCCATCATAGATCAAATTAATAGTTCACTTTTAACTTTTTTAGAAGAAAAAAATAATCAATTTCGTGACAAATCGATTTTTCAATATCTAAAAAATTGAGCACATTAATTGTTTGATGTTTATCGGGATTTTCTGTGGCGCTAGATCTATTAACCAAGTGTGCAATAATTACATATATGTCGACATCCATAATTAATGTTTGACATTCATATATATAGTACATTGGATTTTATTTGTGATTCTATCAACAATTTTGGGAGTACTTAATTATCCTATATATTAATAATTAACTTCTGCTTCCCAATTATAATTCTAATTTTGGGAGTACAAATTTTCATTGGGAAGTACAAATTTTGGAGTACTTAATTATCCTATATATTCACTTCTATATTAGCTAGGGCACCATATATGGGGCCTGGCATCATGATATTTTTTATAATGAAATGAGGGTCTAACTCTCTGATTTTAGGAAGCTGATATGAGTACCCGCACCTTAACTGTCATATTTCTGACGATCTGTGAGAAATTTTGCGAATCTAAAACCACGAACATCTTCTACATAATTTTCTCTTTCAAATGAGATCCATGATGATGTACTTTCGGACTCGTCGTCACGCAAGTATTTATACCTATACTTGCAAGTGTTTTTTTACATATAACACTGGATTACATCTAAAAGTATTAATATCAAGTATTGTACGTATTTATACATATAAGGTCAATTATTTTTGTTAGAGGAAGGTTGACGCGGAGACTATTAGAGAATATTGATGAGGGGATACGGGGTCCCTACTACTTAATTAGAGGAAATGTGACGCGGGAACGATTAGGGGACTGAAAAAGGGAATGATCATATAAGTTACGCATGCAAGTATTTATATCTTATTTTGCAAGTATTAATATTTTATGTTCCAAGTATTTATACTTATGAAGGTTGACGTGGAGACGAGTGTGGAGACTGGGAAAGGGGGACCATAGTACAACCTTCCTCTAATTAGTGGGGACCGTAGTACAACATTCCTCTATTGTTGATGCGAGTACAATGCGGGTACTGGAGTGGGGGATTGAAATAATTATTTCTAATTTTATCAGAATAACACCAAAAGTGTTAAAGTTAAAGAAAAGAAAGAAAAGTATCTTTAAATAATTACAAAGATAACAATAGGAACTATAAAAAAACCTAGATTACATAATATAATTATGTAGTTCAAAATGTCAGGTTGACAGTTGTTGAACTGTTCTTTCCGTATCTTAAGATTCTTGCTCAATATTCTCTCCACAATGCAAAATACAATTTGGTACAGAGATCAATGGTTTGAGAGGGTTGTTAAATCCTGGCCATTAACAGATACTAGGCTAATACCTTTGTTAATGATGCTATTATTCAACTATCTTAGCTTTTCTATATTCTATGTGTCCCCATTTTTTTAATTTCTATGTTTGGGGTTTTTTTCCTGAGCAAAGTTGGAGTTTTTCATATTAAGGAAAAACAAATTCAGTTGCGCAGTCAGAAAATTAAGATTTGAAGGCCGAATATGTTTGGGTTCTAAATAGCTAGCTATAGCTACGCAATAGTTGCGCTATAGTTTTTCCGGATCTCAAAAGCTATAACGCTATTAACTGTTTTTCTTTTATAATGATTCTAAATAGCTAGCTATGGTTGCGCTATATATAGCTGCGTTATAGCTTTTTCGGACCTTAAAGTTGTAGCTCTATAATCGCTATTTAGAACTTTGAAGAGAACTGAAAAATATTGATGCATGTAAAAATTATAAAGTTTAATGGACAAAAATATAAAATTTAAATTTTTGGGAGAGATTAGCTTCTTTTTCGTTTCTTACTTCCCTTTGCCATTGAACTTGTTCATTAATTATAAGCTAGAATAATGAAAAAGTGAAATTGAAAAAAAAATTCCATTATGCATTATTTTGATTGTATTTAATTAACATATATGAAATAATAAAATAATGAAAATTTACTACAACCTATAAAAGAAAGATATTTTTTCATTATTCCAACGGAGTCAAGAAAAAGTATTTCGTATGTGCTAGCTGAGGACTATGAAGGTGCATTATATTTGTACAAGCATGGTGAAGAGTTTTCTCTTTATTTCATACATAGTAAATGTCTAGTGTGGTAATGTGCCATTATTAATAGACAAACTCATAACAATTTGGCCTGAATTATTGATTTTTTTTAGTAAATATTAGAGGTCAAGCCATCAAACAATTTAATATTCATAAGAGATCTTTATATGTATCATACTCTTATTCGTTATGGTTGTCGGATAACAAAACGGTAGCAGGTAAATAATAGATAATACTAATATCATAATTATTTTTATTATTTATTAAATAAAACATTAAAACATATACATTCATTTCATATATGTATTGTACTTTGTTGAAAAAAAAATCTGATTATACTAAGCGCAAGTAAACCAATTAAAGTGGTATGCTGGTACCTTATTTCATTCATAAAGGATTAGGATTTTTTTGGATACAAATAAATTAGTTTCAGCGCTTACACAACATGAACGTGTATTGTTCAAATATTAAGTACTCTTGTCAATGCTCATTAATATATAATATATATTGTTTTATAATTATCCGATCAGATAACGGGTACGAAATAGGCTTTATACATACCCTCACATGTTTAGATAATGAAAAGAAATCTTTACCCATACCTGATAAGTTTACGGAAAAAAAATCTTGCATGTACTTGTCTTATCAGATATGTATGGGTCGGGTAAACGGATAAAAGAGTGCCATTGACACCCCAGAGGCAGATCTAGTAGGAAGCTATGGAGGTTAATTACCCCCATTTATTTTCAATTTTTTTATAATTATACATAAATTTATGTATATAGAGGAGAGATCAAATTACAACAAAGTTACAACAACCATTTTTTTCATTTTCAAAGTCCAAATCGTCGATCCAAACTGTTCAACATGATCTCTACAATAAAATGTGTTTGCAGATCAAATTTTATATTTTTCTGAATTTTTTTACTACTTATTAAGTATTTACAAAAAATAGTCATATTCAGACCATTGAATTTTGTACCCATCTTAATAAATAGTAAAAAAATTCAAAAAAATGTAAAATTTGATCTGCAAGCACATTATATTTAGATAATCATGTTGAACGGTTTGGATCGACGATTTGGACTTTGAAAATGAACAAAATAGTTGTTGTAACTTTGTTGTAACTCAAATTTGTTGTAACTTGATCCCTCCTCATATTTTAGAATAAAATGCTATAGAACTATAAAATAGACCACCATTCGAAGTACAAAAATTTTATATAGTTGACCCCCATATCTTAAAAGTCTGGCTCCGGTCTGGACACTCTACTTGTATGATCAATTGAATAAGAAAATATTTTGACTTACAAGAAACGACAGAATGTGGTGAATGTTATGGTGCACACAGCACTTAACTTTCAAATATTAATTTGGTTTTGATCAAGATCTTTGACCGCCGCAAATCTAATCAACTTGGTTATATATATATATATATATAGAGGTGAATATTCCACATATAATTAAGTTTTCTGACATCTATATATGCTTAGCAAGTTTTGTGAATTAGCAAAAGTTGTTCTTCGGTTTAGGGTTCAAAATGAAGCGGCCTCCAAATGGGCCCACCAAAAACTTCATGACTAAAAACAACGGGATCTCTTTTATAATATAATAATTGCATTCATAGTACGGATCCGTGCTTTACAATTGGCTTTGTTGGTCGACAGGTGAAAATGGAGTGAGAGCATCCAATTAATGGAGAACCGACCACAAAAGCTTCAGCTAAAAAAAAAAAACAGCTCCGAAGACAATTAAAGAGGATTTTTTTTAAAAACAATAATTAAAATAATTAATTTTAAATAAACAACATGATTACTCTATTTTTTACAAAAAATCATTAGAACCGAATTGCCAATTCGGTACGAAGGATTTTTTTTCTCTGGACCGAATTGGCAATTCGGTCTGACTGTTTTTCACAGTTCCTGACCATTTCCTGTGTGGCCTTGCGTGTAACTCCTCTGGACCAAATTAGCATTTCGGTCCATTTTTTTTTAAGAGACACTAAGAAGAACAAAATAAAGAAATCCAACACTGAAAATTAAAATTTTTTGTTTAAATTATTTGTTAGATTACTTCTTTTGATTTATTATTAGCATATTTATACTAAAACACACTAAATTACTTGAAATTATATTGAATTACACTATATTACAATAAATTATGTTGAATTACACTAAATTACACTAAATTACAATAACTTCGTTAATTATGTTGAAATACGGTAAATTACGCTAAAGTAGACCGATTCTGTGCCATCTTTCATGAATCATAAAAAATAGTAAAAAATTCCAAAAATAGTAAAAATTGGTATTCTACAAGTTCATTATGTAACTAATTTACTGAGCTACTTGGATTGAATAATAGAAATAAAAATCTTAATTGGAAACTTCAACTCAAGTTTTGAGGCTCTTTTCTTTGTTTTTTGGCGATTCTGAATTTCCGAAAAGTGGTCATTTGTTGAAATCGGACACTTGAGTGCCGTTTTATGACCGTTTGAAGTTTCGCCATCGTTTTTCGCCTTTTTAGTGAAGATATCGTCCCTATTCATATGTAAATTAGCATAATTTATCTTATTTTAGCGTAATGTAATGTAATTTAGTGTAATTTAACTTAATATAGTGTAATTCAACATAATTTCAAGTAATTTAGCATATTTTAGTATAAATATGCTAATTATATGTAAAAAGAAGTAATCTATCAAATAATTTAAAAAAAAAATTCAAATTTTGATTTCTTTATTTTGCTCGTCTCTACAAAAACAAAAACAGAAAAAACCTGGACCGAATTGGCAATTCGGTCCAGCCTAAAGAAGCCTCTGGACCGAATTGCCAGTTCGGTCTGACCTGTTTTTTGATTTTCTGTGGCATTCTTTCTACAACTCGGTGAAAAACAGCCAGACCGATTGCCATTTCGGTCCAGAGAAAAAAAATCCTTCGGACCGAATTGGCAATTCGGTTCTTATGGTTTTTGTAAAAAAAAAGTAATCATATTGTTTATTTAAAATTAATTATTTTAATTATTGTTTTAAAAAAAAATCCAATTAAAGATGGCCACCACCAAGGGGTGAAAACGGTATGGATAATATCCGATTCGTATTTGATCCGTATTCGAAAAATTAGATGTGGATATTCGATACCCGAATATCTGTGTGGATATGAATACTGATATGATTTTACGTTTCAATTATCCGTATCTAAATAGTAAATATATATCATATATTTTAATATATATTATGAAAAAATATTGTTATTCACTATTAAAATTAGATAAATATTATGAACTTTAGTATATTTTAATATTATTTTAATAAATATCCGATCCGATCCGTATCTGTATCTGTATCCGACTGATATCCGATCTATATCTGTATCCGGAAAATTAAAAAACATATGAATATAGTTTTACCACTATCCGCTCCGTATTCGCTCCGTTTTCATCTCTACCACCACCATAAGCTGTCTTTTTTTGTGTGTGTGTGTAAAATAACACTCAAACGGTGCTTCTTTTATTTGAATTGTTTTGTTTAATTTTAATTTACAAAAACCCAATATGTCATTTGGTAATTTTAACATAGACCACATCTAATAAACTTTAACGTTAGCTACTATGGAAAATTTAATAGTGAAGCACATATTTAAAATTTAAATATTCTTATAAGTTTATATATTTTTATTTTGAAGATATTGGATAATGTATCATAAAGTTTAAATATAGTCGAGAATTATTCCACTTTTCTTGCATGGTTGAGCTAGTGTATTGAAAATGACCGGCCGGTTCAAGACCGGACCGGACAATTCACGGACCTAATCCGGATCGGACCGGACCGGGGTTTAAACCCGTGGTGGACTAGACCGTTGCTAGGGACGGGCCTAGCATGGTTCTTGGCCGGTGTTTTCCACTAGACCCGCACTGCAACCCGAACCGTGGCAAAACTAGACCGGACTAGACAAAACCGTGGCGACCCGGACCTAACCCGTGGTACACCGGACCAACACTATTTGATCTATTTTTTTCATTTTCTTTCTTTCTTTGATCTATTTTTCATACAACACTATTTGTTAGATTTTAATTTGTTATATTTATTTTTAATATGTTAGAAACTTAGATATGTTAGATTTATTTTGATTTTAATATATTAGATCTCAGTTTTTGATCATATTCTGACCTTTCTCAATTAATGGTTAAAAATGTATAAATTTGTAATATTTTCGTATAGAGAAATTATGTTATCTGAAAACTAGACTTCCATACCTTTAATTTGATATAAACAACACAAAAATTCATGTAACTATTTTCTCTAAATCGAACTTTGAATCTGGTTAAAAACTGGGACTGTTCACTAGAATTTCAGCAACGTGACATCTGTCAACTAATCGTTAAAACTGTACAAATCCATAATATTTTTGTAAGAGAAATTATGTTCTCTGAAAACTAGACTTCCATACCTTTAATTTGATATAAAGAACACAAAAATTCATATAATTATTTTCTCTAAATCGAACTTTGAATTTGGTCAGAAATTCAGGTATATGTGATGTTTTGATGTTTTGATGTTTTTTTTTTTTTAAACAATTGATAAAAAAAAAAATTGGACCGGACCACAACGAACCGGACCATAGACTGGCTCAACCCGTGTGGGTCTGGACCATGGTCCTTAGCACGTGTTTGGGCCATCCCCTACAAATTTGAACCGTCTAACCCGAACTGTGCGGATCCGTAGACCAAAGAGACCCGTGAACCGGACCGGACCGGACCGTTTTCATAACACTAGGTTGAGTGATAAGCCAAAATTATATCCATTGAAACCTAGGGTTTGTTATGTGAATTAAGCCAAGTTTTGGTTAGATTAGGTTTGATTAGGTTAGAAATGTCCGAAAGTTCAAGTTACTGCCCTAGTTATGTTTGTTTTACAGGCAATCAAGTGTTTAGAGCTTAACGGAGCAAAACGGGTGATTTGTAGCAAGTCAGCACGAAGATTGGAGAATCTGTCAATGCTGTTGCGGCCCGAAGTGAAGTTCATTGCGGCCCGAAACGAAACAAGTCAGAGCCTCATCATTCCTGCACATCCATTGCGGCCCGCAATGAATTCATTGCGGCCCGCAATGACTTCTACAGTTTTCTGCACGCCAAATCATAACCGCCTCCACTCATTGCGGCCCGCAAGAGACTTATTGCGGCCCGCAATATGTCGGTTCAGCGCCCGAATTTGCTATTTTTAGTGTTTTATTTTGAGATTTTGTGAGGGGTATAAATAGGAAACTTGTAAAACAGGCAAGGGACGTTTTTTTTAGACAGAATTTCTGGTTTTAACAAGGAGAAGAAAGGAAGAGAGAAGAAGGAAGAAGAACATCATCGATCAACCGGTTTTATTATTTTCTTTCCTTCGGAACTCTTTTAACTCTTTTAATTTCATTTGTGCTTTTGCCATGACTGGCTAAAGGCTTTTCTAGGGTTAATTAGGGCTGTACTTGAAACTTTTGTTATGATTTAGTTGGTTTATTCTATATGTTCTTGTTCTTTGTTATGATCTATTCTTTATTTTAATTGATTGTGAAGACTTAATCGAAATCGCATGAAATCTTAGGATTTGGTATTTGCAATTGAGAAATTGAATATTAAGTCCTGACCATAAAGAATAGGGTATTTGATAGGTTAAGTACCGAGAGGTGACGCTTGTCTTATACGGGCTTTGCCTAATATTTTAGACAAATTGTGCCAAGTACCGAGAGGTGAAAGACGGTTTTCTAGATTAATTGGGACAGTAAGAACTTAATGACTTTAGATTAGCATAGCCAAGTACCGAGAGGTGACGTTTATTCTAATTTGAAGATGGTATTAATATAGAAATATCACTTTGTACCTACAATCTCCAACTGTGCCTTCATAATTAAAAGAACAAATTTAATAAACCAATTAGTCATAACACTAGTGGATAGGAACCCTAAGAAACCCTAATTTCTCATATTTGTTAAAAATCAGATTTTGCTTTAAAACTTTAGTTTAATTCAGTTTAATCAAAACCAAACCAACCTTTTGAACAAACAAAAATCTTTTTATTCTCTTTTACTCAATTAAATTGTTAGGTTAGAAAAGATATTCCAACTTGTCCCTGTGGAGACGATCCCTAAGTACTACTTGACAAGGTTGTACACTTGCAACCAAATTGAGTATAAATTAGGATTTATTACTTGTATTGCAAAATTTACATCAAGTTTTTGGCGCCGTTGCCGGGGACAACGGTGAATATTATTTCAGACCTAAGTAATTTAGTTAGTAATTGTTTTTAATTTTCTTTTGCTTTCTTTCTCTCTCATTTTTCAGGTTGAAATCTGGCCGAAGAACCTCCAACCCCGGAAGCCACAGATTTGGTTGAGTGGTTCTCTAGGAAAGGATCAACTCATCTTTTCTACGAGAGACGGAACAAACACCCAACAAGGGGACCTTTCTTGAGTGTTAATCCTCGCCGGTTAGACATGTCGGCAGGAAATGAAAATGTTCGCTTGGAAAACCTTCAAAGAGAACGGGATCAGATGGCCAATGAACTTCAACTCTTGCGAGCAGCCGCCCTTGATAGACAGAACATTGAAGCAGCTGATGCCAATCGTCCCTTGAGAGACTTTACAGCACCTAGGGCTGAGGAAATCCACCTTGGTTATACGGCACCTACTATCAATGCTGAAGAATACCAAATTCCGCCAGCATGGGTTAGCATGGTGCAGCGTAATCTGTTCCATGGTCTTCCTCACGAAGACGCAACACAGCATTTAGCCAATTTTGAAGAAATCTGCAGCACAATTAAGGTACAAACTGTTTCTCCAGAAAATCTTAAAGTTATGGCCTTCACTTTTTCTCTTGCAGATAAGGCTAAAAGTTGGATAAGAGGCCAACGACCCGAGAACATGAATACTTGGCCTAAGGTGGCAAATGCTTTTCTCAACAAATTTTTCCCGCCATCCAAAACAAACTCCTTGTGCCATCAAATCCACAATTTCCGACAGAAAGGAGAGGAAACTATGAGCGAGGCGTGGGAGAGGTTTCAAGAACTGCAAAGGTGTTGTCCCCACCATGGTATCGAAGGGTGGAATTTATTGCAAATCTTCTACAACAGCCTTCTGCCACAGGACAAGGGTATGTTAGACGCAGCTGCTGGAGGTAGTCTCATGAATAAAGGAGCTATTGATGGATACAAGTTGGTTGATGACATGGCTCTCAACCAAAGCCAATGGCACAACCCTAGGGAGACACCGATCATCCTGCAGCGGGGAATGAAGGAGGTGAATTCGAATCCAAATTTGGCTGCAGAAATTGCCGCTTTGAATCGCAAAATTGATCAAATGAGCGTAAATTCGGTAAGCAATTCCTCTCCTCTTCCTTGTTCAATTTGTGGTGGTACCGATCATCTAGCAATTAACTGTGGTGTAAGTAATGAGGTTAGTTATGAGGAAGTGAATGCAATTAACCAAGGCAATTTCAAACCAAATAACAATCCTTATTCCAATACTTACAACCCCGGTTGGAGAAATCACCCAAACTTTTCATGGAGACAAAATGACCAACCAACCCAAGAAAACCAAAATAACCAAGGTAACTCAAATTTTAATAGACCAAATCAAGGTTATGGTAACCAAGGGTATGGTTTTAATGCACAACCAAAGTCCAATCTCGAATTGATGATGAAGACTTTCATGACAAGTCAAAACCAAAAGTTCGATGAATTGACCAAAAAGGTAGACATGTTGGCAACTCAAAACAAATTACTTGAAAACCAAGTTGCACAACAAGCTACACAATTCTCTCGCCAACCGGGCACCCTTCCGCCAAAACCCGAGAACAATCCCAAGGATGTCAAGGCGGTTAGGCACATGCTTCGCAGCGGTACGCAATATGAGGATCCACCTATATCAAATGGTGATTATGTACAACCGCAAGGTGAAGAGACACGAGAAAATGATGAGCTCATCTCCACACATGAGGATTCCGCCTCAAAGGAAACTACACCAATCGCACCAAGCGACCACGCGGAACAAGCAAAGCCATCTCAAGGTGAGATGCCAAAGGTAAGTGCAAAGGTACCTCCTTACATCCCTCCTCACAAATACGCACATTTTCCTGGTAGAATTAAGAATGAGAAAACCGACAAACAATTTGGCAAATTCCTTGAACTGTTGAAACAATTGCATGTGAACCTACCATTGACCGAGGTAATGACCCAAATGCCGGTTTACACCAAATTTTTCAAGGACATTCTTTCAAATAGGCGTAAACTTGAAGAAGTACAAATGGTATCCTTAGACACCAACGGTAGTGCCATGGTAATGAATGAGTTGCCCAAAAAGTTGGATGATCCGGGTAAATTTTTCATACCATGTTCAATAGGAAATGTCCAATTTAAACGTGCACTATGTGATCTAGGGGCAAGCATAAGCCTTATGCCAAAGTCGGTGTGGGATAGACTAGGTGTTGGAGAACTTAAGCCAACTAGAATATCTCTTCAATTGGCAGACCAATCGGTTAAGTTACCTTTAGGAGTGGTAGAGGACTTGCCAATTCAAATTGGAAAGTTCTTTGTACCAATAGATTTTGTTGTGGTTGACATGGATGAGGACCCTCATACACCACTCTTGTTAGGTAGACCATTTCTCAATACAGCAAAAGCTATAATTTATGTCCATGATGGAATTATAACAATGAATATTGGTGAAGAAAAATTGACATTCGATATCAAAAGATCTATGAGATATCCATCTAACGATCAAAGTGTTTGTAGTGTTGAGATTCTTGATAGGTTGATAGGTGAAGAGCTCATGAACAGCTTTGAGAAGGGTTCCTTTGAGTATTGGATGGATCAGGAGTGCGAAAAAGTCAACATAACGAGTTCTGTCAATGTCTTTGCGGCCCGAAACGACAGTTATTGCGGTCCGCAACATAATCAGACAGAGAAGGATAAAAATCGCACAACCATTGCGGCCCGCAATGAAATATATTGCGGCCCGCAACATAATCAGACAGAGAGCCTGACTCAAACAAAGTTCATTGCGGCCCGCAGTGAATCTATTGCGGCCCGCAATGATCCCTTCCAGAATGACAAAGAACCTATTCCAAGCCCGATTTTTCAAATTTCAACCGCTGAGATCCTTCCTAACTTTGCCGAAACCTCAAAGGATGCACCCGAAGTTGAACTAAAGCCATTGCGTTCGACCTTACGATACGAATACCTTGGTCCAAACCAAACATATCCCGTTATTGTCAATGCATCTCTAAACCAAGACCAAACCTCACAACTTCTGCAAATATTGAGGATGCACCGAAAAGCCATTGGATACACATTAGATGATCTCAAAGGAATCAACCCTTCTATTTGCATGCACCGGATCTTGATGGAAGAAGGACACAAACCAACCATTGAAGGCCAACGGAGATTGAACCCGAACTTAAGCGAAGTAGTGCTCAAAGAGATACACAAGCTACTTGACGCTGGCATCATCTACTCTATCTCCGATAGCAAATGGGTGAGCCCAATCCATGTGGTGCCAAAGAAGGGAGGAACAACAGTGATAGAAGGGAAGAATGGCGAGCCAATTGCAACACGACTCGTGACGGGATGGCGCATGTGCATCGACTATCGAAAGCTCAATTCCGGCACGCGCAAGGATCATTTTCCTCTCCCGTTCATAGATCAATTGCTTGAACGGCTAGCTAAGCACTCTTTCTTTTGTTACTTAGATGGTTATAGTGGTTTCTTTCAAATACCAATACATCCTGATGACCAAGAAAAGACCACTTTTACTTGTCCATATGGTACCTTTGCATATCGTAGGATGCCCTTTGGGTTATGTAATGCACCGGCCACTTTTCAAAGGGCAATGATGGGTATATTTTCAGACCTGATTGAGAAATCCATGGAAGTCTTTATGGATGACTTTTCAGTTTATGGTACAACCTTTAATGATTGTTTGACCAACCTGTCCAAAGTATTGCAAAGATGTGAAGAGGTTAGCCTTGTTTTGAATTGGGAAAAGTGTCATTTTATGGTTCAAGAGGGTGTTGTTTTAGGGCATATTGTTTCTGAAAAAGGTTTAGAGGTTGATCGTGCCAAAGTAGAGGTGATTGAAAAGTTACCTCCACCAATTAATGTGAAGGGTGTTAGAAGCATTTTAGGGCATGCCGGTTTTTATCGAAGGTTCATTAAAGATTTTTCTAAAATTGCCAAACCTTTGACCAATTTATTGCTTAAAGATGCCCCTTTTGATTTTAATGAGGATTGTCTAGATGCTTTTAATAGGTTGAAAGAAGCTTTGATTTCAGCGCCTATCTTACAACCTCCGAATTGGAATGAGCCATTTGAGATAATGTGCGATGCAAGTGATTATGCCGTTGGAGCGGTATTGGGGCAACGAATCGACAAGAAGCCGTATGCAATCTACTATGCAAGCAAAGTGCTAGATGAGGCCCAAGTCAACTACACCACAACTGAAAAGGAGTTACTTGCGGTGGTCTTCGCCATCAACAAGTTTCGTCCTTATTTGGTGGGTTCTAAGGTCATTGTCTACACGGATCATGCGGCAGTCCGTTACCTCCTTACCAAGAAAGATGCAAAATCGCGCCTCATCCGATGGATCCTCTTGCTCCAAGAGTTTGACCTTGAGATAAGGGACAAGAAGGGCACCGAAAACCTAGTAGCCGATCACCTTTCACGCATTGTGACTGAACCTTCAAACAAAGACTTGCCAATTGATGACTCTTTTGCCGATGAGCAGCTCTACCAAGTGAGTAAGGTCGAATACCCGTGGTTCGCTGATATTGCTAATTTTCTTGCATGCGGAGCTCTACCACCCAACCTCACATACCAATCCCGAAAGAAATTCTATGCGGATGCCAAGCATTATTTTTGGGATGATCCATATCTTTTCAAGCTTGGTGTTGATGGGATTCACAGACGTTGTATTCCACAAGATCAGGTACAATCGATTCTTTACCATTGCCATTCATCACCTTATGGAGGACATGCTTCAACCAACAAAACGGCTGCCAAAGTCCTACAAGCCGGTTTCTTTTGGCCAACCCTTTTTAAGGATACAAGGATGTTTGTTATCTCTTGCGACAAGTGTCAAAGGATGGGAAGCATAACGAAGAGACATGAGATGCCTCAACAAAGCATTCTAGAAGTTGAATTATTCGATGTATGGGGCATTGATTTCATGGGACCCTTTCCGAGCTCATGCAACAACAAGTACATCCTTGTAGCGGTGGATTATGTCTCCAAGTGGGTAGAAGCGACACCGAGCCCCGAAGCCGACTCAAAAACCGTCAAGCGCCTTTTCCAAAAGGTGATTTTTCCAAGGTTCGGTGTTCCAAGAGTGGTAATTAGCGATGGAGGTTCTCACTTCATAAACCGATCCTTTGCAAGTCTAATGGAGAAGTATGGTGTACATCACAAAGTCGCAACTCCGTACCATCCGCAAACAAGTGGTCCAGTTGAAGTCTCAAACCGTGAGATCAAGCACATTCTCCAAACCGCTGTAGGCTTGACCCGAAAAGACTGGAGTTTGAGACTAGATGACGCACTATGGGCATACCGCACGGCCTACAAAACACCAATTGGCATGACTCCTTTCAAGCTTGTCTATGGCAAGCCATGTCATTTGCCGGTCGAATTGGAGCATAAGGCGTTTTGGGCGATCAAGTCTATTAACTTTGACATGATTCAAGCTGGCAAAGCGCATCCTAGACTTGCACGAACTTGAGGAGATCCGTCTGAACGCGTATGAGAATGCCAAAATTTATAAGGAGAAAACGAAGAAATGGCATGACAAGCACATAATTCGAAGGGAGTTTAAGATTGGTGATTATGTTTTATTATTCAATTCACGTTTTAAGCTCTTTGCAGGTAAACTCAAGTCCAAGTGGAGTGGCCCGTTTCAGGTGAAACGTGTGTTTGACCATGGGGCGATAGAAATTTGGAGCGAACGAACTGGAGCGTTTAAAGTAAATGAGCAGCGACTAAAGGTGTACAATTACGGAGAACCGGTTGAAGGGAAGACAAGCATCTCCCTTACCGATGCAGAAACGAACTAGAAGAGGAGAATGGTCAAGCTCGAGACGCTAAACGAGCGCTTCTTGGGAGGCAACCCAAGCAATTTACTTTTCTGCACATTTAAATTTCGTACTTTAAAATTAATTCGCATTTAGATAGGTTAATTTAAGTGTTTCAGAAAATTTCGATTTTTAATTACGGCCAGCAGTCAATCCTTTTGCGGCCCACAACATAGAAATCGAAAAAAAAAAAAAATTAGGCAGGTAAAATTTTGATTTTATTGCGGCCCGTAACACATTTTATTACGGTCCGCAATGGACACAGATTTTCACGGTATTAACTTAATCAATTTTTTTTAATTTTACAGGTTTATTACGGCCCGCAACCGATTTATTGCGGTCCGCAATATCAGAGGACAAGTAATTATAAACAATTGGAGGGCCTCTCTGCAAAATCTCTTTCTCTCTCCCTGCGCCTTCTCCATCTCATTTTTTTTCCTCTCTGCCAAAACCGCAAAATCTCTCTCGCTCTTTCCACCCGCAACCACTGCCATTCCGGCCGCAGCCCTTCACCCGCAACCATCAGCGCTCTCTCTCTCTATCTCTCTCTTTCCACCCGCAGCTCTTCACCGACGCAGAAACCGCATCCCCTTTTCAACCCGCAGCCTCTCCTCCAAAACCCTAAAGCAGATCTTCATCGACGCAGCAGCCCATCTCTTTCTCCCTTCTCCTTTCGCCTCTACTCCGCAACCTTAAACCGCAGCAAACCGATTCCGGCCCGCAGCAACCTCCAGAAAACTCCTCAGCCTCCCGACTCCATTGCGGCCCGCAACCACTACCATTCCGGACCGCAATATCTTCATCCAGAGAGTTCTTCATCCTCCAGAGCACATTGCGGTCCGCAATCTAATTTCTTGCGGCCCGCAACACAGTTCGCAGACTACCACTGATGATGATTTTTCCGACAATTTTGGAGCTTCGATCCAGGGTTTGCACTTCTCAGCCGCACTACTCAGCTTCTTCACTTCACACTGGTTTGATTGCACACATTTGGCTGTACCTCTAAACTTTTTTATTTCAATTGATAAATCGAGGTAAATTGAATTGTGAATTGCGTTTGAATTGAATCAATTTGTGATCGAGTATTGCAATTGCTTAAATTGAACCTTACTATACTAAAGATGCCACCAAAGACAAGGGGAAAGGGTAAGGCAACTGCCAGTGATGATTTGTTACCCCCCAAACGTTCCAAACAGTATAGGAAAAGGGCTAGTAATACCAGTGATTCTCATGACACAGAGATGTCAGACCAGCCTGAGTGGACCACTTTACCTGAAGATCAGTGGCCTGAAAACAATAGCCCTGACTTTGGTCTTAGGTTTACAATTGAGTCAGACCGAGACATCTTCAATTTTCTTAAGTCCAAGAGGGTAGTGCAGCCCAAATATATCCATGTACCTACCCTGGAGTCATTAGGTATTTTAAATGAGGTCCAGTCTCTTATGTCTTCCCTTGGTATTTGGGATTACTGCACCATACCAATTCCAGCTTATCGTACTTTAACTTATGAATTTTTGTCTACTCTTGACATGGAAACTGAGAATCTGGCAACATACTACATGGACGGTACGAAGTACTCCATCACCATGCATGAGGTCAACAGAATCATGGGGTTCCCTAATAGACCTGAGGCAGTGGAGAGTCCGGAATGGGATGAGAACACGAACTTCTATGACTTCTCTTGCCAGCTGATTGGTGGACCTAGGAAGACCTACAAGGCCAGTCAAATCAGCCACCCCGTGTTCCGATACATCCAGCGCGCTCTTGCCTTCACCATCTTTGCGCGCGGTGAGACGGTGGGTACTATGGGCGAGAGCGAGCTCTTCTTCATATATGCCATGCTCAATGCCGAAACAAGACCCGAGGCACTTCCAAATGTCGGTGCCTTCATGTTTGAGCACATTCTGGGCGTGCGAGACAACTCTACTCCGGGTGGCATGATATCAGTTGGTGGATTTGTGACCCGGCTGGCAAAATTCCATCGTGTGATTCCTGTAGAAGGTCCGGTCTACCGAGTTCTTGCCACGCGTCTCCAAAAGCAGAGTGAATTCATTGATATGGCATATCTTCAGGCGGCCGGTATGTTTTCTCGACTTGGCGACTCGCACTTCTTCCTTTCCCGTGGTGGTCAGCAGGTTCCTCTACCCCTGCCAGTTCCTATCGACAAGACAGATCCTTCCACTTGGATTCTTCCCCTTAATGTGGCCCCACCACTACAGCCGCAGCACCAGCATCAGCCAGGTACCGAGCCTGCCGCACAGCATCAGCCAGGTGATCCATTTGGTATGCCTCCACCAGAGCAGCATCATGCCCCACCTCCTCCTTATTGGGGTCCCGGCCAGCCGACCCCGCAGCAGATGTACGAACTGATGCAAACAATGAACACCAACATCACCAATTTGGCCACTCACGGTGATGAACAGTACACACAGCTGCGCTCTTATGTGGACGAGCGGTTCACCTCTGTTGACCAACAGATTGCCGACCTCCGCACCTATATACATGACCAGTATGGCGAGCATCAGACCTACATGACAGGCCAGTTCAACACTTCTCATTCTGACATGACTCAGCTCAACACGCAGATGGGACGTCTGCACGTCCAGTACAATGATCTGTCAGGCGATGTTGATGAGATGGCAGATCAGCAGCATGGCACTTACCATCGGACCGACCGCATATACACGCACATGTCGCGCTCTGGATTTGTTTCAGCTGATCCGATACCGAGGCGCAGACGACCTAGGCGTCCACCATCTCAGGAGACTGGTACACCATCTCGAGAGACTACTGCACCTCCGCAGCATGATTGATCACCATTGTGAGTTTCCTCATCTCCTCTTTTCCCTTTCTTTGGTTTGTTTGTTGCACCGAGTCGGTGCCAATGGATAGGCTTGGGGGGGTAAATTGTAGGAATTGTATCTTGTATCTTATTTGCTTTTTATTTAGGATAAAAATGGTAAGTTTTGTGCACTTTAGGGGAAAACAATACAATTTGAGGGAATTTGAGGGCTTATTTTAAAAATTTCTGTTTACTGAGCTACTTGGATTGAATAATAGAAATAAAAATCTTAATTGGAAACTTCAACTCAAGTTTTGAGGCTCTTTTCTTTGTTTTTTGGCGATTCTGAATTTCCGAAAAGTGGTCATTTGCTGAAATCGGACACTTGAGTGCCGTTTTATGACCGTTTGAAGTTTCGCCATCGTTTTTCGCCTTTTTAGTGAAGATATCGTCCCTATTCATATGTAAATTAGCATAATTTATCTTATTTTAGCGTAATGTAATGTAATTTAGTGTAATTTAACTTAATATAGTGTAATTCAACATAATTTCAAGTAATTTAGCATATTTTAGTATAAATATGCTAATTATATGTAAAAAGAAGTAATCTATCAAATAATTTAAAAAAAAAATTCAAATTTTGATTTCTTTATTTTGCTCGTCTCTACAAAAACAAAAAAAAAAAAAACCTGGACCGAATTGGCAATTCGGTCCAGCCTAAAGAAGCCTCTGGACCGAATTGCCAGTTCGGTCTGACCTATTTTTTGATTTTCTGTGGCATTCTTTCTACAACTCGGTGAAAAACAGCCAGACCGATTGCCATTTCGGTCCAGAGAAAAAAAAATCCTTCGGACCGAATTGGCAATTCGGTTCTTATGGTTTTTGTAAAAAAAAAGTAATCATATTGTTTATTTAAAATTAATTATTTTAATTATTGTTTTAAAAAAAAATCCAATTAAAGATGGCCACCACCAAGGGGTGAAAACGGTATGGATAATATCCGATTCGTATTTGATCCGTATTCGAAAAATTAGATGTGGATATTCGATACCCGAATATCTGTGTGGATATGAATACTGATATGATTTTACGTTTCAATTATCCATATCTAAATAGTAAATATATATCATATATTTTAATATATATTATGAAAAAATATTGTTATTCACTATTAAAATTAGATAAATATTATGAACTTTAGTATATTTTAATATTATTTTAATAAATATCCGATCCGATCCGTATCCGTATCTGTATCCGACTGATATCCGATCTATATCTGTATCCGGAAAATTAAAAAACATATGAATATAGTTTTACCACTATCCGCTCCGTATTCGCTCCGTTTTCATCTCTACCACCACCCGCACTGCAACCCGAACCGTGGCAAAACTAGACCGGACTAGACAAAACCGTGGCGACCCGGACCTAACCCGTGGTACACCGGACCAACACTATTTGATCTATTTTTTTCATTTTCTTTCTTTCTTTGATCTATTTTTCATACAACACTATTTGTTAGATTTTAATTTGTTATATTTATTTTTAATATGTTAGAAACTTAGATATGTTAGATTTATTTTGATTTTAATATATTAGATCTCAGTTTTTGATCATATTCTGACCTTTCTCAATTAATCGTTAAAAATGTATAAATTTGTAATATTTTCGTATAGAGAAATTATGTTATCTGAAAACTAGACTTCCATACCTTTAATTTGATATAAACAACACAAAAATTCATGTAACTATTTTCTCTAAATCGAACTTTGAATCTGGTTAAAAACTGGGACTGTTCACTAGAATTTCAGCAACGTGACATCTGTCAATTAATCGTTAAAACTGTACAAATCCATAATATTTTTGTAAGAAAACTAGACTTTCATACCTTTAATTTGATATAAAGAACACAAAA
Source organism: Carex myosuroides (assembly GCA_028015225.1). NCBI lineage: Eukaryota > Viridiplantae > Streptophyta > Magnoliopsida > Poales > Cyperaceae > Carex > Carex myosuroides. The sequence goes on from CM051467.1 coordinate 15,871,342, forward strand.
ATTCATATAATTATTTTCTCTAAATCGAACTTTGAATTTGGTCAGAAATTCAGGTATATGTGATGTTTTGATGTTTTGATGTTTTTGTTTTTTAAACAATTGATAAAAAAAAAAATTGGACCGGACCACAACGAACCGGACCATAGACTGGCTCAACCCGTGTGGGTCTGGACCATGGTCCTTAGCACGTGTTTGGGCCATCCCCTACAAATTTGAACCGTCTAACCCGAACTGTGCGGATCCGTAGACCAAAGAGACCCGTGAACCGGACCGGACCGGACCGTTTTCATAACACTAGGTTGAGCTATATAAATGGGGATGGCAAATTGGCAATCATTAATTCATCCAACCCGACCCGATAGATTAATCGGTTCAGCTATAATTTTGTTTTTATGATCCGTTTAAATTCGGCTCGCTATTAATATAAGCCCGGCCCATAAATGAAGTTATGGGGAAATTATCTGAAAACCGTATGCGCATATCGCATAGGCGCAATTGTAATTCAAAGTAATGCAAAGGCCTCTATTTTTTGTAATTCTATTTTTTAAACATTAATAAATTTAAATTTAAATTTAAAATTTCAAAATAAAACCGTTTGATTTGATATATATTATTTTCTCTATGCACATATAGAGTACGATATTTCATATTTATTTTGACCGGTATCAAGAGCTTGCAAAAATATATTCATATGAATGAATTCTGAACGTTTTAATTTTCAACTTATTGATTCATATAAAAACAAAACTAAAAATTCATAAATTTGTTATGTACATGTAGAGAAAATAATATAAATCACATCTAACGATTTTATTGTGACATATAAGTTTTAAAATTTATGCTATTAGAAAATTATAAATAAAAGCATGACATAGACACAAAAAATGAAGACATTTGAACCCTCCTCATTAACAAAATCTACATTTTTCATTTGTTCTTTTATTTCTGAAAAAGGCAAAATCTACTTCTTTTTTTAATTCAGCAAAGAGAAGACCAGCAAAGAAAGCTTTGCAAGGCATAGAAGAATTTTAAACAGAGTTTGGCGTATGTAATGATATGGTCAAGTGAGGAATATATCCCTGCCAATCTGATACCTTTGTTAATTTTTTTTTTATCTTTGCCCTTTTTGCACATGAACAAAAAAGTGAGATGTTGTTTTGTAATTAAATAAACATCATTGCACGGTACTTCATTAACACACTATATTTTATTTTTTCCTTAAAAGAAAAGCAGTATACAATCGTTTATTTTATTCTAACACCAATGTGTTAGGAGCGTAGCTAAAAACTTAGATTGAAGGGTTGAAACGTGAAATACATAATATGTTGTCGTTGAAATTTAAACTCAAATTTTCACAATTATAAACTGAAATTTTAATCACTAAGTTATAAGTACATATTTAACATTTTATTAAAAGACTAAATAATATATATATATATATATATATATATATATATATAGTATGGCTAAGTTGCTGCCGGTAGCGTTTCGGCCATTCTGGTGTTCAAACAGAAAATCCGAACCGTTCAACGTGTTCTAAATATTAAAATCTACTTGGAGACCAAATTTTACATTTTTTGGAATTTTTTTACTATTTATTAAGCCACTTTGAAAATTCTAGATCATATGATCTAGACTGTTTTTACTGTTCACCCGGATTAGCAATTTTCAAAGTGGCTTAATAAATAGTAAAAAAATTCCAAAAAATGTAAAATTTGATCTCCAAGTAGATTTTAATATAGATTGAACATCTATATAAAAAATTTGTTGTTTGAACACCAGAATGGCCGAAACGCTGCCGGCAGCACCTCGCCGAAATGCTGCCGGCAGCAACTTAGCCATACTATATATATATATATATATATATATATATATAAACTTAAGAAAATTAAATTAAAATAAATTTCATTATACATAATTAAGTATCTCAGGAAATACCTACTGGCTAAGCACCCCTTGATTTGGTTGTAGATCCGGTTTGTAAGCTGCCAACCTAATTAACAAGGACGCAACTCTCCGAAATTTTTATTAATACCATTTCTCAAAACAAAAAAAAACTACTATTTTGACAGAATTCGAAAAATACCAAAAACTACTATTCTTGGAGGCCGCTATGTGTCGTTGCGGCTCCAATAATGGAGCCACCATTCGTTATTGCGGACCCTCATTTTTTTTAAACAGAAAATGTATTATTTTGTTTTTTTATTTTGTTTGTTTATTTATTGTTATTTTGTTTTAAATGTTGTTTATTGGATATGTCATTTATTTTTAGAACATCGTTCGTTTGTCGGATCAAAATCCTAAATCTGTCGTTTATTTTTAAAATATCGTTCATTTAAAATGTTGTTTGTATACGAAGAAAATTATAATCAATAAAATAAATAAATAACAAAGCACCAAAATGAATAAATAATAAAACAACAAAATAAATAAGTTACAATATCTGACAAAAATAAATAAGTCACAGTATCTGACAAAACATCTAACAAACTATAAATCAAAACCTACGGGTCTGGACTAAATATTGTCCTCGACTTCTTGAACTCCCTACCCCGCCTGGAGAGTGGGTCGTTTGTATTGTCTAAGTTGTCCTCCTCATCAACATCCTCCGCATGAACCTGCTCGTCATGAACCTCCTCAATCTCGAATGTCTGCTGGACTCCAGGAACGAAAACCGTAGTTTGTCCAGACTCACCCTGCGTGAATAAATACGCATGCCTCACAATCGGGTCATCGACCCATGGGTAACATCGGGAGGATATGATGTCTACTGTATGGAGGCTCCAGGAAACTCTGGGATGGGCTATGTCTAAACATAGCCCGGCTGATAGGTAGGAGGTACCGCCTGAGTTGGATGGTAACCCTGAGAATACAGTCCATCTCTCTCGGTGCCAAAATCTGCTGAGATGTTGTAATATAGCGGCTCCTCCTCACCTTGCAGTAACTTACAAATTAGTTAATCAAGAATTTTGGAAAAAAAAATCATAATTAGGCATTTAAATAATACTATACTTCGGCATCCTGAGTAGGCAGGTCCGGGTCTGCGGCTCGGCATAATGCCTCTGCACCTCAGTCGAACGTCTGACCGACGGTCTCAACATTCTGGACACTCTGAAACAATGCCTCGTTGCCAGCGTATCGTACGTAGATATCATGCTCATCAGATATGTCATCAATCTGATCACATGAGCCCACTCCAGCGCATCTGATAGAGAGTCGAGACACGATCTGTACCCACAGGCGCACACCGCAGGTACATTGTATTTCAAGATGGCTTTCCCGAGCCTCTTTCAGCCCGTCATCGTTGCAATCGTTGCTGCTATGACACAACTCTTCATCAAATATAAGGCCTGAAAAAAAACATTATATAAATGCTGTACAAATTTAAATATTGTAAGTTTTTAATTAGAAGTTTAAACATAAACATAGAACGGATGCGAGCGGTGTGCCTGCGGGGATAATACCATGAATCCGTCCTCTCCGATCTCTTGACCTCGGTACCCGCTCATGAGAAATTAATAACACATTTGACTATGTGTCAACTTCAAACCAAATACTAACCTTCAAAAAAGCTTTAAACCAATGCAAATACTGACAATTTAGTGTCGTTAAGTGTTAATTGTCATGCTGGAGATACTGTCAATAGTATCATTAAGTTTTCAAGGCTTTATTCTTAATTTCTTGTTTTATGACACCCTTGGGAGATCATATCTGCTATAAATTAAATTATTTGTCAAAACTTTTCCTGGATGCTGATCACACAAAATTGACAGAAAAATCAAAAAAAGAAAAATATTCTCATGTAAAAGGAATTCAACAAAAGAATAAATTAGAGCTTTTTATGTCAGGAGTGAATAACTTGCAAAATAAAGTTTATGTTACAATTTGCCAGATAGGAACATTCTGACTTGTAACAATTAGCCTCGAAACATTTTCCATTCCTCTTAGAATTTATTTTCCATTTATGGAATATTTCTCATGTATGTTGGTATATTCTCTTAAATGTTATTTAAAATGATCAGCCCAACTTGCAAAGTATGCTTCTCTTGAATCCATATCCTCGACGGTACCGTAAAAGATTCCCTTTTACAATTAGCTATTTACGGTTTGAGATTAACTCTCAGCCGGTTTGGGATTCGGGCTGACTGAGGGGGCAGTATTATTGGGCTTTGAGATTCGTGCCAAGTTAAAAAGAACGGTCCAGATCAAGTAATTGTAAAAGATTCCCTTTTACGGTACCGTCGGTGATATGAATTCGCTTCTCTTGACCCCTGAAAAGTTATATATATATTAAGAACATAAGCATCGCGAAATATAAGTGGTAAGTAATATAATTAACCCATATAATTTGGTATCATATTTTCCAATCCTCGCCTGAAATTTTATTTTCCATTTATGGAATAGATCACATGTATGCTTGTATATTCTTTTAAATGTTATTTAAAATTATCACTCCAACTTGCAGAACATTCTTCACTTGACCCGATCAAGAACCAAACTTTGGTTTAGTGGCAAAGACAATGCTCTTTGTGTGGGAGGTCGCAGGTTTGATATCCGAAAGAAACAATTCTTTATGAATATTAAATAGTTGGGTGGCTTGACCTCCAACCATTACTCAAAAACATTCTTCTCTTAACCCTAGAAAAGTTATTAAGAGCAGAAGCATTGCGAAATATATGTTGTAATATAATTAACTGGTAAAAAATGGTATCATATTTCTACCATGTCTTCATTTCATCATTGTGAAACTAATAATGCTTAATAGAAATTAACACCCTTGCATAATATCACTTTGTGGATCGTTTCATATGAATCATACCGGTACACACTCTGTTAGAAAAACATACTCCAATATCAACAATGATTATTTCAACATGGATTCAGTATCTCAAAATTAATTCAAATGCATGAAATTAAGCAGTCACACTATCTTAAATTAGGAGCAATTAAACTTTTGTAATCATTCATGTAAACAAGTAAATGGAACTACAAAAATCAATAACACCAAGAAGCTTAAGCTTCCATACTCCACTAAAAAACACCTAAAAAATCTGTTATTTCCGTATAAATTAAAACCGATTCCTATTGTTTCTTCTCTAAATTTTTGCGTCCAAAAAGGTGACCTATTCCCGGGCTACTTCCTGGGTTACTCGGCCGGTTATTAGTAATCGCTACCATCAAATTAACATTGTGATTGAGAGACCTTTCAGTAATGCTACTAGTATGATCCCCTCGAATAATACGTCTCTCTTGAAGTAGCTTTCCTGGGTCCCCAGAGATTACCATTGTTAAACAAAAGAGTAAAATACTTCTTGCACTTATGACAATGGATTTGGCCATGAGTGATAGTATTGGGTGAGAAAGAGGGGGGGGGGGGGGGGGGGGGGGGGGGGGGGGGGGTTTGATAAGACGACAGTTAGTTAGTTAGTTCTTTTTGGGGCTCTTGTGATTTCACAAATGACTATCCCACTAACTACATAAAAAAGGAAAAAGAAAAATTAAAAGAAAAGGTAACGTGAGACCAACTTTGAGGTCACCGTTGGACATTTAAAAGCTGATATATTAAAAAGGAACCTGGTATTAGAGAAAACCTAAGGCACTGAAGCTCTCTGAAAGCATCATCATCACTAAGCATCTCGGATCAAGATAACTATTATCAGTTCATCTATACATGTATTTCAGTTGGCTGTAAGATTGACTAGTGTCAAATTAAAGTAATGGCTATATATTGTATCCAACAACAGTGTATACTTAATTTGTACATTATGGCATGACATATATATACACTATGTGCAATGACTTTCTTTTGTTTTCACCTTATAAATATCCATGTTCAATGAAGTTAAGTCAAACTTGTGTTCACTAAGAACTAGACTTTGGTCTAGTAGCAAAAGCAATATCCTTCACGTGGGAGGTCGCATTTTAAAATCCAGATGTGTGTTCTCTTGTGAATATTAAAACTATTGGGTGACTTGACATGCATCCAACTATAAAAAAGAACCAGCATTTAATCTAGTGGTTAAAAACAATACTAGTGTGAGAGGTCACATATTCGAAACCTGAATGGGGTCTTTCATGAAAATATTTAAAAGTGAAGAGTTTATTATCCATCTTTTTTTTTTAATGTTGTTTACTTTCCACATTTTAAAGGACAGTCACTTGGACAGTGCATATGTAATGTCAGCATGCTTTTTACATTTACTATTATTTCATATGCTCCTTTCAGATATATGTATTTATTTATTAACTGTTCAACCGTTTAAGGGGACCATTTTTGAGCCTCCAATGTAAAGTGAGATCAATGGTTTAGATTGCTCTTCAATCCAAGCCATTATCAGCCCACTATACACACTTTTTAATTTAGAGTGTAGTACGTGTACCACTATGCATGCATTTAGTAGTTATTTATGTATAGGAAAATGTATTGGCACCTGACCTCTATAGCCCCTCTCTTTTTCTTTTCTTTTTCTTTTTCTTACTTCGCAGGAGATTTGGTGTGCACAGCTAGCACAATTGGAGCTCTGAATGTAACCAAATTACAGTTAATCAATAACCTATTGTCATTTATAATGGTGAGGTTGAAATATATAACATGAAATATTTCATTAATTGGTATGCAACACTTGGGGTTGTAATTGTGATATCTTGCCTATCACTTCTTCGATTCACTGTTACCATTTTATTCACTTGAAAGAAGAAATACTGATAGTATCAAGACATCGTCTCTTTTTTTTCTTTTGGAGTAAAAGATAATACTGAGACATCGTGTGAAGTCAAATTATAGAACATGCAAACCGCTGGGTTGTTTATAATAAATATTTTATTCTACTAAAGTAACATCCAATTTCTATACATAAATGTTGCAAGAGTTAAATAGATACTCCTCAATTCAGAAAAATGGCAAATTGCCATGATTTCAAAACTAGCTTAGAAATAATTAGAATAACACATTTGACTGCCCTGGGCTATTCAGGACCACTTTCTAGTACTAAAAGGTGAATATTCCAAATGTAAACTTTTTTAGTTAATTTATATAATCGACATATCTTTCCGCTGTAAATAAAAGATGCCAGTTTAACAGACACTAACAAAGATTTATATACGCAAGACAATATGTCGAGGCATCTTTTACCAAAAGATTTTCAACACCCAGGAGGAACATTTTTCGAAGGGTTTAAATTATCTGCAAGTAAATCAGTTGTAAGAGAATTACATATAGCTTGATGCCGATGCTATAATGATCTGGTCGAGAGGAGGATTAGAGCCACTCTGGTACTGTTTTTACTTTCTTTTATGTTTATCTTTTTTGCACATGCAGAGAATTCATTTTTTTACAATGGTTAAATTTCTTGCAAACTAGTAAACTTAATTTGTGTACACACAAGCAAAACATTTTTATATAATGTCTAATTTTTTTTTTTTCTGATTTTAAGCCACTAATTTAAGTTAGGTGCATCATGAATGGTGCAAGTTAATTTTGCATTCTGAATCTCTGATTAATTCATAAGTTAAATATCATTCTGTGGCTTGTAAAAATTCGAAGGTTATATAGCTTACAGCTGTGTACACTTGGAAAGTACTTCGTCGACATGAGAATAAAGGAAGAGAAATATTAGAAAGTGCATCTCAGAGTTTTAGAGATAGTGGAGCATTTCCAAGCATTCATTTCCAATTCTAATTTTCAAGTAACAATCACTAGATAATATATTGCTACAATTAATTAAACATAATCATTCATGCAAGACTGGTACATCAACTGTATGACAAAAAGGGAAATAAAAAGAAAAAAATGTTTCAGTCTTCTATAGATTCTTCTCTGCAACCTTGTTTCCAGAATTATGACCTACACCAGGGCTGTGGCCTGAATTTGACGGCCGATTATCATCAACCGTCATATTCGGTTTGGTGATGCCATTTAGAGACCTTTTGTTTATGTGATCACCTTCGGTTGCACTTCTCTGTGGAAGTAGTTTCCTCGCGTCACATGAAATTGCAAGTATTAAACAAATGAGAATGATTAATGCACTTGTGTGTTTGAATGTAGCCATGAGTACGTGTACTCGTCTGGGCGCAGGAGAGTGAATGTAAGTGTGTGTGTGTGTGAGAGAGAGAGAGAGAGAGATTATGAGGTAGAGGAAATTGGATATTTGGTATTTCAATATGTGATTGTTGGTTGCAATGGTACCTTTATATACAGTTCAAAACCGTTACACAAGCTGCAACTAGGCATAATAAAAGAACACAGAAAATAAGAAATATATTTTCTAATATGGACCTTTAACAACTTTGATATGGACACATAATTAAAGATTTATCCAAAAGGGGCTTGAAGAAAACAAAAATTAACTATTCTAAGAATGTCGTCACAATTAAGCATCTTGGATCAAGAATAGTGCTATAATCAGAAACCCCGAGGTTACGTATAGATTGCCCTTTAACTGACAAAATTCATTGCAATTATCACACACACACACACATTCAACAACAATAGTTAAAATATGAAGCAATTTAGCTCACATAATCTGACTTTTCAGATGTACTAATTTATCTGATGCTAGTATAAGTAGCAGATACTAATTATCGATTTCTGAGGGAATATTTCAGAATTTGTTCCTCTTTCCAACCATGTACGGCTACGAGAAAACTTGTCACCGAATCCTTTTTCATTAGTTGGTCCTGATTGGACTTTCCAATTAAGGTACTAATATTAAAAGTCATCCTTTGACAGTGTGTGTAATGTCAGCATTAGTTTGATTGGTTGTATCATTATTGTTGAATATGCTCCATTTTAAATAGATATAATCCTTAATGTTTGTATTAAGTATGAGCTGAATCCAACTGATCAGTGAGCACATAATAGGATAACAATTGTTTAGCAAAGGTGCTCAATCTGAGCCAGTAACATAGTCCTAGCTGGTGCTTTTGTGGCAGTGTGCCATATCTTTTTATTAAATCTGCATGAGAAAAAAGTGTTGCCATATATTTGACCTTCTCTGTGCCTCCCTTTCTTCTCATTTTCTATGTTTCCTTTAGGTATTAGGTGTTTCACTGCAGAATTAAAGCTGTGAAAAACAAAACATTTAATCAAGACACCAACTGGTATTGTACCAATGTTAGTTTAGACCATACTGTTGGTATGGTACCATGTTCTTGCCATATCTCTTGGTGCTGTTGTAGGCTTGTAGCATTAATAATAGTGAAGTGCCTTTATTACATCATAACTGTTCATGCACTTAAAGGCAATTCAAATATATGGACAGTACAATGTTATCTGCTGAAATTTTTTCATATGATTTTGAGTGAGGCTATTGTACTACGCATAGTGCATCATTGGTCTGTACTATGGCTCCATTTCTTTATTCTCAAAGTTCAATGGTTGATCAGGACCGCACAAAATGAGCTTCATATGAAAATGTACTTCGTGACAAAATTTTACATCTTTTAGGATTTCTTTAATATTTTTTAAATAGGTAGAAAATCACTACTTTTGAATGGTTTAGATAGTGATTTTCTACCTATCTAAAAAAATAGTAAAAATATTCTAAAAATGCAAAATTTGGTCTCGAGTTACATATTCGTATGTAGATCATGTTGAGCGATTCCGATCGACCGTTTAGACCTTAAAAATAAATATTTGATGCCATAGTACGACCGATGTGCGCTATGCATATATAGTACCTTAGCCTCACTCTATGATTTTTATATAATGCATGATAAAAAGTTTATAGAATGCAAGTGGATATTTTCAATATAAACATGACATATGCAGTGATGTAGAGATTACCATTATAATTTACTTAAATGGCATGTTTGACTGCAAGAAACTTTTTTATGCCTCTGTCAAGATCAATTTGCTACTAAAAGATAATTATTCCAGACATTGATTTTTTGAGTTTAATAAACACACTCAAGTAGTGAAGTCATAAAGAAAAAAATTGCCCTCTAGTAAATGAATGCAAGATGCCTCCATAATCAACTCTTGAAGAACCTTTACTGTACCACATCTTAGTAGGAGAGGACACAGTTACACAGGTTTGACAAAATATTGTTAAAATCATGGCCAATGAATAAAATTTTGAAAATGTTCTCAAGCACTCATGAACCACTTGGACCCAAAATTTTATTCTTTTTACAGACAAGAGACCACCAAACAAGGATTTTTGCATTTAAAATTTTTGATAGATGCTACAACAAGTGACTAAGGAATCAAGATAAAACCATATTAATAGATAAGTATATTACGAATTTTTCAAAGGACATACAGTTGAAGTACAAACAAGAGTATCCAAATAAGCTACAAATCGGCTTAAGCTTTTATTCATTCAATGAAGAATCATTATACAAATAAAACAATAAAGAATTTCATGTTATCAATTAAAATAATCAGACATTTGAAAAAGATCGAGCGATTCTAATTTGAGGTGATCGGCTCTCGCGCAGTCGTCTTTCAGCCAACAATAACTTTGCAATATGCGAATTAATGATTTACCGATTGTCAACCTACTAGAAAAAAAGATACAGATGGAATCAGGATATTCTCTCTAATATAATGAACTAACCTCACTAAAGCTCGTTTGTTGCTTCCTTCTTTGGTGGGCTCCACACGGCCAGTCTCGAGATTCACCCTTGAGACCAGTTTCTTCAACACTGATTCTCCAACCTTCACCAAATTACCCAAATTCTCCTTTGTACCCAAATCAACTGAAGCTACTGTACCAGTCAGTATATCATCCTATTTACCCACATTTTTATAATAAGAGTGATTACACATTTTTAAGGAACAAAAGCACACAAAAACACCATATTTAAATATGAGTGAGGCTATGGTACTTTGCAAAGCGCTGATTGCTCCATGCTATGGATCCATATCTTCATTTTTAAATTCCAAATAGTCGATCTGCACCACTCAACATGATCACCAAATGAAAATGTACTAGGAGACCAAATTTTATAGTTTTTAGAATTTTTGTACTATCTTGTTAGATAGGTAGAAAGTTACTACTTTCAGAGGATCCAAAATCTTTAGATCAGGTGTTTTCTACTTATCTAAAAGAATAGCAAAAAAATTCTAAATAATATAAAATTTGGTCTCCATGTACATTTTCATATGGAGATCATGTTGAGCGGTTCGGATCGACTGCTTGGACTTCAAAATCGAAGATATGAATTCATAGCATGGACCGACATGCGCTTTGCAAAGTACCATAACCTCACTCTTCTAATATAATCAGATAGTTCATGTACCTGGATCCTGAGATAATTCTGCTCAGAGTGCAGAGCCTGAAAAGCAACCGAGATGTGGATATTGACCATGTCAGCACTAGATTCAGAAAAAACATACACTATTGGAGTTGATCCCTATCTGAGTAGCCAAATAATAATGCCCCATTCCTTGGCAAGTTTTGCACTGCACTTGTCTTCCCATTCGTGGAACTGGTACTGATAGAGATTACCAAGAACTGATGGTGATCCATGGCTTTTCTTGCGAAAAATCTGGATTCTCATTTATCACCTGCTTAGAAAACTCTCCCATTGCAACAAGAGCCTGACAAAGAGAATCAAACTTTTGTTTGATTAATATCAAAGGTCAGTATGAAAACATTGGTAAGAGTCTGATGGAGCCTTGTGCTTCCTAAGTTCTTCCTAATAATATCATAAAGGTACTTGCCATCATAGCATGGACCCCACAAGGCACGAAAAAACTTCATCGCTTTTCCAAATATTCCACTGACAAACAAAGAAACAATTAGCAAATAGGTCCAGAATCACTAGATCATCATGATACTTGTATCAGCACAAGGCACAACACTGATACTGGTAATTGGTACTGGGTATCTCAAGCACTGGTACCGAAAAGTCAACATTAAAAACTTTTATTGATTACAAACTAATACAGAGAGAGAGAGAAATGAAAGAAAGCAATCTTTATTATATTCTTGATTGTATTCTTACAAATGAGTAATCCATCTATATATAGGCAACAGCCAACAGACTAATTCTCTAATTACAAGTATTGCCACTAACTAACTGCTGTTGCTCCTAATTACAAAAATAGCCCTAACTAACTAACTGCTCCAATACAAACCATGATTGAGGACTTGTCAGTTCTCCAAGTAGAAGTTCTTTACATCCTTAGCTGCAAAAAGAGGTTGGTTTTCCGAGTTTGGAGCTGTCAGCATCGCTGTCAGGAGGCCACCTGTGCTGGTGGTCCCTGCTATCACATCAAAGTAATCTCTGCCAGCCTGGCATCTCCCCCATCCAATTTCTTCAAAACAAATAAAATTGATGTTTAGAAACGTATTCGCTATTCAAGACTTTGTTCTTGTTTTCTGCTACACTGTTTAAATACGAGTACATTGCTCACTAGTAATAACAGTAAGCATGCAAATTAAGAAAATTTTCTTAATTCCGTGTTCTGAAATTATGGCAGAAAAAAGAAACATAGTCTTCCATTGCACAAACTCTTCTTGGTAACTCTATAATAGTTCACAAAAAAATAAGTTATATAACCAAAACTTGTTAAACCAACTAGAGTAACACTTTTAAAAGATGAGTTGTGAAGTACCTGCAACTCTGATTCAAGGAAAGATAAGATTACAGCTGGTATTATGCCTCTAATTCCTCCACCATCAATACTCAGAATAGTGATTAGGTTGACATACGTTGATGCCTGGATCTGAAATTTGGGCCCCACTCACTGCGCCATTACAAGATCAATTTGTTTTTGTTCTCTCTCGTCTAATGAAACTTTTTGAGCAATTATGAAAGAGGAGAGGGAGAGGGAGAGGATTATAAAACTACTGTCTGGTGTGATGAAACTGGACCACTAGGGCTTGCTAGTTATAGCTTTTGAAACCTTAGAAAGTTTTTGTGCACCATCTCGAGTCATACTTTTGTTTAGTAAACATATGTGTAGAACACACTTGCATTAGACTTGTTATCTAGGTCAACATTTGCAGTCATTATTCGGTTTGCATGAGCCGCCTAGACTATAGTGCCTCGCTATGGAGGGGTGTAACTAGAAATTTGATATTGGGAAGGCTGGGTGAATAAATATAATGTAATTTAATTTTATGAGGGGGGCTACTAGTAATAATTTTTACAAAAATTACAAATTTTAAATGATAAAAATGCAAAAAATCAATTTATATGGGGTACTTAGCACCCTTTCCCCTATGTCATCTTGCCCCTGTCACTATGTTTATTTAAAGGAGATTATATCAAGAGTAACGTGTTTAACTAGTGTAAAGAATGACATAATGTTAACTTAACTGATTTATGTGTGTTAAAGGTCAAACAAGGCATAGTATAATAAAAATTTAGATCAACTTGCTTAGCACTATTACCTCCAACTTTTTATCAGCACAATGTATACATAACATATGTAAGGTGAAATGTAGGAAGCAATAATTATACTTGTTCCCGAAGAATTTCTTCGATAAATAACAATTTGACCCAACAATTGTAGGCTTTGGAAAAAAAAAAAAAAGAAACTCCACATAAGAAGACCAAATAAACAACGACATAAATAAAACTCCTTGGAGGATCTAATTGAAGAAGATAGGCTCATGCAGTCATGCCAATATTATTTTTCAAATAATGGAAGAGCTCTGACTCGAAGGTAAGATAGGGACATGGTTTTGATTGTTAGGTGGCATCTTAATGTTACATTTTACCAATGTAATACTAGAGTTCGAAGAATCTGACGTAACACAACTTAAGTACGCATCCAATACAAAACTTCGTTCAAACCAACTCAATCAAATTCCAAACTCTGCAAACTACATTTCCATTAGTTGTTCTAAATAGTTAATAATTGACAAAGTCAAGGATTTAAACTTTTGACATTATCAATTTGACTATACGAAGATGCCTTATATTTATGCATTGCATTACTTAGAGAACACTTTAAAGTAGTATAAAAAATGAATAAGCTAACAGCTAAAACAATATTGTTAAGCACTTAAAACTCAAATAAAAAAGGATAATAAATGACCCATGTTATTTATGCATGCATTGCCATAAACAGTATACTCAGGCTAGTACAAAAACCAACAAATAATAGCTTTTGAACATCACCGTCATCAACAACAACAACAACAACAACATTCTTAAATCGTTATAATTCCAGGTCTTTCAATTTCGTACATCCTTTCTACAACGCGTTATCATATAATACTATAGAGTCAAAATAAGACGCACTTGTTGGTCAATGTTAGGCTGCTAATGACCAGCTTAATAACAGATATCAGAAACCGTGAACTCTTCAGTGGGGTGCCTTCTTTTTACATTAATTTTTTATTCTATTGTGTGTTCTACGAACCTGTTTTTAGTTGAGTTTGCATACTAATAAACTTTTTTTTTTTTGGTTTAGGAGCTCTAAATTTAGTGACAACTAGATGTGCTAGTTATGGCTCGTGTAACAGTACGTGCTACTCAATCGCCAAACTAACAATATGATTTTGTAAAATCATGCTATTATCAGACAAAGCCATATTTAATATATTACAGTACAATAGCCCAAACTGACCAAGTCCACATCGGCAAATCCAACCCATACTGAGCCCAAATTGAACCAAGATGATATTTTACCAGAAACAGTACTACCAGATAACTTTGTTGACTAACAACCCAAAGCAATCTTAGATCATACAGAATGAATTGAAGCATTATGATCAATATAGGAATCACCCAGACTAAACCCATGGTGAACCAACCAGACAATTTTCCACCTCCAGTGATAAAATCAGCATTAATAGCCAAAATCTAGCATTAATGAAGACTACTTTTTTTTGGTGATTAATGCCAGTACACAATTAATAAAGACCATTTTTGGCACAAAGCACTGCACTACCAGTTCTACCCAATCAGAGGAACATAATTAGTCAATTAATATGGACAATTTTGTATTTTCACAAAAGAATTTGAAGAATTGCATAAAAGTATATTTCCTTTTTCCCTAATTGAGAACAGTGCATGAACCCAGAAATAGACAATATTTGTAAAAGAAAAAGAACAGCAACGATTCGATCAGCAAAAGTTCACCTTACACAATCACGCAATCAGATCCTATGAAGGCTCCAGAACATGAACCAGCGCTTCATGCATTCACCCACAGCCACCTCCCTTATCAACTAACTCCGCTGATTCTCTTAGTAAGAACAATTCTCAGGCCTTAAAAAAATCCTAATCAAAGAATTAGAGGCCAGGGTTTGGGACTTTAGATTTTAGAGCACAGTGCACGAGGGACGGAGTGAGCTGATGGAGGAAGAAGTCGTGAAATTAGTATCCTCGGTAACTCAAATTTTGAGTTTGAATGGGAGCCAATCCGGGCCGAGGTGGAATGCACAGCATCTCTTTAATATTCGTGTCAAAGCAGATCAGCGGATCATATGAAAACTTAATATTTGTGTTACCATAGGTAATGAATTCAAGCGAGCCTGGATTTTCAATATTCGGCAGCGCAGGAACAGGCGCACAGCCCCATTGCATCATGTTGAGATTTGTGCAGACTCAATTTTAAGTTTTTAACTAACCCCTAGAATTTCTGTTTGGATCTGGACCGTCCAATCAGAATCTGAACGATTATTAAAGCGGCCCGTGCGTTTCATCTCGATTCGACCAATTTTTTTTATTAATAGGAAAAACAAAAAAAATATTGATAATGGAGTAAGATTTTATGAAATTTTGAAATATAGAAAGAATGTTATGGTTTTATAACATCTCGAGTACTGTAGCTGGACGTTATGAATCATAACGTCAAGTTAATTTCATTGCAAAACTTGTCAAAGAGCCCATCGATGAAGTTTTGTGAAAAATGCGTTCTTAACAGCTAGCAAAACCAAAAGAGATAACCCCAAAACAGTTTTGCAACTGGAAATTTCTTAGATTACTAGACAATGAAGAAAAAATAATTTCTTTTTACAATATTTTTAAGAAAGAAAGTACACAATAGAACAAGCACTAACAGAAGCAAGCCCACATAAGCTATGATTGGCTTACATTTTATTCATTTTCCATAATACAATCATTGTAGAAATAAAACAACAAAGAATTTTATGGTAGCAACTAATCAAATCAGACAGTCGAAAACGATCGTACAACCCTCGTCCGAGGTGATCGGCTCTCACGCAGTCTTCTTTCAGCTGATAATAACTTTGCAAATCTGCAAAATAAATAATTAATTCTCAACATTCTGGGAAAATATTCAAATAAAATCAGGACATTCTTATAATATGAACTAACCTCACTAAAGCTTGTTCGTTGGTTCCTTCATCAGTGGGCTCCACACGGCCGGTCTCGAGATTCTCCCTCGAGACCGGTTTCTTCAACAATGACTCACCGACTTCCACCAAATTCTCCAAGTTCTCTTTTGTTGATATATCGACTGAGGCTACCGTCCCAGTAAGTGTATCATCCTATATACCCGCAAATTTGAAGTCAATATGACAATAGATATCAAAACAATCAAGAGAATATAAAACCAAATTATATATAATATAATATAATATGAGTGAGGCTATAGTACTATGCATAGCGCATATTGATCTGTGCATCACCTATCTCAATTTTCAAAGTCTAAACAATCCATCCGAACCATTCAAAATGATCTCTATATAAAAATGTACATGTATATCAAATACATTTTTTTTACTATTTTTTTAGATAGGTAGAAAATCACTTGATCTAAAGATTCTAGGCCATTCAGAAGTAGTGATTTTCTACCTATCTAAAAAATAGTAAATAAATTCTAAAAAAATGTAAAATTCAGTCTTCAAGTACATTTTCATATGGAAATCACTTTGAATGGTTCAGATTGACTATTTGAACTTTGAAAATGAAAATATTGATTTGTAGTACGAACCAATCCAAGCTATGCATAGTACCATAGCCTCACTCATATAATATTAATAGAATAATTCACTTACTTGGATCCTGAGGTAATTCTGCTTAGAGTGCAGAGCCTGGAAAGCAACCGAGATATGGATGTCAACCATGTCAGCACTAGCTTGAGTGAAAACATCAACCAAAGGAGTTGATCCACGGCTGAGTAGCCAACCAAAGACTCCCCACCCCTTGGCAAGCTTTGCACTGTACCTGTCTTCTCCTTTTGAGGAGCCAGTACCGAGAGAGATGACCAGGAACCGGCGATAATCCATGGGCTTCATTGGGAAGAAATCTGGATTCTCTTTTATCACCTGCTTCGTGACCTCTCCCATTGCAACCAAAGCCTGAGAAAGAGAATTAAATTTCTCTTTAATAAGTTAATAATTAAAAAAGATATAAAAACCAGCTCAATTTTTTGGGATGATATTTTTAACTTTTTAGAATTCACTTCTTTCATTTTTTTGTTCTTTTCCTCTTTTTCATTTTTAATACTCTGTAAAGCATATCCATCATATATTGGCACACACACATACACACACACACACTATTTGTTATATTACTTCAGATTTTTGCATTTTCTTACTGGGTTATTAGCAGCTACACCTCCATCAATTAGGTTGAATTCTCTCATGCTGCCATGGCTGTTTTCAGTAGTGAAGTAATGTGCCGGCAGATAAGTTGGAGCTGCCGACGTGCCAATGATGATGTCAGATAGAAGCGCATTTTTCAGTTTTTTGTCATTGCGCACCTATTGAAACATATCAACAGTTTCATTAAGATAGATATACTATATTTAGAGAGAGAAAGAGAGAGATGTAGGGAGTGAGCATACCTCATAGGTAGAGAAGATGGTAGGCTGAAGGCGCTTGATATCAAAGGTTGGTATAACAATATTAGTAACAGTCTGATGCAACCTTGTATTTCCTAAGTTCTTCCTGATAATATTATGAAGGTACTTTCCATCATATCGTGGGCCCCACGTCACACGGAGCAACTTCATTGCTTTTCCTACCATTCCACTGCCAAATAAAAAAAATTAATATAAAGAACAGAATCACACTATCATCAAATTAATCACAATAACATTATAGGGTAGTATCGCCATCATAAAAGCCCGAGTCAAAATATTTGTTAATTAAACGAACCAGGTTTGAGGAAATATCTTGTTTGAGTTCTCCAAGTAGAAGGTTTTGATATCCTTGGCCGCAAAAAGAGGCTGATTTTTCGAATTTGGAGCGGCCAGCATTGCTGTAACCAGGCCACCTGTGCTAGTGCCCGCAATCACGTCAAAGTAATCAGCTATCCTGGCATCTTCTCCATCCAGTTTCTTCAAAACAAGTTAATAAAAAACTATGTTAGAAAAATCTGCACGGGTGGCAAAATCAATACTACAATTCAAGATTTCACTCTTGATTGTGCCTGACTGTTAGGTACTTGCACATTGCTCACTACTACTATCAGTAAGCATAGCACCAAATATAGAAACATTTTCATTATTCCTGGTCCCATTTATGATAATACAGAAAAAAAAAAAAAAACTCAAGTCAACTAATCCACATACTCCTTTTATCAATATTGGCACTAAAATACTTCACATATGTACCACTTGGGCATCATGGTTAGTGTCAATACCTGTAACTCTGATTCAAGAAAAGATAAGATGACAGCAGGTATAATGCCTCTAATTCCTCCACCGTCAATACTCAGAATGGTAATCAGGTTGCCATAAGTTGGTGCCTGGAACTGCAATTTGGTACCAGCTCCCTCCACCATTTTTTATCTATTATCTTTTTTCTTTTTTCTTTTTTCTTTTTTCTTTCATCTAGCAAAAGTTTTCAGGCTCTCAAGTAAGAGGACAGGTATATGGCTACAAATATGAAGAGAACTTAAAACTATTGTGGGGTGTGACAAGATTGCTAGGGATCGATACATATATATAGATTTTGAAATCCCTAGAAGGTCCATTGAACTTTCTCTAGTCATACTTTGTGTTTTACACGCACGCCCTACAAAACGTGCGCAGTCTTTTTTACCTAGAATTGTCTTCTTCTTCAATAACAGCTGGCTTTTCGGATTTTGAATAATCTGCCTTTCTCTATAATGTCTCACGTTTTTTATTTGTACGTCATTACTTCAGGATGAACCATGTGTAACTATCGTTGAATGCAACATACTTCTGACCATTTTAGTTGTTTATGTGGTGTATAATGTCATCATGACATAATTCTCATGTGCGTATAATATCAGGATACTTTATACTGTATGGCATAAAAGGTGATAGAATAGAATATCAGAAGTAGCAAACTATATCTACTTCCCGTAAAATATCAGACGCAGTAATATATTTCTACTTCCAAAGAATTTAATTGATTTATCAATGCAATTTACCAAATCAATGTTGTAGGTTTTTATACAAAGTTATGTCTTATAAAATGTAGGATGTATCCATACGCTAATTTTCAAATAGACATACAATATATACCAGCAATAAAACTCTTTGGAAGTTCCAATTGAAAAAAATAGACTCATGCAGTCGTGCCTTTATTTCTTTCTTATTATTTAAATTCAATGTATGGAGGCAAATGATGGAAGAGCCCTGAACTGAAGGTAAGATAGGGACTGATAGTTTTGATTGTTAAGTGGCGTCTTAATCTTACTTTTACAATTTAATACCAAAGTTAGAATAGAGTAGCACAGCAAAACTAAGCATCTCATAGGAGAGCTGGTTCAAATCAACTAGATCAAATTGCAAAATTTCCAAACCAATGTTTCATTACTTGCTCTAGTTAGTTTTATAATTGACAAATGAAACTATCAGCTAAAAAAATATTGTTAATATGAAAGAAGAGCTTACTAATATATATCCCTCATTGTTTAGGTATTCATTGGAAAAACAGTGGGCTTATGTTAGTACGAAAACAATGAACACTATAATATTCATAAATTCTTACAAAAATTTTAATTTTTTCTAATATTATTCCTTCCTTGCTACCATGTGTTAGAATATACTAAGAACTCACAATAACAAGCAATAGTTGTTAAATGGTAGGTTATATAGTGATGACCAGCTCCATGACTGATAACAGAAACAGTTAATGTATTCTTCAGACAAGCCATTTTCATATTATTTCGATGAGCACCTTTTGTAGTTCAATTTATATACTTGTCAATTTTTCATTTATCATTTGGTTCAAAAATTCTACATAGACCTGCTAAAGTTTCATGGGAACTAAACATCATAAAAACTGCTCATGTAAAAGTGTGTGCTATTATTAAAATGACAGTTCCAGTGCCTCCACCTTTGTGCATTCCACGTGGTTCCACTTAACAAATGACAAATCTAAATTAATTAGATCTACCAATAACTTTTTTTTCTATGAGCATGTCAATGGTTTGTTACAAAAAAGTTAAAAGGATAATCACTCTATTTTCACCCAAAGCCACAAGTAATTTATTGTTGTACATTAGGCCAAACAGTCCAAATCTAAAATCCAACCAAATTGAAACCAGAACGAACCGAGTCCAGAAACAACCTGAAACACGACCAACAGACAACCTACTCAACTATAAACTTAAATCAACCTGAATCCGCACATAACTAGAACTCAAAGCAACCAGTACAAATGAAAGCATTATCATCTGGAATTTACATTACCCTTACTTAACCCAGGTCAACTCACCTGACCATTTGCCACCTCTAATAACAAAAAAGATAGTAATACCAAAGGAAAACTAGTATTAATGAAGACTATTTGGCACCATGACATTGTTCCCTCCGTACCTGGGCACAAGCACTGTTCTTTCAGTTTAACCCAATTATTAAGGAGTCCATATCCTCTGAGGTAACATAATATTTCTGTTTAGTTCCGGACCATCCGATCAGAATCCGGGCCAATCCGGCCCGAGGTGGAATGCATGGGGCCCCTTTAATATTCGTGCAGATTCTGATCGGACGTTCCGGATCTAAACAGAAATATTTTGTTACCTTAGGTGATATGAATTCATTATTAAAAAGAACAGGAATAGAGTCAACTTAGTCTAGACTACTTTCTCTTTTCAACAGCTAAATATAGTCAACTTAGTGTAAACTACTTTTTCTTCTCAACAGGTAATGAAAAACTGTTGAATAAATAGAGGCCGAGTACTAACTATTGTATGAGGTTTATACTTCTTTGTTATGATAGTTTAGTTTATTAGACTTTCTACATGACATATAAGTATCGGCACTTCTGACCTAATAGCCTACCTAGGACCTATTACAATATTTATTCTCATATACCATATAAAGAACCTAGCCCTAGCAGTTCTCTCTTGACCTACTCAATTTTAAGAGATTTTGTTTCCCTAAATTGGAAGCAGTACATAAGCACAGTATAGACCATCATTGCCAATTAAACATAAAGAAGACAGCAATTCAGCAAACAGTTGATGAATGAATAGGGAAATGTACCTCATAAAATCACGCAATCAGATGCCACAGAAGATCTAGAACAGGAATCAACGCCTCATGCCTCCAATAACTGCCACGTCCCTTCCCAACTGAATCCACGGATTGTCTAAGACATGAATCATTATCAGGCTCCACAACTCTCTCAATCAACACCATTGCTCTCAGTGATCTAAATTTGAGGCTAGGGTTTCAGATTTGTTTGAGCACCAAGTGAGCCGAGGAGGGAGGAAGAAGCAAGAGAGCGGCGGAGAGAGAGAGGAGAGTGGCGAAATGAAAGGCCTGTGTTTTTGTTTTCTTTTTGGGCCTTCATTATAATGGGCCTTATTTTTAATCTGATTTACTCTGGATCTTCTGATTGAAATCGAACTTTTCAGATTGATACTATAAATAAAAATTTAGAAAATGCATCATTGGTTCTGTGCTTCAATATGCTCCACATTCTTATTTCTGTTTCAAAGCACGAAAGTCAATCCAAACCGCTCAATGTGATTTTCATATTAAAATGTGCTTCGAGATCAAATTTTATATTTTTTTGAACTTTTTTACTATTTTTTTTAGATAGGTACAAAATCAGTTATTTTGTACATATCTAAAAAAATAATAAAAAATACAAAAAATATAAAATTTGGTCTCTAAGCAAATTTTAATATAAAGATCATGTTGAGCGGTTCGGATCGACTGTTCAGACTTTGAAAATAGAGAAAAGAATGTGGAGTGTTTCAATACAAAATCAATGGTGCATTTTAATTTTTCTCATTTTAATTAGAATGCAGATTGTTTATTCATTTAATTTCATTAAAACCATACTAGCAGCCATTACTTTATTAAAATTGATATTTTTGTGGTGTCAGTCTTGCTTCCAATTACTTGATGTTAAATCTTGCTAAATGCCATTAATGAGATTAGCAATGCCTCAGTCATAGAGCTATTTTGTATCCCACAAGGTTTATCATCATCCCTATATTCAAAGTTAATGCTTGTTAGCATCAACCTACAGATTTATAAATAAAGGGCAAGTGCAAATACTCCAAATGAAGGCCTGTTGGATCTTTAAAATATTTGTGTGTTTTTAATTTCAATTAGCTGTAATTTTTGTGCTTTTGTTTAAACTTGTGGTTCATGAGTGAGACTGGAATATGTTGTGCGGGGTCTTTTAGGGTTTTTAATGATTTTTGTTTTGATGACAATTGTACTATAGCACTACTACTATTAACTATACTAATACTACTAGTTTTATTATTTTTTGAAAAATAATTAAAGCTGGTATACGGTATACCCTATCTCAGAGTTATTTTTGTTATAAAAAAAAAATTCTCTTGCACCAATCTTGAGCCTTGATTTATCTATTTTTTTCAAAAGAAGTACTATATATATAGAGAGAGAGAGATGAGCTATTGTGCTTCGCGAAGTAAATGGGGGTTTACTTCGGGTCATATTTTTATTTTTGAAAATCCAAACAACCGATCCGAACCGTTTAACATGTTCTAAATATTGAAATGTGCTTGGAGACTAAATTTTACATTTTTTGGAATTTTTTTACTATTTATTAAGTCACTTTGAAAATCGCTGATCTGGTGGTCCAGAAAATTTTACTGTTCACAGTGGATCAGCGATTTTCAATGTGGCTTAATAAATAGTAAAAAAATTCCAAAAAATGTAAAATTTGGTCTGCAAGCACATTTCAATATGGAGATCATGTTGAGCGGTTCGGATCGGTTGTTTGGATTTTCAAAAATGAAAATATGACCCGAAGTAAACCCCCCATTTACTTTGCAAAGCACAATAGCCAATTTCTATATATATATATATATATTGAAAAGTGAGATAATTAAATGAGATAAGACAAATAGCCATATCCCTAATTATTTAAATTGAAGGTACTGGTACAGTTAAATATTAGAAGAACCCCAGAATTGTAACTAAGTAAGATTAGGACTTTCAGTTTTGATTGTTAGGTTGCTTCCTGTAATCTTATTTTCATCCAATAAAACCTAAGATTAGAAACACTTTCATAACAGAACAATCTAAGCATCCAATATGCATGCAACAAGTAAAATTTCAACTCGACGAACTTGTAAAATTGCCAAAACTACTGCCACGTTATTTGTCGTTTAACAATATTCAACTCACAAAATCAATGTTGTCACCTTTTGAATGGATAAAGTGGCAAATCTGAAGATAGAAGTAAAAGAAAAGAAGAAAGCAGCAGCTAAAATATCACTGTAAAGATGAAAATGACTTACATTACATCAGTTAGGCAAGCATTGCCATTACTGGTAAATAAAGACACCAGAAAAGAAACACTACTTATAAACAATATTCATACAAGTACTACTTATGGCCTCTATTTTTACTATTAATCATTACTGACCATGGGCCAACAGTTCAATTGCTTTAAACAAAAGCATTGACTGGTACAAATAATGCACACTAGATGGTATGTTGGTAGGTGTATGGTACATAAATAACCAGGTCATCAACATATAAAATATAGTCAATAGATTACTCATTTGCATCCTAGATTTTTGTTTTAGTCTTTTGCAAATTAATTCACTTATGATATGTTTCTTCATTTGAGTTTGTGAGCATATCACTTTGTTGTTCTAGTTTTGCTTTAATATCTCTCAGAATGTCTGTTAAAGTTTGGTAGCAACAAGAGATAAAGATGTGATATATATACATGTTTGTACTAGAAAAATAAATGCTAATTCTTGAATTTTTCTTTCATTTCTGTAAGTATACCATATACAAAATCGTTTCGGGTCCATTTCATAGTTGGGTCATCTAGGTTAGGTTACTGAGATTTAGAATGTACGGTTTCCAGCTTAGTCGGGTCAGGGTCCGAATCGATTGCAGGTGGCTTAGATTTTTACATTTTTGGGTGCAGGAAGTTCAGGTACCTCCATATATATAAGTCAGATTTTTACATTTTTGAGTTAATTAAGTCAGATTTTGCTAGCTCCAGTAAAATTCTATTATGTCAGAACTCAAGACAACCCGAATAAAGTATTTGACCATATATATATTCATAAATAAAATTGAATTAGTTTATACTTTGTAAAAAAAAATTATCTGCTATTATAGAAAGCAGAAGTAATTAGTATTAATACAAAAATTTACCTTAAATTATTTCACAATCAAGTTCCATAAAGAGTTCCAAATTAAACAGAAGCCAGTGCCTTATGCTTCCACCCACTATATATCACATCTCTTCTCAAATGAATCCTCTGATTCCATTAATTAAAACTTAAAAAACCATTCCCAGACAATACTCCCAATCCAGAGCATTATAGAAAACATATTAAAAAAACAAAAAAATGTTCATGTGAGGCTATGCTGGTAGGGATTGGGGTAGTTGATTGAGCTAATTCCTTTTCTCTATTTGGGGGAAGTGGCCAGCAATTGGGCCGACATTCAACAGGCCTCATTTTTTAAAATTATCTGAGAAATTGTCAATTATGAAACCCGGTGCATTTAAATGTCACTTTTTTGTAACAAGTTTGTCTGCTGAATGCAAATAGCAACACTGCCAATACATACATTAAATAATTTATCTTGACAATACTGTTGGGTTGGTGATTTGGTGAGAAAATTCACCTCTTCAATAGTTTTCATAAGCATTTTTTATATATATATTGATACGTCATATTTCGAGGAGAATAGGTTCTATGTGAGATTTGAGTTGATGACACATTCTGTCTCAGGAAATCAGGCCGTGCGTGAGAGATCTGAGTCATCGGTTCTCGAGGTGGGAAATGATTTAGGTATTCGGACTCTTTCATATAATGATACCTTGCTTAGGAAAAAGTTCATTCCCTTGCTCAGTTGAGTTTGGGGTCTTATATAGGTCATCCAGTGACCGTAATATGAGGGTGGTGATGGGACCGTGTCTACGTGACCTGACAAGTTGTCGCATAGCAGCCATGTAGATGCGGTATTATCCGCATAGAAGTGAGAACCATCATGAGCTCGCATGGGGCTCGCTCTAGAAGGTTAACTGAGTAGGCTTTACTAGTGGACCACCATAGGATCTCCCGAACCCGATCAGGAAAATGGACTCGGAAAGCTTTTAGTGTCGGATCCAATGCTCGACCTGTGAGGAGCTTATGGAGCCTTTGGCAACATTACCTAATCATATATGCATTTTGATCCCATTGGAACTATTTGTTATATATGGATCAAATTAATCCACTGGTGGTTCTATTAGCCATTGAATTTTTGCTGTTTATATAAGCAGATAGATGCTCCCAAGGCACATGTACAATTTGTCAACGCATGCCCATCCTCATTTCTCAACGCAATTCATTTGATTAGACAGTTCAACCGAATGTATATATAAGAAGGGGCTTTCATAATGCGCTAAGAGCATCTATATTTTATAAACAAAGATCTGAATTATGTATTTCAATTATTTTAATATAATTTGTATCAATATATTTTTTATCTTGGAATATAAATCAATGGATGATTAATTTGAAACAAGAGAAACAAAATAGTAATAAGATTTTTGATAACACTCTCTATTATATTCATTGTTTTTTTTTTCAAGACCTTCCACAAATTACAAATTTTATTTTGTTTTGTAAAAATATCAGTATTTTTGCATATTATTTGTATTAGAAAATAATAAACTATTTTCAAATTACATGTGTGATATCTAAATTATGAATTTGTCGAATTATTTTTTAATTACGAAATTTGGAACCAATGGGTACCTTTCACAATGAAGTAAATAACCAAGAAGGAAGCTGGAGAAGGCTATATCACTGTCCATTAATTAGATGAATTAATTAGTAACTTTGCTTCTCATTTTGTTTATCAGGGTAATAACTGATAATGTAATTAAAGGGAAACCAAGTACACCAACTGTTTACGTCTTTAGATTTTTCAAAAAAAAAAAATTTGAAATTCTTGAAAGTGGCTGTCAAGGTAGAATTTTCAAATCATATTAGTCAAACTAAAATTTGCAAGAGAGAAAATGATGGTTAAAGATATTAACAAAGCGGTTTTTATTTCGTGCAGCGCACGAGTAATCTGTTATACTATTCGGACTCTATTATATGTGCGCAACATGAAACAGAAACTGCTTTGTCAATATCTTTACCTGATGGAAACCATGCCCCTCTCCAGCCATTGCCCAAAATTTCACCTCCCCTTTCCATCCACTTTCCTTCAACTTCTCGTAATAATACCGGTACCGATCTCTTAATATATTCATTTATGCATCTATAACAAAAACTCACTCGCACCCAAGCCCTACAAGCGAGAGTCTGTGTCCCCCCAGATACCTGAGGTACAATTTAAAAAAAACAAACGGCCCAGATTAATTCCAACCGGACCAAAATCAATCCAGTGCCTATGGAGACTGTAAGGGGTCTGTTTTGAGATTCGTGCCAAGTAAAAAAGAACGGTCCGAATTTAAAACTTGTACCTCAGGATTCTATAAGCGACGCCCCCACACACAAACCAATGGATTGACCAAGGAATTATTCAGACCGCTTGTTTTTGGACACACTACTACAAAAATATATTTTATTCACGAGAGTAAAAAATGACTATTGTCGAGAGTAAGCTGACAGAAATTACTATTTCCAAAAATATTATTGTTATTACCGACGAGAATATTCTCAAGAATACCAACATTGTTAAGCACTTTTACCTTCGCGGATGAAACAGATTCTCATAGTAGCCATACTCCCATAATACTTATGTGCTTAACAACCATATTATTGCTTTTTAGTTCGATTAAGTGAGAATTTATACATCCATAGCTTTTATTTATCAAAGTTCCGAACTCCCAATTCATTAATTGAAAAAGTTCATTTTAGTAATAATGAGACACTATTTTGCAGAATTGAGGAACTAAAGTGAAAATTCAAATCTTAGATTTTTGCTTATCTTCCTAGAAGAGATCTGAACAGATACATGCAATATCTCCTGTGATTATACTGATCTAAAAAAATCACTCAATTTAGGTAATTCTTAGATCTTAATAATTGATCTGGCAAATATAAAAGGTTCGGTGACGACATCCAAATAATACAGAAGCATATTGCATATATACTTTTAACAGTTGATACCATTCATCTCTTAACCAATTTATGGAACTTAGTTGTATAACACAATTAAATAGCTGATTAAATAACCACAAAAAACAATAGTTATTCATATGAAAATATTAAAAAAAAAAAAAAAAAAAAAAACTTAACTGATATATCAAAGCTTAGTCAAGAATTTACATATAACTTCATCTTGAGCCCGGGCATGATCAGATTCTGGCTTCCTTAAATGGAAACAATGCCCTTCTCCAATGGCCTCCCAAAATTTCACCTCACCTTTCCATCCACACACCTTCAACTTCTCGTAGTAATCTCTTCCCCGATCCCTTAACGTGTCGGTGCCTCCAACCAAGACCAAAACCCGCTCACACCCTAGCCCGGAGAGCGACGGTGCATTCTCTGCTAACGGGTTGATCCACGGATCATCGAAGCCCGTTGTCGAAGGACACACTATTTTCCATAAGCTTGTTAGCTTCTTGGTAGTTACTGGATCGGTCTTCTCTGATTCGACCTCTTTTGAAGAAAGGAAGTATGGATGGATCAACACTGCACCTCGGATCTTGGCCCCACCATACATCGCCACGTGATGCGCAATGTTTCCTCCGGCACTCTCACCGCTGACGTACAATCGGGTGAAATCTCCATGCTTGCAAAGCCATGAATCAGGCCCGTTATTACTCTGAGAGAGAACCCAATCTAATGCGGCATGGGAATCCTCATAGGCCACCGGGATGGGGTGCTCTGGTGCAAGTCGATAGTGCACCGACACGGCAACAACATTGCTTCGAGCAACTAATGAGATCATGTAGTTGTGTAAGGGCAATTCAAATGCGGAGCCAAGACAAAACGCGCCACCGTGGAAGTGGATCAATATTGGGAGTTTCTTGTCGGATTCTATTTTGGGGATGTAAAGCCGTGCACTGACACCAGGCACGATCGTGGTGTCCTTGGAAGAGACGCCGGTATTTGGATCGGTTGACGGTGATACGAAATCGATACCTATAAAGCGTTCGACACGGCCGCTCTTGTAAATTTGAATGTAACCCTCGGCATCATAGATGAGTTCATCATGGGGAATTTCCATTCTGACTTTGGAAGGAAATGAATTGAAAGGTAGAGGGAGAGGAGATATATTTAAGGATTAGATATATAATTTCATCAAGTGGTTGCTAGTTGCTGCCGTGTCTGAGAGGTTAAGCTACCTTACAAACTATTTTTATCTATTTAAGAATTAATGCATGAAGGGTTGACTTAATTATTGGATGTTAAAGCGGATTGGACGGTTCTGGAGCCCATCAGACCAAAAGTAGGTCTGATGTCCATCGGACTTACGATCCATTCTCTCCACGAGAAGGATTAATTAAATAAAAATGCAGGATTAATGACTTTAAACAAGGTAAATTTTGGTTTAAAGCGTTAGTTAAGAATTTGGGAATCAGAATATCTATGTAATCTATATTTAAGAAAAAAAATAGTATTATACTTGACATATGTAAACCGTGATATCAAGATTAGTTCCAAGTTAAAGAATTTGTGCTATGAGCAAAAAAAAAAAAAAAAAATGAATTTGTGCTAGTAATTAAACTAATTTTGTGTTAAATGGAATTTAACATAGAAAAGTTTCATATTATATAGGGAATAAATAAGAAAACATGCAAAAATAGACTTAGGCATGAAGGTATGATTTATGCTGTCACATCTCACCTCATTGCTCGGAAGAAATCATAAAATACACCATTAGATAAATAAATAAATACTCACAATTTACATCTAAGAGGAAAGAAAATGATAAGATAATCCCTGGCCTACTATTTATGAACATCACGACTTCATAAGTAGGGTTAATTTGTTCAAACCAATTTTGTAGAAAATAATAATGTAGGAACTTCAAATTAAGAATTGATTTCTGGTTCCACACAAAGAGAGCGAAAGACAGCTCTTCTGAAAGAGCTCTTTAAAAAACAAATACTGCCAAGATAGGTGTCAAAATTATGACTAGTAGCATTAGGTTTGGTGGAGGTGAACTTTATGAATTTTAATTAGTTGGCCCGGTGTAAATTAAATATTTTTGGTTGATGAAAGTTTAAAATTAAGAAAGCTCAAGTTAAGCAAGAAAGAAAAACTATCAAAAAACTTTTTCATTGACAATGGAATCTACAGATGAAATAATTTAAACTACTTAAATTGCGGTTTAATTAACTTAGGTCTGCCTAAAATTTGCTTTATGGCTTATGTTATTTAAGTTGGTCTAACTATTTTGTGTATTACAAAAATTTGTATCTTATGAATAAAAAATAACTATTGAGAATAAGTCGACAAAAATTATTATTTCTGACAATATCACTATTACTGACGAAAATATGTGCAAGAATAAGCACTAATTATATAGTGACGAATAAAACAAATTCTCCTAGACAGTTCAAGTGAAATTAAATCTCAGTTTAATTCTCAATCAAAATATGAACTAAATTTTTATAGTGTCTTCCTTGATTTTTAATTATATATATATAGAGAGATAGGCTATATATGGTGAGTTGCGAAGTAAAACGTCGTTTTACTTCACGCCATATTTTTATTTTGAAAATTCAAACACTCGATCCGAACCGTTCGACTTTTTCTAAATATTGAAATGTGCTTGGAGACTAAATTTTACATTTTTTGGAATATTTTTACTATTTATTAAGCCACTTTGATATCGTTGATCCACTGTGAACAGTAAAAAACAGTAAAATTTTCTGGACCACCGGATCAGCGATTTTCAAAGTGGTTTAATAAATAGTAAAAAAATTCCAAAAAAATGTAAAATTTAGTCTCCAAGCACATTT
Source organism: Carex myosuroides (assembly GCA_028015225.1). Classification (NCBI taxonomy): domain Eukaryota; kingdom Viridiplantae; phylum Streptophyta; class Magnoliopsida; order Poales; family Cyperaceae; genus Carex; species Carex myosuroides. The sequence goes on from CM051467.1 coordinate 15,901,563, forward strand.
CAATATTTAGAACAAGTTGAGCGGTTCGGATCGAGTGTTTGAATTTTCAAAATGAAAATATGAGCGTGAAATAAAAATGGTGCTCCACGCCGGTATATTTTTATTTTGAAAATCCAAACGACCGATCCGAACCGCTCAACATGATCTCCATATTGAAATGTGCTTGGAGACCAAATTTTACATTTTTTAGAATTTTTTTACTATTTATTAAGCCACTTTGAAAATCACTGATCCGGCAGTCCAGAATTTTTTACTGTTTTTTACTGTTCACCCGGATTTTCAGATTTTCAAAGTGGCTTAATAAATAGTAAAAAAATTCTAAAAAATGTAAAATTTGGTCTCCAAGCACATTTCAATATGGAGATCATGTTGAGCGGTTCGGATCGGTCATTTGGACTTTCAAAATAAAAATACGGCGTGAAGTACAAACGCGTTTTACTCCATGGAGTAGCATAGCTCATCTATATATATATATATATATATATATATATATATATAGAGTCCGGCTAAATTGCTGCCGGCAGCATTCTGGACAGCTGCTGCCGGGGGCAATTCGGTCATTTCCGGTGTTCAAACAACAAATTTTTTATACAGATATTCAATCTATATTAAAATCTACTTGGAGACCAAATTTTACATTTTTTGGAATTTTTTAGCTATTTATTAGGCCACTTTGAAATTGGCTGATCCGGGTGAACATTGCACATAATTCTGGACCATGTGATCTGAAATTTTCAAAGTGGCTTAATAAATAGTAAAAAAATTCCAAAAAATGTAAAATTTGGTCTCCAAGTAGATTTTAATATTTAGAACACGTTGAACGGTTCAGATTTGTTGTTTGAACACCGAAAATGACCGAATTGCCCCCGGCAGCCCTTCGTGAGCGCGACTCTAAAACCAAGCCCTTCGTGAGCGCGACTCTAAAACCAAGCCCTTCGTGAACACCGGAAATGACCGAATTGAAAATAGGAGTAGAACTAGGGTGCTCCTAAGCTCACCAAGCCCTTCGTGAGCGCGACTCTAAAACCTATCAAATTGACTTCAAACGACATTTTCAAACCGTTAGATGTTCAATCTATATTAAAATGTGCTTGGAGACCAAATTTTACATTTTTTGGAATTTTTTTACTATTTATTAAGATGGTTTGAAAATCGCTGTTTTTATTAAAATTCTGCACCATTGGAAAACAGCGATTTTCAAACCATCTTAATAAATAGTAAAAAAATTCCAAAAAATGTAAAATTTGGTCTCCAAGCACATTTTAATATAGATTGAACATCTAACGGTTTGGAAATGTCGTTTGAAGTCAATTTGATAGGTTTTAGAGTCGCGCTCACGGAAGGGCTTGGTGAGCTTAGGAGCACCCTAGTTCTACTCTATATATAGAGTATGGCTAATGTGCTTCCTCTAGAACTTCGGTCTCGTGCTTCCGGGGGCATATCTTAGTGTTTGATGTTCAAACAACAAATTCAAACCGTTAGATGTTCAATCTATATTAAAATGTACTTGGAGACCAAATTTTACATTTTTTGGAATTTTTTTACTATTTATTAAGCCACTTTGAAAATTCCAGATCCGGCTGAACAATAAAAACAGTCTGGACCATATGATCTGGAATTTTCAAAGTGGCTTAATAAATAGTAAAAAAATTCCAAAAAATGTAAAATTTGGTCTCCAAGTACATTTTAATATAGATTGAACATCTAACGGTTTGAATTTGTTGTTTGAACATCAAACACTAAGATATGCCCCCGGAAGCACGAGGCCGAAGTTCTAGAGGAAGCACATTAGCCATACTATATATATATATATATATATATATATATATATATAGAGAGAGAGAGAGAGAGAGAGATGGGCTATTGTACTTCGCGAAGTAAAACCCCCGTTTACTTCACGCTCATATTTTCATTTTGAAAATCCAAACAACCGATCCGAACCGTTCAACATGTTCTAAATATTGAAATGTGCTTGGAGACTAAATTTTATATTTTTTGGAATTTTTTTACTATTTATTAAGCCACTTTGAAAATCGCTGAACCACTGTGAACAGTAAAAAACAGTAAAATTTTCTGGACCACCGGATCAGCGATTTTCAAAGTGGCTTAATAAATAGTAAAAAAATTCCAAAAAATGTAAAATTTAGTCTCCAAGCACATTTCAATATTTAGAACATGTTGAACGGTTCGGATCGATTGTTTGGATTTTGAAAATGACAAAATATGACCCGAAGTAAACAGGGGTTTTACTTCGCGAAGTACAATAGCCCATCTATATATAGATATATAGAATCTGGCTAATATGCTACCCGTAGCATAGAGCCCCTCAGTGCTACGTCTCAAGTTTTGAGTTTTTAAAATCCTAACGGTCGATCCGAACCGTTCAACATGATCTCCATATAAATATGTACTTGCAAACCAAATTTTATATTTTTTAGAATTTTTTTACTATTTATTAAGCCACTTTGAAAATTACTGATCCAATGGTCCAGAAGATTTTACTGTTGTGTACAAATTACTGTTTTTTCAAAGTGGCTTAATAAATAGTAAAAAAATTCTAAAAAATGTAAAATTTGGTTTGCAAGTACATATTTATATGGAGATCATGTTGAACGGTTCGGATCGACCGTTAGGATTTTGAAAACTCAAAATTGAGCCGTAGCACGGAGGCCTCTATGCTATGCATAGCACCGTAGCACTGTCCTAGATATATATATATATATATATATATATATATATATAGATATATATATCCAGAGTATGGCTAAGTTGCTGCTGGCAGCATTTCGGCCTGCTGCTGCCGGGGTTATATTTAGCCATACGATATTCAAACAACAAATCCAAACCGTTAGATGTGCTCTTTATATTAAAATCTACTTGGAGACCAAATTTTACATTTTTTGGAATTTTTTTACTATTTATTAAGCCACTTTGAAAATTGCTGATCCGGGTGAACAGTAAAAACAGTATGGACCATATGATCTGGAATTTTCAAAGTAGCTTAATAAATAGTAAAAAAAATTCCAAAAAATGTAAAATTTGGTCTCCAAGTAGATTTTAATATATAGAGATCACATCTAACGGTTTGGATTTATTGTTTGAACATCGCATGGCTAAATATAGCCCCGGCAGCAGCTGGCCGAAATGCTGCCTGCAGCAAATTATCCATACTCATATATCTATATATATATATATATATATATAGATAGATAGAGTTGGGCTCCGGTACTTCGCGAAGTAAAGCGAGTATTTTACTTCACGGTTATATTTTTTAATTTTAAAGTTCAAAATGTCGATCCGAACCATTCAAATTGATCTCCATATTAAATTGTGCTTGGAGATCAAATTTTTCAATTTTTAGAAATTTTTTACTATTTTTTTGGAGTTTTTTAAAATCACTGTTTTTCAGAAAATCGTGGCCATAAAAAATCAGTGATTTTAAAAAATTCCTAACAAATAGTAAAAAATTTCTAAAGTCTCCATATTTAATATGGAGATCAACTTGAACAGTTTGGATCAACGTTCTGAACTTTGAAATTGAAGATATAAACGTGAAGTAAAATATACTTCAGTAATTTACAACAAAATATACTTCTGCATTCTATTATGCACATGTATTGATGTTGAATCAAGATCAACTAATGATTTAGGCTTGGCATGAGGATGATTTAATAAAAATGCAGGATTATTTTAAACATTGTACATTTTAGTTAAAAGTGTTAAATTAAGTTAATTAAGAATGTGACATCAGAATATCTCTATGTATTCCATATTAGGAAAAATAATAATATTATACTTGACAAATGTAATTAAACCGTAATATCTATTTTTGTTCAAAGTTAAATAAATTTGTGCCAATAACTCATATTTGATGGTGGCATAAGTCATGAAACTGTCAAATATAAATAAAGTATAATGGAATAGCATGGAATAAAAGATCATTTATATTGTCATAAGTTAATCCAATAGAGAGGTGAATTAATTTATTCCACATTATTATTATTATTGTTAGCTTCATCATCATTATTATTATTTTTCTCGTCGTCATCATCACCTTCATATATTATTATTATTATTTGGAGTTGCTTAGTGTTACTGAAATTTTAGAATGAATTTAGTTTTTTCTCCATCCAACCAGTCTCAATAATGCGTAAGACTAGACTATAACATCTATAATTTTTTAAATTTTAAATTAGTTTGTATTTAAAAAAGTTTGCTAATTATTTTTTATCAAATGTGTAAGACAAAAAAAGGAAGAAATTGATAGCCATAAATATACACCGTATTAATCAAATTGTCATCTTCAATACAATCATAAAATTTTTTAAACAACACAAACATAAAATACAACAATATGCAATTCACCAAATATTTAAAGCAATTACTTAAATAATTAGCTCTAACTAAAGAAAAATAGTTTAAGCCATAACTTATTATGTTTTATGTCATTTTAATTTAAAATAAACAACTTATTTCATCGTAATTGTAATCCGCAACCAAACATGAACATAAGGCATGATTCCTGAAGAGCCGTTCCTAAAACTATCAAGAACGCTTCTTTTAATAAACTGATACTAATAATACACAATCAAGAACGGTCAAATATAAAGAGCCGTTCCTGATTTGGCCAGCACTATCAGGAACGATCTATAAGATACGACCGTTCCTGATAACCACAATCAAAGTCGGTTGTTTAATATGTCCGTTCCTGATATGTATCGGTTAATGTTTAATGATAAATCCGACCCTGATGGGCTAGTACTAATTGTACTTTTTCCACTAGTGATCTCACCTCAATGCTCGGGAGAAATCATATAATTAATACACCATTAGGAGAAAATAAATACCAACAATTTACACTTAATCTAAGTTTTTACAGTATTATTTCATTTATTACAAATGTCGGTGAACTTTGCTCACTGACCTTAAAAAAACAATTTACATGTAAGAGGAAAGAAAATGATAAGTTTTATCGACATCATTACTTCATAAGTAGCGTTTGTTTATACCAAATATTTTATGAGCTGCCTCCTTAATTTTTTAAGCCATAAAATCAAATGTTGTTAGTGTTTGCTACAACCAATCTGGAGTCTAGCTCTATGTTAATTAACCTAACCAAAAGTAGCTCGACGATGAACGACTGATATCAATCCTCCAAATTTTTATTATTTTCAACACTCTCCAGCTCTCAAGCTAGAAATGTATATATCGTACAATTCTAGCTTACTTGTGATACTTTTAAATTGTTTTGGATCCAACTCTTTGATAAAAAACATCCGCTAATTGTTTTTCACTCCTTACAAAACGGAGTTTCTATAATTTTCTTAGCTTGGACCTTCTCTCTATCAAAGTGGCAATCTATTTATAAATGTTTGGTTTATTCGTGAAACACCGGATTCAATGCAATATTCAATGCAATGTGTCGTGCGGAGTTGTTGGTTAAATTCAATGCCCATATCCTTAAGTAATTGTTTGAGTCATATCAATTTGCTCGTAGTGGATGTCATGATCCGATATTTCACCTCAGCGCTAGATCGTATCATGACATTTTGTTTATTATTTTTTCATGTGACTAAATTTTTGTTTACAAATATGTAAAAAATCGGTAGTGAATTTTCTATCAAAATTTCCAACCCAATCTATATCAGAATAGTCACATAATATTATAATTGTTATTTTTTATCCATTATTTCTTAGTGGAGAGCATCTAAATGTGATGTACTTCAAAAAAGTCAGCACAATGCTCGTCTAAAGTACTATATATATATAGAGAGAGAGAGTAAGGCTACGGTGCTTTGCAAAGTAAACAACCCTCTTTACTTCAGGTCTTTTTTTCAATTTGCAAAACTCAATATATATATATATATATATATATATATATATCCCAATGATTGTCATGAGGCAGCAAATGACGCAATTTAATTAGTGTTTAGTATTCTAAATCAAATATGAAGATGGATATAAATTATGAAGTGCTTTCTTCACCCATATTTGCCATGACATCCCAATGATTGTCATGAGGCAGCAAATTAAATGACGCATGCAATTTAGTTTTTAGTATTCTAAATCAAATATGAAGATCTTAATTTTTCAAATTACATTTATTGCTGCTGGGTCAGAATTTAAATTCCGGTCCGATAAAGGAGGATTGTAATTAATTAATACAACAATGGAAAGGGAGAATTGAAAGGCTGGAGACCTGAATTTTATATTACAATAAACTTCTGTTGAACTCTCTTTCATTTTTTTTCATATTCGAAATTGTTTCTGAAATTTTTATAACATAAAACTTTTACATAACCGTACATTACATGTGTGTCGAACTACATAATTAGTTTTAAAAAAAAATTCGCAACAAGAATAATTGAATAACAATTTTCAGAATCGGATCAAATATATTTTTATTCTTTCTTTTTAAAATAAGAAAAAATATTTGCTTCTCACTCAAGTCCTTACATTCAAAAGAATTTTTATCACCTAAGATAACAAAATATTTTTGTTTGAATCTGAACCGTCCAATCAGAATCCGCACGATTATTAAAGTGACCACATGCGTTTTACCTCAGACCAAATTGACCCGGATTTCTATCGGACAGCCGTGATCTAATAATATGTTATTCACATTTCATAGAATTTGGTAACATAATATTTCTGTTTGAATCTGGACCGTCCAATTAGAATAGATTATTAAATTGAGTCTATTTTAAATACAACATGTAATCAAAGCTTACAGAAAATCCAAAGGGACAGGCGCTTGAAAAGAAGTCCAATAGAGGAGATACATAAACCGTCTTAAAAACCCCTCGATCGTATTCTTCATCTTTTCAAAAGATTACCAATATTTATTGCTTGGGCGAATTTCACGAATACTCCTCAAAAACTTCAAAATTACGTATTTCCCCCTCTAAAGTTTGAAATTACGTAGTTACTCCTCTAAACTTCAAAAACTCACAAATTTACCCATTTTATTGTCTTTTATATTAAAACTCATTCTAAATTTATAAAATACCCATTTTACCCTTTATTAAAAGCACAAAATATCCATCATACTCAAATTTGAATCTGAAGGATTCCTCTACTGTCTGAACTCCATTAAGATCTGTGCACACTAGGTCAGCACGAATCTTGAAGGGAACACACGTAGATATTGAAGCGACGTGCACAAATCTTAATGCGATGCGCGCGGATCGAAATTGCTTTAAAATTCTTGCGCACTAGATCAGCACAAATCTTAAAGTCAACACACACATATTGAAGCTACACGCACATATCTTAATACGATGCGCGTGGATCAGACGGTAGAGGAACTCTCCATATTCAAATTTGAGTCTAATGGACTTTTTATGCTTTTAATAAAGAGTAAAATGGGTATTCTATAAATTTAGAATGAGTTTTAATATAAAAAAATAATAAAATGGGTAAATTTGTGAGTTTTTGAAGTTCAGAGTGGAAATACATAATTTCAAAGTTTAGAGGAAAAAATATGTAATTTTGATGTTTTTGAGGGGTATACGTGAAATTCCCCCTTATTGCTTGGTCCATCTTTTCCATCTTATAAAAGAGAGAAATATTTAAACACTGTTGAGTATGTCTCTCATCTTATTATATATTTTCATCAGATTTGATTTGGCGGGATGTCAGAAATAGTATATTATATTTGACAAACTATATTAAGGAGAAATAATTTAGTATATGATATTTTATAACATGTCATTTATAGGATTCTCTTTTTTTAGAGATTTAAGCTACTATAAATAATACCAATTGTATTATATGTAATAATGAAATCAAGAAATGTAAATAAGTTTCCTTATAAGATTTTGTGTCTTGTTTCTCTCTTATTTTGGACCTCTCTTCTTTTGAAAACCCTAACAAGCACAAATATGTCAATTTCCATGTCAGTTTCCACTCTATATCCTGCTGAAACACAGGTTGTGTAAGACGAATCATGAAGGTAACGAGATCGCACATGTTTAGCATTGTGGGGTACTCTTTAGATAAGAATATCGGCAAAGGCAATTTTCTTGAATCAACCATTTTTGATGTGGGTGGGTATGATTGGAGTATCCAGTACTACCCAAATGGTACCAATGATTCAGAAGATGACGATATATCGATATTTCTTTGCCATAAAAGCAAATCAAAAGGTATAAAAGCACAAGTTTGTTTTACTATTCTAGATCAAAGTGGATGTGTTTTAACCTTCACCAGAACAACACAGATTAGAAATTTCGTAACCTTCAATTGTGCATGGGGCTATAAATCATTTTGTAAAAGATCAGAGTTGGAGTCAAAAATCACAGATGATTGTTTCGTAATTAAAAGTGTCATTACTATTTTTAAAGTTTTTCCGGTGGAGCCAACTCCACATATTGTTGTTCCACCCGGTAACATCCAGCACCAACTCGGCCCTCTTTTGGTGAATGGGAATGGAACGGATGTTACATTTGAAGTGGATGGGCAAACTTTTAGCGCTCACAAGTGCATTCTCGCGGCGAGATCTCCAGTCTTTTCGGCACAATTTTTTGGTCCGATGAAGGAAAAATTAGATACGATTAAAATTGAAGAAATGGAAGCTCCAGTGTTCAAAGCTCTGCTTCATTTCATATATAATGATACATTTCCTAAATTTGAAGAGATGAAAGAGAGCGATGAGAAACATGATACCAAATTAATGGCTCAGCATCTATTGGTTGCAGCTGATAGATATGGTTTGGAGAGATTGAAGATAATATGCGAGAAGATGTTGTGCAGTAGCATTGACACAAGCAATGCGGTTTCCTTGTTGGCAATAGCCGAGAGGCACAGTTGCAATCACCTCTAAGCAACATGCTTGAAATTTTTAGCCTCTCCTGAAATTCTTCAAGGGGTAATAGCAACTGAGCAATTTCTAATTGGATCGTTGCCCTCTAATTTGAAGGAACCATCAGTGAAATGACAATATATATAGTTTCTCCTTCCAGTTGCAGTTGTTATTTTCCTTTCCTTTTTTACTTAAAATGTTTTTGTTGCTTGTATCTGGTTGGATTCGTGAATCCATAATATATGTACTGCAACATAGTTGATATATGTAATGTGCTTCTGATTATATATAGTAGGTGTGTTCTTCTTGCAATGTGTGAGAATATATGTCACAATTGTTTTGCAATATGCTAATGGATTACACTTTGAGTATTCATAATATAATGAAATTCCATTATAAAAGTCTATTGATTATTTTTTCCACATCATACCCAAATCAGAGACTGTTGCAAAGATGAACTTCAATATGAATTGAACTATCATTTCTCTGAACCTGATTAAGAGGTTTCCAGAAACGCTTTTACATGATACTCGAAATAGTTCAAACAATATGTTGTCAATTGTGATTACATACTATTAACAAAAAAATAAACAAAATTCCCCATAACTCAAGTATCGAGTGCCAGTACATATCATTCTAAAGTCCCAAATAAGATACATCTCTTTGCAAATGTTTTACAGCAACCCTAAATCATGTTGCTGCAATCATATATAATTACAGACAAATCTAGTTCTCAATAGCAAGAATTAGAGAATGAAATAGCACAAATAGTAACACACTTCATATCAACACAACCAGATGATGGAATTTGGATAATGAACAAAGTCGGGTGAATTTTCTATCAACAGAATTTTGACGGTTGATAATCTGATAAAGAATGTAAATAGTGTATGATTGTATGGTCCGGGGCAGAACTAGAAAATTTAATTAGATTAGAGGGGCTAAAACATAAAGTGCATAATTAATGTGTGGTAATTGAATTTGAATCCATGTATCTACAGCCACAAAATGGAATTCTAACCACTAAGCTACGTACAGACACGTACATTGAGCATTTTATGAGGGGGCTGAACCATAGAAATTTTTTTAAAACAATAAATGTTAATATACATGATTAATTTTTTTAAAACAATATGGTGGCTAAGCACCCATTGACTTGCATTAAGATCCGCTATGCATATGATTAACATGTGTCTACTATGCAGGGTAAATTCTGAATCAATATACCATTTATTTAATGAATGCCTGAGCACATTGCTGATGTATAGAAGTGGTTGTCAATTTGAAATGGTAACAGCACAGCTCATGCAATCTTAGGATGAACTGTTCAAAGATTTTCAGAGGATCAGGTCAGCAGATGAACGATTTGCTAAAACAAAATTTAATCACAGTGGAGATATAGCATTTTTGTAGATATAACATTTTTGTTTCTCATATCTTGTTCACAAAATCAGCAATGATCAAATCTTGTGCAACTGACAGCTCAGACTTCGGCTTGAACACATAAAAACCATGTGCTTCTCCAGGAGCCTCCCAATATTTCACCTCCCCTTTCCATTCACTCTCCTTCAACTTCTCGTAATACGCCTTGCCCCGGTCCCTTAATGGGTCGGCACCTCCAACCAAGACCAAAACCCGCTTACACCCAAGCGTGGCAAGTGGCGGTGCATCCTCTGCTAATGGGTTGATCCATGGATCGTCCACACCCGTTGTTGATGGACACACTATTTTCCATATCTTTACCAGATTCTTAGTCATTTCTGGATTAAACCTATCTGATTCGACCTCTTTTGAAGAAAGGAAGTACGGTTGGATCAGGACTGCACCTCGGATCTTGGCCCCACCATACATTGCCACGTGATGTGCCATGTTGGCGCCGGAACTCTCGCCGCTGACGTATAATCGGGTGAAATCTCCGTGTTTGACAAGCCATTGCTCATTCCCATTATTACTCTGAGAGAGGACCCAGTCTAAAGCGGCGTAGGAATCCTCATAGGCAGCTGGGATGGGGTGCTCTGGTGCGAGTCGATATTGAACTGACACGGCAACGACATTGCTTCGAGCAACTAATGAGACCAAGAAGTTGTGCAATATTGGTTCAAATGCGGATCCGAGACAGAACGCACCACCATGGAAGTGGACCAGTATTGGAAGTTTCTTGTCGGAGTCTATTTTGGGGATGTAAAGCCGTGCACTGACACCAGGCACGATCGTGATGTCTTTGCAAGAGACGCCAGTGGTTGGATCGGTTGATGGTGATACGAACTCATTACCGCTAAAGCGCTCAACACGGCCGCTCTTGTAAATTCGGATGTAACCCGCGGAATCATAGATGATTTCATCATGGCTTTCCATTTGACTTGGAGGGAAATGAATGAAAGATGGAGCAGAGGAGATTTATGAAGGGATTAATTAGATACTTATATTAATGGCATCTAATTGATTAATATATGCGGTTTCTTACCGTATGGAGAGGTTAAGCTATCTTGGGAACTATTTTATTTATATAAGAATGAACAAAGGGTTGACTTACTGGATGTATTTTGGGGAGTTAAAGTTCTGTTCAATATGGTTCAATTATGCATTTCTCTTATGAATATGGAGATTTTAAGTTTCAGTGATTTATATACTTCTGAAAATTATGTGCATATATAGATGTATAGTGTAATTAAACTAGACTTAATAATATTACTTTTGATGGTGAGTCAAGATTAATCAATGTTTTAGGCTTGGCATGCGGAGGATTAAATAAAAATGCAGGATTACTTTAAACAAGATAAATTTAGTTATATGCCTAAAATTAAACTAAGAGTTTTGGAAATCAGAATATAGAGTGAGGCTACGGTGCTATGCATAGCACGGATTGGTCCGTGCTATGGCTCAATATTTGAGTTTTCAAAATCCTAACGGTCGATCCGAACCTTTCAACATGACTATAAAATGAATATGTACTTGCAAACCAAATTTTACATTTTTTTGAATTTGTTTACTATTTTTTTATATAGGTAGAAAATCACTGTTTTTGGATGGTCCAGAATTTTCAGATCAAGTGATTTTTTTGTTAAATGAATTTGGACCAAGAAGATCAGATTCATATTATAAGGGAGTATATATGAAAATAAATGCAAAGTTGGACTTTTAGGTATGAAAGGAATGATTCTTGCCGTCACATGTCACCTCATTGTCAGAAGAAATCATACAAACGGGTTGATCCATGGATCATTCAAACCCGTCATTGATGGACACATTATTTTCCGTATCTTTACCAATTTCTCAGCAATTGCTGGATTGAACTTATCATTCGAATCCGTTTCTGAATGAGAGGAAAAGGAAATAGCAAGGAGATGTAGAAAGGTTTGGAAGGCAGAGGAGATCAAAAGAGCAAGGTTTGTGAACCGGATTTGAATTATCTTGTTTATTTAAATGTACATAAAGAGTTGACCTAATTGTTATTGTCATGTGAAGCTCTGTGAATATATATACGTCATTGAAAATGGGGCTTGTAATTTTAGTGGTTAAGAAGATGAAATATTAACTTGTCAAATAATTTCTCTATTTCTATGTTGTCGCTTATGATGTTACCAATATTCGCATTTTCTAAATACTTCTTGTTTTTGAAATATTACCAACACTAGCATTAAGCGCGGCAAAAACCCATCACGGGAAACTAAAAGATTAAAAGACCAGAAAATAATGGTAAAGCAACGGTTTAGATTGGTTCCATAATTTCTCTAGAGGCTAGATGCCTAGACCTCTAATTTTTCTCAACAAAAATAAAAAAAAATCCCTAGTATTGTGCTAGGGAAAACCCACAAAAAGATAAGACTGTTTTCAATTGCAACTATTATTTTGAAGATTAAAGTCGTATGTAACCGTCAAACTGCTATTATGCCCAATCAGTTCATCATTTTTAGGGCTCGCAAAAAAAAATCGTGGCTCAATTGTGACTCGCAACTGATTCGCTCGGTAGCAGTTTGCTCGTTACTAGACCGAGCTGGAACCTAGCTCGCTTACCGCTAGCTCGGTCTAGAATTAACAAGTTCAAATTGGGGCTTGACTTGCTCGCCAGTTCGCGAGCTAGCTCCGCTAGACATCAATTTATAAATTTGTATGAATTTGTGTACATTTTATATTGTATATTGAAACTCAATAATTCTTTTTAAAACTTATTTGTAAAATTTGAAAATTTTGTAAAACAGCTCGGTCCAGCCTGGTCCAAAAAGTTTGTAAAATTTATTTTCTTCTTAAAACAAGATCCAGTCAAACTTAGCGAGCCAGCTCGCCAACTCGCAAGCTAATTCGATCCAGCTCGTGACGATTTCAAGCTTTGATTCCAGCTCAGTCTCCTAAAGTCAGCTCGCTCGTGACGAGTTCAAGCTAGACCCAGTTCGTTGCCACCCCTAATCATTTTGTTTAAAGGGAGTAAAAAGTACAGCTTCAAGATTTGAAATTAAAAGTACATCTAGTATGTAGCGCATGTGATAGTAACACAACTTGCATTTGAAGCATGATGCCATGAGTTTGTCCATCATGTCTCCCCAGCATTATTCCTTTTAAAGGTATTAATGCAAGTACCACTACCTTGATTAGAGAATGGTGCACATTTAGGAGGAAGTAAAATAAGATAGAATGTAAGTCGTTTCTTCCTTCAATAGATTAGTAGAGTAAATATGGCTGGAATTGTAAGTCGCTTATTTCTTTAATAGAATTGTAATTACGGAGCAAGACCATAATGTACTCAATTTACACAAAACAACTCTTTTGTACATATTTATGTCAACAAAACCAATTAATGCATGGCATCCTCAGTTAGGTAAGATTGTCAAGAAAACAAATGAAGGTTTAGAGGCAATGTTACAGTAGATCCATCCATGTAATGAAGAAGAGATACTTTTGAACGGTATGAAACAAATTCGACAACCCACAATACATAAAATCGTTGGTCTTACCAAATTCTCAGTTTATGGGTTTCTAGTAACAGAATAAATTTGATGACTTGGTAATTATGGGTACATCTGGCTCATCACACATCAAGATCCAATAAAATTGATTTGATTATTGAATCTCAACATTTCTGTTATTGTCTTTGACCAGAGATGTAGCCCACAATTTCTCTCGGCAAATTGCATTAGAATTGAAAACTTATTCATATCAAGACACCAGACTTTGCATTGGGAACTCATTTTTTAAAAACAAACTAAACAGAACTTACCATATAGCAGATCCCATAAAAAGATTGTGAGTGACTTCATGATAAATTGTCATCTTAACTATTATTTTGAATGCAAATTATACATCATATCAAGCTATGTAGCATTAATTTTCAATTAAAACAACCCCAAACAATTAAACAAAATGAATAAAACAACAGCAAACAAATACAACAAAATTAAAATCGATCTACCTCTAAAAGATGCACCAAAACCCCACAATTATCTTGATTAATGATTGAGAAATGCACTGATGGCACGATCTTGCGCAACTGCCGCATCGCTCGTTGGAAACAACAAGTGGAAAGTGTGGCCGACACCCGGCGCTTCGTTGAGCACCAACTCTCCACTCCATCCGCTCTCCTTCAACTTATTATAATACAACTTGCCCCGATCTCTGAGTGTGTCCTTTCCAGCCACACAAACCAGAACTCGATCACACGCCAATGCATCCAACTTTGGTGCACCGGCAACAAACGGATTGATCCACGGATCATCAATTCCAATTGTATCCGGAGAAACAACCTTCCAAAGGCTGGCCAAACTCTCACTCGCTGCCGGATCTATACTATCAGACTCCACTTTATTACTCCCCAAAAAGTACGGATGGATCAATGCCAATCCGTTGATCTTCACTGGTTTCCCAATACCACTTGACCCGACTTTCATCGCCATGTGATGTGCAATATTAGCACCAGCACTCTCCCCGCCCAAATAAAGTCGGTCAAAATCAGCATGCTTAGAGATCCACGGCTCCTGACCGGCACCATCAGCATGAGAAACAACCCAATCAAGAGCCAACCAAGAATCCTCGTACTGTGCCGGCACAGGATGCTCTGGCGCCAACCTGTACTCCACAGAAACAACCAACACATTCGACAAGGCAACGAATCCATTGAAGTAATTATGGAAAGTGGGGTTATACGCAGAGCCGAGACAGAACCCTCCACCGTGATAGTAAACCAAAATTGGTATCTTCTTGGACGGATCAGTGGTTTTTGGAAGGTAAAGCCGGGCACCGACGCCGATCCTGGGATCAATGACGACGTCCTTGGAGGTGACCCCGGTGGCCGGGTCGGTCGAAGCGGGGGTGAACTCGGAGCCAAAATACCGCTCGACGAGGCCGCTTTTGTAGATGCGGATGCAGGGAAGGGACTCGTAGACGAGCTCCTCGTCGACCTTGGGAGGAGGGATGACAGGGAGAGGGGGAATAGAGGAGGTGGAGTTGGAGTCGGAGGAGGCCATGGGGGAAGAAGGGGAGGGGGAGAAGAGAGAGTCAGCCCAGAACCAGAGGACAAAGAGGAGGAGAGGGAGGAGAACGACGAGGCGGGGGCGAAGGCGACGGAGGTGGAGAAGGAGAGATTGGGGCATTGAGGGTTTGAATTATGACTTGTGAGATATTTTTCCTCTTAGAGGGGCAGTTCAGCAGTTGAGTTGGATTGAAGTAGACTTAGACCAAGTCGTCGTGGTGCTTCACTGGGGTTTCGTTGTCTTGGTCTTGTCGCTTTGTTGGTGGGTTGCTTAGTGTTAAAATGATGCCTGGGTTTGCTTTGGTTTGGTTTGGGTAGAGATGTAGAACTGAGATGGGAGGATGGTGGAAGGTGAGAGTTTAGAATTAGTGGAGCTGGACCGTTCTTTTTAACTTGGCACCAATCTCAAAGCCCAATAATACTGCCTCCTGTGGTAGTGCGAATCTCAAAGCGGGTGGGTGGGAGTTAATCTCAAACCTTAAAGTGAGAGAAATCTTTTACTCAAATTTCGAATTTTGATGCTGATTAAAGGATTTTTATTAGGAGAACGGAATAAGTCCGATGCCCATCGGACCTACTTTTGAGTTCAACGAGTGTGATGACCGTCCGATCTAATTTAAGATTTGTGCGCACGAAAATTGAAACATACGCACACGGATTTTAAAGCATTCCGCACGAATCTTAAAGCAAATCGACGGTGATTAAATCCATCGAACCAAAGTTGATTCGATGCCCATCGAACCTACTCTCAAGTATTTATTAGACATCTTCTCCCCATTCCTTCTGAGTCCGGATCCCCTAAAGTAACCCAATTTTTGAGTTTAGACGTGTACGGTGCCTATTCGGTGGTAGCGCAGGGGGCCAGTATTATTTGTGGGGTCCAGGCTCTTTAAGATTCGTGTTAGAGCATCTTGGACGGTTTGGATCAAAACTCAAAAATTGGGTTAATGCACTGGATCTGAATTCATTCCTTCTAGTAGTGTAGTTATGTTTTTTTTCTTTTTGAATAAAAGGCTATTGCCTGTTTCGTCTAGTTACACTTTATAGTTCGCACGATTTGCCTTTTTAATCAGCATCATTGGATAAAACTGTTTGCTCGGATTTCGAATTTTGATGCTGATTGAACAATTTTTATCGGACATCAGACTGCTCTCCATTCCCTCTAGTAGTCTAGTTACACCTTAGTTTGTAAAATTTGCCTTATTAATCAGCATAAGTTGGATACACGTATCATTCATCAGTTGACATCAATTAAAATGACTTACATGGTATCATCTTTTATACACAGAATTACATAGATTTGGCCTTTCAACTTTTATTCAATAATTATAAAAAAAAATTCTTCAGTTAGATTTTGAATTCACGGTCTCTTTTTTGTTCTTCGTCACTAGATCAAATTTAATATTCTAGATTTTATGGCATCATGTAAAATTTTATGTTTAGGCCAAACTGTCCTATTTGATTAATATTAAAAAAATATTTTACAATTTGAATTACTTGAAACATGGAATTTGTAATTTTACTAAATTGCGAATTTTCATAAATTAATTACAGCTCTTTCAGAAAGATTATATTAGGATGCACCTTGTAATTTTACAGTTTGAATGACGTGTAAAATCTGATTTTAAGCTATTTATAATCGTTTACGAGTTTATATATACTAATTGTACTTACTATTACAAAATTTGAAGACTTGATCTCTATCTTTCTTTCTTTTTTAAATTACCTAATTATTAATAACTATTACCACAATATTTTTTTTAAAATAACTATTTATAATCGCTCATAAGTTGGGATTTTGGGGATGCTTATGAATGGTAATGAACATATACTATTTTGATGATGGCTGAGATTTCTATCTTCAAGTGTGATTTTTATAATGGTTTTCAGTTTTGAAATTTTGGAGGGTGAGATGGTAAGTTTACAATTACAAAAGCTGATCTTTCTTTGTATTTATATTTTTTGTTTTAATTTCAACCATATTCTTGTTCTGCTAAAATATCTTGATCAAAGGGCTTAATTTGATTTTTATATTGAGGCAAATAATGCTACATAAAAAATGTATAAACTTTTCAATAAATTATCACATAATAAAATAATTTATTTTATACATTGAATTAGGTATATCCCACACATTGTTTATTATCAATTAGTAAAAAAATCAAATAATTTCATTCTTAAAAAAATTAAATTTGACAATAGTTAATAATTAATTTAATAATTGAAAATGCTTGATGATTTTGCTTGTATTAATTTATTAAGAGGAGGGTTCAAATGCCTCCATTTTTCATGCCTCCACCATGCCTCCATTTTTAAAAACTTTAATAATTCAAAATTTAAAACTTAAAAGTCAAAATAAAACCGTTGGATATGATCTACATCATTTTATCTATGCACGTGTAAAAAATTATGACATTTCAATTTTGTTTTGGTTGTCATCAAGAGCTTGTAAAAAACGTACTATTGTGGATAATTTCTAGACGTTGATTTTTTAACTTATCGATTCACATAAAAACAAAATCAAAATGTTATAATTTTTTATGAGCACATAGATAAAATGATGTAGATCATATCCAACGGTTTTATTTTGACTTTTGAGTTTTAAATTTTGAGTTATTAAAGTTTTTAAAAGTGGAGGCACAAAAATTGGAGGCATTTGAACCCTCCTCATTTATTAATTTGCCAAACAAGTCCTATGAAATAATTGAAGCATGCATTAAAAAGTGTTGGAACACATGTATTCAAACAAACCTTAAAAAAGCACAAAAATTGGAACAATTCCAAAATCCAAATGTGGAATAAAAAAAAGCACAAATTTTTGAACAATTTCATGTAAACTTATCATGAATTGGTAAGTTCATATAACAGTTCATGCCATGTGGTCTTCTACACTATAATTTTATTATTCTTGTAGGAGGAGAAATATTACTAATTATTATTAAAAAGAAAGAGGGTAGGTAACAAAAGGAATCATTTTAACATTACTTCCTTTAGATCTCTAGCACCAACATTTTTGTATTAATTTATTTAATAGGCAAGACAGATTAACAACATTGATTGCTTAAGTGATGTTGATTGGTCAAAAAAAAAATTTCATCACCTAATCTTTTGGTAAATGATAGTAATGAGTCCGGCTAGTATGAGATCGGTGTCATATGACACTAACTTCAAAATTGATTGAATAGACTTCAAACGACTAATCCAAACCGTTCAAACCGATTTACTTTATGAGTGATGTGTTTACATGCAAATTTTTTATATTTTCGAGTTATTTTAGTATCAAATCAAGCGGTAAAAAATGTTGAAAAATGAACGTATTAAAATTAACTTTAAAACTCACACATTTGACTGTTTGACTTGATACTAAATAAATTCGAAAAATTATAAATTTTGCATGTAAACGCACAACAAATGAAGTAGATCGGTTTGAACGGTTTGAATTCACCGTTTAAAGTCAATTTGATAGATTTTGGAGTTGGTGTTATATAGGCTTAAATGACACTGATGTTACACTAGACAGACTCGACATTAATTGCTCCAATTTAATGGCTACATTTTTATCCGTTGTAACAATAGATCGTAGATGTATCAGCCGGCCGTTTGATCCTACGGTCCAAATTAAGTCAAAAAAATTGAAAATTCATTTTCATTGTTTATGAAAATTTGACCAAATTAATTGTTACCTAGAGAAGTTATCTTGATAGCTTCGTGGGATCATGTTATTTCCTAGGCGTTGTTTTAATTAATTCTAGTGTCAGTTTTAAAATATTTATTTGTATGATCTTGATGTTTTATATGAATTTTTCTAAAGAGCCCTTATTATAATCATATAATATGATTAAGACTTGTTGCAAAATTGATCCATTTAAATATAAAAATTATATTTTCTGTAATATTTCTCTTTATAATTAATATATTTTGGTTCATAGTTTAATTATATCAGATAGGTATTTATTTATTAAATAGGGAAAATTTCCAGTTTACCCATTCAAAATTCTGAAATAGCCAATTTCCCCATCAAAATATCATAATATCCAATTTCCCCATGAAAATTTAAAATCCTTTCTTCTATCCCCTTGTATTTATTTTTCTTTTTATTTAATTATTTTAAAAACTGGACTGACCAATATACTCCTGAATTTTAACTTGAGGTGTCCATTGTTTTTTTTTTTGTTTCTTCCTCCCTTCTCCTTTTCAGACCAAATATTTCTCCATTTCTTCCTTCTTCTCGTCTAACGCATTGAACGTCGTAGCAATGTATTAGGCCCGTCTCTCTCAGCCCTAGTTCTCTCGGCCCTCATGTGTGTCACTCTCTCAGCAAAATCGAGATTTTACTGGAGATTGCACGAGCAATTTGTATAGCCATGCTGCCATAGTAATTAAGCATGCATGTGAAAGCTCCATTGATGTGACAGTATAGTATTTTACAATTTCGTCCTTGTCATCAAAACATTACTAGTAGCTGATTTTTTTTTTTTTTCTGGTTCGGACTGTACCAGTTACCAGCCCTCAGGAAGTCAGTAAGACTTTTCAAATATTTCACAAGTGAAGGTGCTCAATTCCACATTCCACATTATCAGTTATAGAAAAAGAGAATTTAGTTCTATATATAATGAGAAATTTTGATATCAGCTTCTGCCAAGATATCAAAAAAAGAAAATGAGAAATTTTGATATGAGAAAGAATCATGGCCAGATCACTAGGTATGCATTTGAGCATCACTTTAAAAGAGAAATTTCTCATTTTCTAATTTAATACATAAATTTAAGTAAAAAAAGGAGTCATGAGTAAAGGATTTGATAGTAGAGATACAATAAAAAAATTGATTTGCTAAAATGATTTCATTCTATTCTAAATGTCAAGTACAGTGCGGTTTATATATATAGACAGCAACTACAACTAATTCTAATCTAACTAATCCTGGTTTTCACTACTAATTACAAATATATCCAGAGTTACTATGGGTTGCTCAGTTCCAGTGCATTAGTTGATGCGCTTGTGCTATCATAGTACAGATGCGCATGTACTACTATATATGTGTTTTCTCATATCCTGTAATATTCGCTGATAATTAATGAGAAAGGTCACCAGATATTCATTTGACTCTTTAGTTGGAAAGGTCGGTCACCAATTCACTGATTTCAACTAAATAGTCAAATGAGAAAGGTCACCATTTCACCTATTTTAACTAAATCCTCAAAATACGATTTTCTAGCAATTTCAACTAATTAAATCCTCAAAATTAGATTTTCTAGCTAAGAAGAAAAGAAGGGAAGATTATGATAGACAGAAGAAAACATTAGGCGCGAAGACGAAGGGTCTGGGTCTTTCCTTTTCTTCTTCAATCCACTTGTAAATTCAATCCTGTTTAAAACATTAATGGACATGTCCATTTACAATTAGAGGGGCATAATTAATGGTCAGTTCAGCTTTGAAAACCGTTAAATAAAATGTTAAATAATTAAAAGGGAATAAGAGAAATAAAGTTCAGTTTTCATGGGGATATTGGATATTATGGTATTTTGATGGGGAAATTGGCTATTTCAAAAATTTAGATGGGTACAGTGGAAATTTTCCCTATTAAATACGTAGTGGGTAATTTCAAGTTAAGATTTATATTATTTAATAGTTCATTTATTCTTTATATTTTTTTTTTTTTGGCAAAAGTGGATATATATTCTTTATATTATTTAAAGTTGAATAATTTTAGCAAACTTAGAATTAATTGACACGTAATTGGGTTAAGTGATGATACTTAATAAGATAATAATAATTGAGCCTCAACCCTTGACTATTTAAGTATCAATAAAATTAAAGGTTCATGAAGATACAAAATCTAAGTTTTTAATAGGAAAAATATGAAAAATATACAAAGGAGATTAAATATCATAGCAATGTTTTACATAGATTTTTTATTTAGAGATTTTGGTCCGTTTAGAAATTTAGGCGATTTTTTATTCGGGTTGATGTCTAATTTATTTTCGTCAAATTTCGTATTTATGTTTAGATCCACACAAAAAAAAAGATAATTTTTTTGGATATTAAAGTTGAGTAATTTGACCTCCAATTTTTACTTAAAAAAAAGATTCACAAGACAATTTATAATTTTAATTTTGTGTACACATTTTGATTGAGATCGAACGGCCAAGATTTAATACATGACGGAATTTGTTCAGATGCCTGTCGAATACTTGCTCTCATGCTCAATCGAGTTCATATTCTGTGAGGTAAGAAAATATTTCTGTTTAGATATCGACCGTCCGATCAAAATTCAAATTAATTTTGTCTAAGATGAAATGCACATGATCGCTTTAATATTTGTGCTGAGATCGGACGGTCCGGATATATCACTCTTTCTCTCTTTGATAATCCATGTTAATTTGAATTAAGTACATTACATATTAATGAATATATACAGCACTGCGTGCAAATCTAATCTTAAAGTTAATATATACAACAGATTTAGTACAAAACGGAACTAAGGTTGACTTGAATTTTTAATTAAATTGGTGTAAGTTGGAAAAAAAATATTAAGGAAAAATATCAAACATTACAAGCTAAATATGAACCAAATTCCATCACCGCAATTTTCGCAAATTACAATAAATCAAAAAGAAAAATTATCAAAAAAATCATAAACGCCCACCTTCTTTCATACAATTTAGAAAGTGAATTGTTAAATTTATGCAGAAACGGAAAAAAAAAAAAATGTAGCATAAATAATTGCTAAATCAAATATCTCCTAGAACTCCAACGCCCCAAACCTGATTCATGCTATTTAGTGGAGAGGTCCATGCTATTCCCATTTAATGGGCCCAACCTGATTTCTACGCAACAGGTTATAGTAGTTACACTAGTCACTAGGCCCGGTCTGCTTCAATTTTGTTAGATGTCATATTTCCCTTCCTAGTTGCTAGCATCATTAATTTTGTTTCTCTTCTCTCTCAGAGAAAGGTGTAGGTCCGATGCCCATCGGACCTAGTTTGGTTCCGATGGGCAGATCTACCGTAGAATAACACAGTGATTTGTGCGCACGAAAATTGAAATATAAATGCACGGGTTTTAAAGTATTTCGCACGAATCTAAAAGAAAATCAATGGTGATTAAACCCGTCGAACTGAGGTAGGTCCGATGCCCATCGGACCTACACTCCTTCCTCTCAATTATTTACACAAGCATTCTTCTCATACTAAACAGCTGAGGCACATCCTCCCCTGGTAACAAATTAATAATTCGAGAAAGGTTCGGTGGGGTCAAAAGTTCGTAATTCGAGAATAATTCGGATATAATTCAGGAATAATCGGAATTACACATTGAGTTCGGATCGAAAATCTTAGTCTCAATATAGCAAAAAAAAATAATAATAATAAATATCCAATATAGTTTTAATTACTACATGAAATTTACACAAATCTCATATACAGAGAATCTTAAGCCCCACTAGCTTGTTTTTTTTTTACTCGACACTTGCTGGCTTGCTGCAATGAGCATAGTGACAAATAAATTATTCCGATTTGGTTCGGCGAGGTCAAAATTTTGTGATTCAAAAATAATTCGGATATAATTCGGAAATGACTCGGAATTATCCGGACCAGAGATCTCAATCCTACTAGGGAGCAAAAAAAAGAAAAAACAAAAAAAGTTTTGGGAAAAATTCGTGAATAATTTGTAAAATTCGAAAGAAATTCGTAAAATTTGCGAATAATTCGATTAAAGTTCGGTCAACCAAAATAATTCGGCGTTCGGTTCGGCATCACCAAAAATACGAATTATTCGCGAATCTTGTGACTATGGCAATGAGTGCTTTGAATGAAAACAAAAATCATAAGTGTTAACAGTACACGTGGCTCATTCTCATTTGAAGACGCATGAACCTGGAAAGCGTGAAGTAGATAAGAATCAGTTTCTTTCTCTTCACACATGATGCGAGCTTTTAGCATTGAGGGACGAATTTAACCGAACAATACCCGTTTTATTAAAATTTTTTGTAAAATTCGCGAATTAATCGTTTAATTCGCAAATCACCGTATTAAACGCTGATTAATTCGTTGGTGGCTAAAAAATGTTTAATTCGCGAATAATTCACGAATTAAATGCGAATGTTATTACTATGCATCCTCCCATACATGCTTATTATATCAAGTTCAATTTTAGTCCAACAGTACAACAAATTTTTCTTTGCATTTCGACTAATAGAGCAGCAATTTTTTTTTTTTTAGAACCGTATGATTTGGGAATAGTTAAGTGTATCAGTATCTATTGATCAAATCCCAACTCATTATGTAATATAGTAATCCAAGATGACCCATATGACTTATAATAAACATTTTCCATTATTGTTTGCATCTCCCAAATCGTTGCAAATATTTTATTTTCCGAAATTTAATTTTCATGTTTCCCCCTTCCCCAGATGTATAAAAACTAAAGCAGTACAATTTTGAAAGAAAATATATATATAATAGGTGTACTAGTTCTAGTTCAGGAGAAAACAAATATATTGAGATGGTGAAACAAAATTCGACACAGCATACACCTAACAGAAGCTCTCCTAATCAGGTCAAGCGATAATTAATTAAAATAATAAGGCACTGAATTTGATGGGATGGGCCTACTGTATCCATTCTAGGCTCTAGCTGCGGTTGATGAACGCAACCAAACGATTCATCATCTCCAGTGCCTTGTCAGAATCAGGTTTTGCCAAGAAAAAACCATGCTCCTCCCCTTCAGAGTGAACCAATTCTACATTTTCTCCCCATCCAATTTTGACAAGCTGCTCATAGTAAACCCTCCCCCTAACTCTCAATTCCCCACCTTCCACGCAAACCATCACTCTCTCACAATTCAACCCTTTCAAATCTGGCGCTCCATCGGCGAGTGGGTTGATGGCGGGATCATCCGGGCCGATCGTGCCGGGACATAGGTACGTCCATATTTGTTCCAAACCGTCACGCAATGCTGGATTGGTTGGTTCACCCGTGAGCCTTCGGCTTGCTAAGAAGTATGGGTGCATCACCACTAGCCCTTTGAAATGCACATTTCTTAGTGCAATGTTGTGCACGATGTTAGCTCCAGCGCTAAAACCCGCTAGGAAAACTTTGCTGAAATCGCCGTGATTAACTAGCCACGGATCGGGACCGCCCATATCATGTGAAATAACCCAATTGAGTACCTCGAATGAGTCGTCATACGGTATTGGGATCGGGTTCTCTGGAGCGAGTCGGTACTCGACCGAGATGCCTATGGCATTAGCTTGTGCACTGAGACGGTTCATGAAGCAATGGTCAAGGGACTCAAAGGCAGAGCCCTCGACGAAGCATCCTCCGTGGCAATACACAATGATAGGAAGTTTAGTACCTAGGGAAATATCCGGGCGATAGATTCGCACCGAGATGCCGGTTGAAGGATTGATTACGGCATCCTTGGATGTGACCCTGGTTTCAGGGTCAAGGCCAGCCGGCACATGTGCAAATATATTTTGTGACAACCGTTCGACACGGCCGCTCTTGTAGATGCGGATAAGGGAAGGAAACTCGAACTCGATTTCGGTATCAGGATTCATTTTGTGGAAGAAGTGGATTCAGATTTGAAGATTGGCAATGGCTTTCTGTGCTTTGCTTGAGAAATGGATTTGAGAAAGGGATCTAACAAAAGGCACAGAAGCATATATTATAGATGCGAAGCACCAGAAGAGATCATAAATTTGTGATAGGGATCATAGGGGTCTACTTATGTGGCTCTGTTTTAGTCACTTGATTCCACCTCTGTTGTTGTGGATTGCTTTGAGGTTTCTTCGAGTCAACTTCACTTAATTAATGTGGATCTAGTTTGGTTTAATATTATAATAACAATTTTAACTTGTTTAGGTTTTTACTCAGATTGGTTCCTCCTAGTGGATCAGGTGCTATGACATTTTTTTAATGAGAAGGTATTAAAGGCAAAAGGTATAATTAAATAGATAAATTTGATGAGGACAACATTGGAAATGAACATGAATAAAACAAAAAGATGTGAGTCACGGTCAAGCACATTAAATGCACACTTATCCCCAACTGTTTTATAATATTTGACCAAATTATGAAAAAAAGAAAAGGAAAGTGGAGTCCGGGCAAAATTTATCTTAACAGATTAGCCCCCACAGTAGGAATTCACATCACCCCGGTACCGTAATAGGAAATCTTTTACAATTACTTGATCTGGTCCGTTCTTTTTAACTTGACACGAATCTCAAAGTCCAATAATACTGCCCCTCAGTCAGCCCGAATTCCAAACCGGCCCGTAAAATGAAAGGAATCTTTTACGGTACCGTCGAGGATATTGATCCCCACAGTAGAGCCACTATTATTTGTGCTTTGAGGTTCAAGCAGAACCTATTTGACGGTTGAGATTTTTCTTAAAAGTCACGTACGCGCTGAGATATCTTATAAGATGCGAATTCCAATAGGTTGGGAGTGTCTTGATTCAATTTCCGATCCGGTTGATTCAGTGTCTTGTTGGCTGACTGATGATTGTTCTGATTTGGTCGATTCAGTTTCTAATCCGGTTTTAATTCAATGCCTAGTCGGATGCGATATGTAAAAGAGGAAACCATCACTAAGCTACTATCATTCTAATGAAGTAAGGATGATCAAATATGTGGACACATAATGCATATACTCCCTGTGCATTTTTCGTTTGTTATAGCTGCATGCTTTTACAAACACTAATTGTCTAATATTATGTAATAGCTCACTTGTAATTTTAATCAATACAATTGCTTGTGGGCTTTCAACCAAAAAAAAAAAAAGAAAGGTTGGGAGTGTGTATCCTCTGTACGTTTGGATGAACTCTAGAATAGCTAGAATAGCTACTGTTTAGAATAGTAAATAAGAATAGCTACTGTTTAGAATAGTAAATAAGAATAGCTACTGTTTAAGAACAGTGCTAACTCAAGCTATTCGGAATAGTGAAAAAGTTGTTTAGATTACATATTTGGAATAGAGTTTGGAGGGAATGAATAAAGTAATATTTTATGTGTTAGATTAAATATAATACAATATAATATTAATTTAAATATTAAATGTAATATAATATTATTTTAAATATTAGGTTAGTATTAAATAAAATATTATATTAAATATAATATAATATTAGTTTAAATATAATACAATATAATATTAATTTAATTATTAAATGTAATATAATATTATTTTAAATATTAGATTAGTATTAAATAAAATATTAGATTAAATGTAATATAATATTGGTTTAAATATTAAATGTAATATAATATTATTTTAAATATTAGATTAGTATTAAATAAAATATTAGATTAAATGTAATATAATATTAGTTTAAATATTAAATGTAATATAATATTATTTTAAATATTAGATTAGTATTAAATAAAATATTAGATTAAATATAATATAATATAATATTAATTTAAATATTAAATGTAATATAATATTATTTTAATATTAGATTAGTATTAAATATAATACAATATAATATTAATTTAAATATTAAATGTAATATAATATTAGTTTAAATATTAGATTAGTATTAATATTGAAAGCAACAAATGATATTTCATGTTTTTGTAAGAATAGAGAATAGTCCTATTCTCTCTATTCCGAATAGCTCTATTTCTCGTTTGGATTGTCCTTGTTCCGAATAGCAATGCTATTCTAAAAATAGTGCTATTCTTAGTGCATCCAAACATAGCCTTAAGATATCTCAACTTTTGCTTGACTGGCATGTACGGTGCCTATTCGGGTAGCATAGGGCGACATATTATTTGTGCTTTGAGATTCGTGCAATACATATTTGAACGGTTGATATTTTCCAGAAAAAACACTCAAAATTTGAGACAGGATGCGAATTCATAGGTTGGAGGGGCATTGTTGTCTATAAAAAAATACTACGGTTTTGGATCGAGTGAATATATTTCGTTAACATAAAAAATTAATTATGTTTTCCAAAGGAAGAACTGTATTGTAATGAAGGCAGGTTTAAATTAGGTCAAATTGTAGAATTCAGATCCAATTACGAGTGAAACGGATCGGATAGTGGTAAAACCATATCCGTATGGACCGTATTTATTTTTATTTTTCGAATATAATACAAATTAGATATTAAACAGATATAGATCGGATCAACTATTTTTTTAAAATATATAAATATTATTATAAAATACTAAAATTTATAATATGTATCTACTTTTAATGATAAATAATATAATTGTTTTCATAATATATATTAAATTATATAATATATATCTACTATTCAATAGGAATAATTACAACATAATATATGTTAAACTATATAGTATATATATATAGTATATATCTACTATTTGATACGAATAATTAAAATTTAAAATTATATTTGTATCCGTATGAATATTCGAATATCAAATATCCGTATTTAACTTTCAAATACATATTGAATATTATTTGCTCCGTTTTTACTCTTAGATCAATCAAGTGCAATACCTGCCGCTTTTTTTATTAATACCCAAAAAAAAAATTATCAAATCTGCCATTTTTATAAAAAAAATATCCTGACCGTCCCACGGGGGGCGGTCTGGTATGGATAGTGGACCGCCTCTTGGGAGGTCAGGGTATTTTTAATAAAAAAATTCTTTAGAGCATATTTGATAATTTTTTTATTTTTTGGGGTATTAATAAAAAAAAGCGGCAATACCTGACTGTGTAGAATGAGATCTGAGTTGTCAGTTCCAGTATGGCACAAATTTTAAAACATATTTCTATATTCTAAGTAGGGTCCCAAGTCCCAACTCTGAAGTTATTTTGACTCGCCTTGATATTCACTCCAAATTGAAAACTTTTATTATAAAAATAAAAATGGGTCATGAGCCCAAGCCCAAATATTTCTAATGTAGTATATCTATAATATTTCTGGGCTGATTTTTACTGGGCTTTTTCTCAATTTTCCAAATCAGAAAGTCAAACAAAGACTACTTTTTACTGGATTAGATAAAGTTCACAGCTTTCCTAGTATTAGGTAGAAGGTTGTTATTCAAACAGTTTGAAAGATATGGATTCATGGAGCTTTTTAATAAACTTTTCTGGCATGTCTATCACAACTTTATAGAAAAAAATAATTAATTGAGTGTATAAAAGTTTTATATTAGGTAGAACGTTGCAAAAGCTATTTAAATGAACTGAATATGGATTTTTTTTTTTTAAATGTGCATATATTCATGCAAATTTGCTTTTTAACATCTTTATTCCTCCCATCATGTAACTATTTTCTTCTTCTTTTTTAAAGAAAAATATAATAGGAAAATTCCCTACTTGCTAAAAAAGAAACATCTTTATTCCATCCAGCAAACTGCCAAAATGGAAAAGGCAATTCACAACTAGTCAAGAAATCATTGTGGATTCAGAAATACAGGCACAAATAATATTAATGCTGATAAATATAGTAGCATAATACTCAAAATATTGTTCCTATTATTGTATAATTCTAACTAAACAGAATAAATCATCCTACTAAATAAATAATTGTGAACATAAATAAAACTAAAACTAAGAACTATTCAGAAAAGAAGCCACAACTGCCATTTCCTTCACAGCCTTGTCACTGTTAAGCTGGTACAAGAAATAGACATGATCTTCTCCTTTGGTCTCATACATCTCCACCTCTCCTTTCCATCCACTCTCATTCAACCCTGTCACATATGCCTTTCCCCTCTCCTTAAACGTATCGAGCTCCGACAATGTCACCAACACGCGCTCACACGGCAAGTTCTTCCACACGGATGGGGACCCTATCGGGTTAACTAGCGGGTTGTCGATACTATATTTGCCGTTGCATATAAACTCCCATGTCACCTCCATCTTGCGCCTTAATTCCGGGTCTTTGGTTTCATTACCGACCGGTTTCGAGCCCCAGAAGTACGGGTTTAGTAATGCTAACCCTGTTGCATTCGCCCCATCCATTACAGCGATATTATGTGCTATGTTTCCACCGGCGCTGTCGCCGGCTAGAAACAAATGGTTCAAATCGCCGTATGTGGATAACCATTTTTCTGGTCCGGAAATGGAATTTGAAATAGTCCATTTATATGCCTCGAAGGAGTCGTTATATGCAACTGGGAGCCAGCACTCCGGTGCTCGTCGGTAATTCACCGACACCGCCACAACACTTGCGTTGGCAACTAATGTGTTTAGAAAATCATGATAGGTCGGAGAGAAAGGCGATTCGATAACAAATGCGCCGCCATGGAAAAAAACAAGGATTGGGAATTTTTCATCCTTTGTGGTGTTGAGTTTCGGTAAGTAAAGCCGTGCACCAAGGCCGGTGGTAGAATTGATAACTACATCTTTGGATTTTACCCCAGTGGTGGTGTCTAATCCTGCACTGACAATTTTCGTGCCGCTTAGCCGTTCGACTCGGCCGTTCTTGTAAAGACGGAGGTAAGGGGAGAAATCAAATTGAACTGTGGTGTTTGGATCAATTGGTGTAGGTACTATACCATGAGGTGGTGGTGGCGGGAGTGGCGATTGTGGAGCGGCTGGACCCGGTTGGTGGTGAGAGTGGCGCAATTGCGTTACTAATATCAAAATAAGAGCAGCAGGCAGGAGAGCAGAGATTAGGAGCTTGACAAGGAAAGGGATAGAGGAGAGCAGCTCTGAGAGCTTATTTCTTCCCAATTTAATTTCATGGGGTAGCTGTTGAGTGTTGACCATGGTGGAATGATTAGAAATAAAAATTGGGAAGAACCAAAATTGGGAAGGATGTGGTGTGTATTAGATTGTGTCTGATTTGGAGGAAGAGAGTAGAGAAACATGATAGAGACTTCTGACTTTAACCACCAATAATCAAACCAATACTAGACTGCATGCTTTTGTGGGGTTTTTTTTATGGAAAATTTTTATCGGCAGTAATTATTAGAAAAGAAGAGAGACAAACAGTAAGAGCAAGAGTATAATAATATTTATATTGGTAGTAAGATCGGTAGCAATTCTACCGAGCTTAAAAATAAAAAAGTTTAAATTGGTAGGAATTTTAGCGATATATACCAGTTTGTTTTTTTTCTTTTAATTTTTTCTAGTAAAATATTTTTTTTACAAAAATATCTGAAGTACCTTATAATTTAGATATATAAAAACATTCCATCTATTTTTCAAAAAACTTTTCATATTTTACTAGAAATCAAATATAAGAATTCTCTCCATCTACATCAGATTAAAAAAAAAATTAAGATCAGTAGAATTCCTACCGATCTTACTACAAATTGTAAATATTACTGTACTCTTGCTATTTATCTCTCTTCTTTTCTATTAATTACTACCAATAAAAAATTTCCTTTTTTTATGGTCCAATAAATTTGAATTAGGTGAGAAAATTGATGGTAACCTAGCCTAGCCTAGAGAGCATCTTACAATTCAAATGAGATCCAACAAACCACAACCACACGTGTATTAGAGAACAAAGAGAACTTTTGGACTCCACTACCAAATGTTGGTACGTTTCTTGTTCAAATTTACACCATAATGTACATTGTACTGATACAGGAATGGCTGAAATGTTGCATGTGATTAGCAATATCTCTTTTACTCATATTTTAATGATAAAAATTTATGGAGATGGAATCCTAATGAAAACTTTACTATTAAATTCCTGTATAAGTTTTTTTATTTTAGAGGTGTCAAAACTGACAAGAACTTGATCTGGTGAAAATTGCATATTCCTTCTAAAATTAAAATATTTATGTGGTCACTGTCAAAAAAAAAAAAATTCTTATCAAACAAAACTTATCCAAAAGAGGGTGGACAGGCCTTACCGGTTGTCATTTTTGTGGGCTCATTGACGAAGTTTGATTTTGGATGGAGAACTGTTGAGATTTATGAGACAAATTGGATTCTGAGGAGAAAATTGCTATTGAACGATTTCTCTTATTATTTTTTTTTCTTTACAGTGTACTATGCTCTATTTATACAAAAAATGTTCTAACGGCTCTTTATTTGTACCGTTGGTACTGTACAGAATTGGTACTGTTCCTAGTCTATTTTATAACTCTAATCTAATTGATCAATGATGGATGGCTGAGATCAATTCTTCATTATTCATTCTTTATTTTCAACACTACCCCTCAAGCTAGGAATGTATATGTCATACAATCCTAGCCTGCTAGTGATAGCCTCAAAATGCGTCGGGTCCAAACCTTTGGTAAAAATATCCGTTAGTTGCTCTTTGCTACATACAAACGGTGTCTCTATTTTCTTAGCTTGGACTTTCTCTCTAATAAAGTGGCAATCCACTTCTATGTGTTTCATTCTCTCATGAAACACCGGATTCGATGCGATATGTCGAGCGGAATTATTATCGCAATACATCTTCAAAGGTTGATCAATTTTGACGCCCATGTCTCTAAGTAGTTGTTTAATCCATATTAATTCACTTGTGGTGGATGTCATAGCTCGATACTCCGCCTCCGCACTTGATCGAGCCACGACATTTTGTTTCTTGCTTTTTCATGTGACTAGATTCTCGCCTACAAATGTACAAAAGCCGGTGGTGGATTTTCTATCAAAGCTACCGGCCTAATCTGCATCGGAATAGCCACATATTTCATTAGAATTATTGTTCATCATTTTTATGCCCTTTCCGGGATTTCTTTTTAAATACCTTAATATTATATTTACGGCCTCCAAATGAGGTGTTCTTGGTGAATGCATAAATTTACTAATTTGACTTACCGAAAAAGAAATATCTGGACTTGTTACCGTAAGATAAATTAATTTTTCTACAAGTCTTTGAAATTGGTTTATGTCTTCTAAAGGTTCACCATCCTCGGTATTTAATTTATATTTTGTGTCAATTGGTGTAGAGACTGGTTTACAACCTAATTTACCGGTTTCTTTTAGCAAGTCTAAAGTATATTTTCGTTGTGAGATAAAGAGACCCTTATTTGAAAAGGTTACTTCTATTCCTAAAAAATATTTTAAGTATCCTAGATCTTTAATGTCAAATTGTCTTTTAATTTGGATTTGATTTTTCTAATCTCCTCTAAATTGTTTCCGGTGATTATTAGGTCATCAACATATACAAATACAAGGATTATATTTGTTCCTTCACTTTTGGTAAATAAGAAGTGGTCAGCACTACTAATTTTAAAATTACACAAAATTAAATACGAGCTAAGTTTGCCATACCATGCCCGAGGAGATTGCTTCAATCCGTATATTGACTTATTTAACCTACAAACTATATTAGAAATATTTTCCATTTCATGGCCCGGTGGTAATGTCATATGCACCTCCTCTTCAAGTGTTCCTTGAAGAAAAATATTTTTTACATCCATTTGGTATAAGTTCCAACCATTGTTTACCGCAATAGAAAATAAAATTCTAACGGTATTCATTTTTGCCACCGGTGCAAAGGTTTCATTATAATCTATACCATAGGTTTGAGTATATCCTTTGGCCACTAATCTTGCTTTATACCGTTCGAGGGAACCGTCACTTTTGAACTTGGTTTTGTATACCCATTTACATCCAACGAGGTTTCTTATTTTTTGGTAATGGAACAATTACCAAGTTTTATTTTTTTCAAGAGCTTTTAATTCTTCTTCCATGGCCTTGCACCATACCGGGTTTGTTATAGCCTCTTTATAATTATTGGGCTCAATTTCTTTTTCAATAGAAGTAAGAAATGCATGATAATTGGATGAAATATTTTCATATGATACAAAGTCTTGTATAGGATATTGTACCGTATAAGTTATAAAATCTCTAAGTTTGGTAGATGGTTGGCGCACTCTCATGAACCTTCGTACCATGGTATTTTCTTCTTTCTCATTATTATCATTATTATTATTATTGTTAATATCATTATCATTATCATTATTACTACTACTACTACTACTACTACTATTACTATTATTATTATTATTATTATTATTATTATTATTATTATTATCATTATCATTATCATTTATTTCTTCTTCATCATTATTCGGCTCAATTTCACAATTCATATTTGGTATGAAATCTAGATCATATGAATAAGACATTATTGGTCTTACTTGGTTATGCCCATGTGTATCTTTGGTAATTTCATTTTTTTTTAAATATGGTTCATCTTCACAAAATATTACATCTCTAGATATAAAAACTTTTTTATTAATTGGATCATAACATTTATAACCCTTTTTTAAGGATGAATATCCTAAGAAAATAGCTTTTGTTGACATATAATCAAATTTGTCTTTCCTTTTAATATGAACAAAACATACACAACCAAAAACTCTCAAATAATCGAGATTCTATTTTTATTGATAAAGAATTTCGGTTGGACTTTTATTTTTTAAAACAACACGAGGTAGCCTATTAATTAGATGAGTAGCACAAAGGATTGCATCCGACCAATATAGTTTTGGAATATTGTTTGAAATAATAATGCACGTGCTATTTCTAATAAATGTCTATTTTTTCTTTCCGACACTCCATTTTATTCAGAAGTGTTTATGCATGTTGTTTGGTGTATAATTCATTTTTCTTTAAAAAAAGTTGTAAAATTTTTATTTACAAATTCCGTTCCATTATCCGATCTAAAAATTTTAAATTTAGCATTGAATTGGGTTTCTATGAGACATAAAAATTCTCGAAAACAATTAAATATTTCATCTTGGATTTAAAAAAAAGTAAATACAACCATATAGTAATTGAGACTGATTTGGCCCATGAAATGTAATTCGCACCATTTAGCAATTGTGGAGAGAGTTTCGATGGGTTGGTAGCCTCGTGAGATTGCTGCCCCCATTGATCTATTCTTGCACTGCTTATGGTTTTGATTGAGAATTTATCGGAAGCTTTATCGGGTTATTGGATATTTGAGTTATCAGAATCGAGCCTGAAGCTCTGATACCATGTTGAGATTTATGAGAAAAATTGGGTTCTGAGGAGAAAATTGCTATTGAATGCTTTCTCTTATTATTTTTTTTTCTTTACAGTGTCCCATGCTCTATTTATACAAAAAAAGGTTCTAACGACTCTTTATTTGTACTGTTGGTACTGTACAGAATTGGTACTGTTCCTAGTCTATTTTATAACTCTAATCTAATTGATCAATGATGGATGGCTGAGATCAATTCTTCACTATTCATTCTTTATTTTCAACAAGAACTATCTGAACAATTTTACTAATTGGTCCTTCTTTTAAGACATAATTAATTTTGCAATGACTTTGAATGATGCTAATAGAACAATCTTTTTTTTAGTTGTTAGTGTTGTATGTTGGACTATATATATGGAAACAGAGAAATAAAATTTGCTTTTCTGAAAAACAACTAAGTCAGAATGTAATTCTACTGATTATTTCTCTTTTGCAATACTGAATATTGCATGTAAAAGAGCAGGTGAGGCATGCAACAGATGCATGGGGAGTCCGAATCTGTTGTAATTCGAGACCAATGAACAGTGATTCTGAAATTCTTGCAATCTAAATCCAGCCGTCGAACTATTTCAAGATGCGTGCATGAAAAAATCAGTTGTTTCAAGATGCGTTCTCGAAAAGATTCGATGGCTAGATTTGAGATTGCAGGGATTCAGGATACTATTCACTGGATTCGGGATTGCAGCAGATTTATTTTCATGCATGGGTGCCAGAAGACCTGAACTGCACTGCAAGTGTGAGTCAAGGACGGAACTAGAAAATTTAGGAGGGGCTGAAATATAAAAAAGTAAAAATATAATGTGGTATGTGGAATTTGAACCCAAGTCCACAATCACAATGAGTAACTTTAACTAATAGACTACAAGTAAACATTTGATATTAAATAAGAAATTAAAATATACATAAACTAAAGAAGAAGAACGTTAAATTAAATTTTAATATACATAATTCAAAATTCAAAATCATGAGAGTTGCTTAGGTACCTTTGAAGTACACTAAGATCCGCCCCTGAGTGTGGCACCCTGATGATGCTCAGCTGGTTGTAGTTGGAGACTTGGAGATGAAGAGGTGGAACTAAAGACTGATGAAGATTAGTCAAATTAGGATAATGATGTTTTGTGAGAATAAGCTCTCATTGTGTGTAGCTTTCTTTGGTTACTATGCATCTTAATTTTGTGGTTATGTTTGGCTGTTGTTTCTAGATGCTGATGGATTAACTGTAGGGTTAAGTAAGTAGGATAACGACTATGCTATGCTGCAGGGTGGATAGCAATGAGTCCGAATTTGCTGCGATTCCGAGATGGATCGCAGGATTCGGAAATTCCGAGATCAACGGTTCAAACTTTTCCGTGCGCAGATCTCGGAAACGTTTTTGAAAAAGTAAATTGTCATGCACGCATCTCGAGAAAGACCAACAGTTGAGATCGGATCGCAGGTCCTATGATTCCCCGATAATCACAGCAGATTTATTTTCGGATAGCAATTCCTCCTGTTGGGACCAAGTAGGAGTAAGTAATCAAAAGCCAATGTAAGTTTCTGTTAATTAATGAAACGGGCAATGGAAAATTGCCTTCTTTTTCAAAAAAAATAAAAATATGTCTAGTTATCAAATAACAAGAATTGATTGCTAAAGTGAAGGTTGAATAAATTGATCACTAAAAATTAATCAGTATATAAATTTACCAATCATTTCCATGGTTATCATTATCATAGAAAACAATTTTTTTTTCTCAAAATATATTTGTGGATCTTGTTTGAAGAGAAAAATCATTCAAACGGTAAAAGCAATCTTTAAAATAGGAACTATAGATAATCAATCACTAAAACTTGATCTCCATCTCCTGCAATGCCTTATTCAATTTCACCTTTACAAGGAAAAAACCAATGCTCTTCCCCTTCTGACACGTGCAACTCGGTGTAACCATGCCATGCTCTCTTCTTCAACCCTTCGACATATGCTCTTCAACCCAACATCTCCCATGCCCTCCTCAGCCCCATCGGGTTCATGCACGGGTGGTCGATATCAAAAGCCCCCACGCAAACATAACTCTCCAGCTCCTCTTTACCCCCATCCTAATTTTCGGCTCGGTCATCTTTGAACCCACAGGATCGTTACCCCAAGAGTTCGGATCCTTTGAGTTTAAATCCACACTGTGACACTGTCCAATCAGAATCCGGATCAATCCGACTGAAGTGTAATAATGTATGGGGCCCCTTTAAGATTTGTGCCAATATATAACCAACGGACCGGATTCAAAGGTACCTTAGGTGATATGAATTCAGAGTTCGGATGCAACAACACCAATCCTTTGATCTTGATCCCTTCCCTCCCGGCTCGTACCACCCCCATTATGTGCAATGTGCATGTAAATTCCAGACAGATCAATTCAAATCTTCCATTGACCTGAAAGATATTGTGCAAGTCAAAATCCCAAACATGTCATCTCATTTTTACCAAAAATGATTTTTAGATTTTCATTTTCATATAGATAATGGGTATTTTTTTCTGAAAAAGTAACAAGTTTGCTACATATTTCTCTAAATTTAAAAAAAAAAACACCCAAAACAAGTTTGTTACGTTTGAATATTCATAGTAAAAGAAAAAAATATATAAGTAAGATCACATTGAAAGAACCCAAATTTCCCCAAATTTATAGCCCAAATCAATAGTACTCAATTATATTTGTCGGTCCAGTTCAGCCTTTATTAAGGCCCTGATCTGCCATATTAAACTTTTGAATTGAAATCCAAAAACATGGTACAGAAATGTGAGACTAACAACGCCACAAGTAGTCCTAAAGCGCGCAAGCATCCTACATATACCACATACCAATGATGGTACCCGGCAGGCAACAGCCAGTCCAACAGTAAGACAGGCACATACCATACCTGATAATACAAAACTGATCCTAATCGACGCATCTTGGGACAGTACCAAGGGAGGGGGGTGGGGGGCCCTGGTATTTGATGAAAAGGGAGATCTTCACTATGCAATTGCAGCGCCAATAGCATCAATCGACCCCTTTCAATCAGAAACTGTGGCCTTGCTCCAAGCGCTACAGTGGTATCTGGCAAATGAGCGGCAGGACATTGCACAGAAAGTGGCGGTGTACACGGACTGCAAGACCCTGGTCAATCTGGTAAATGGAAATCCGGGTACTGAGTTACCAACTTGGCAAGCAGCGGAGGATGTGGCGAATTGCAGGGAGTTACTGGTGGGCAACAGAGATCGGATAACAGTACACTATGCTGGTAGAGCAGCCTTAGTTACTCCACACAAACTGGCGAATTGGGCACGAACAACTGGCACACGAGTAATGGGTACCGACGAAATTAGAAGAGAATGCATGATTGATTTGGAATATGCGGCAGATAGGAACTTTTTCACTAAGGAATAGATTGGCGGCGGATCCTACAAGCATGCCACGCACTGACATACAGGGGGCTTGTTTTTCACAAAGGAGGCCTCCAAGTTTCTTCTAATTTACTAGCGTAGTATTTAATTTTAAGTTGTCTTAGTTAACTTATTTAAGCCTTTCGGCACTGTTATTTCTAAGGAGCTTTTTAAGAGACTGTTGTAGGACATTTATGTGTATTAATCAATTATGCCCAAGGGCTTTTCCTCAAAAAAAAAAAAAAAAAACTTAGCTAATTCTAGATAAATATCAGTCAACATTGAAGGGAAAGCACTTAGGGATGTGGTTCAAATTTCAAACCCAATGGAGAATTGAAAAAGCAAAAAAAAAACAGCTAACACTAGCTAGCATGTTTTTTTTGTAAGGTTAACTAACACTAGCTAGCATGTTTTTTTTGTAAGGTTAACTAACACTAGCTAGCATGTTATATCAATTGTAAATCTGTAAAAGCATAACATGTGAGCCACTCGCTACAATTGAGTTGGGACAGAATCAGATTCCTACATACATAAGCTGTTATAAGTAATGTCAAAAATAAAAAAAATAAAAAGAAGGAAAAGGACTAGCATTGCAAGGAGCTCCTTAAAATATATAAAAAAAAATTAAATATATACAAGTTGTGATGTTCACATTATTGATTTATCCCTCACCAAGCAATTTTCAACCAGGCCAAATTGATCTCTCTCTGTCATCTCTATGAATCCTGACATGGAGCTGGAATATGAATTCCCTGATGTCTTGCGTTATTACAAAAATGGTCAGACCGAGCGCTTCGACGGCACCATAGTTGCTCCAGCCACCATTGACCCCGCCACTGGTGTAACATCAAAAGATCTAGTCATTGATGAATCCACCGGCTTATCTGTTCGTCTCTACCTTCCTGTTGGGGTTGGGACATACTCAGAAAACAAATTGCCAATTCTTTTTTTCATCCATGGTGGAGCTTTTATGATTCATACAGCCGGTTCTCCAGTTTACCACAACTTGGTCAACTGCTTAGTTGGCAATGCTAAAGTCGTTGCTGTCTCCCTAACCTACCGCCTTGCACCAGAGCACCCGGTACCAGTAGCATATGAAGATACATGGGATTCGCTAAAATGGGTCATTTCAAGTTGCAAATCAGGTGCCGAACCATGGCTTAGCAAACACGGTGACCTGGATCGCATAATCTTGGCAGGAGATAGTGCCGGTGCCAACATAGCACATAATATAGCTGTGATGTTTGACAAGGATCTATTCAAAGATTTTCCAAAAATAAAAGGGTTATTGCTCATGAATCCTTATTTCTGGGGCAAGGATCCAATTGAATGCGAGGTATTGGAACCCGAGTTCAGGCTTTGGTTGGATCAGACATGGCATTTTATTTGTGCAGGAAAATTTGGGCTTGACCATCCATTTTTGAACCCAATGGCAGCGCCCGCGGAGGAATGGATGAAACCGAGATGTGATCAAGTGATGGTGACAGTGGCAGAGAACGACATGTTTCGAGAAAGGGGGAGAGCATATGTGGAGAGGTTAGAAAGCAATGGATGGAAAGGAGAGGTAGAGATGTATGAGACTTATGGGGAGAAGCATGTGTACTTCTTAGCTAAGCCTGAATGCGAGAAGGCCGTCAGAGAGATCGAGGCAATGGCTGCCTTCATTAACCGGAAGTGAGAAAACTTGAATTCATGATATATAATTGATTTTGTTAAATTTATATTTTTTTTGGGGTGAAAGATAAGAATTTGGTTACTGGGGCAGTATTATATATACTTGCCAAAAGTGGCCAATGCTCAAATGATTATCAGATCTGTAAATCTGGATAAGTCTATGTTCTTTTGCAATTGTAGCAATCAATTGTTGACCAGATTCTCTTTTTCTTAAGAAACAAATATACAACTTGATCTTGGGGGTATTGGGGACACTTTTTTTTTTTTCTGATTTGTAGTGATAGTGCTGTGTGGGCATCTCTGATTTGCAGTTGATGTAGGAATATTTTGGTTGATTTACGAGTTTGGATAAGATAATAGTAATTAGAAACACAGTTTTTGCTAATACCAATGACAACCATTATATATATTTATATCAAATAAATGGAAGTCAGAATATGCTTAGAAAGAAAAAACACAAAAAAAATCAAATGTTTCAAGATTAACAGTGCTCAATCTGGTAAAACTATATTCATTTTATTCCCGTTACAAACTTTTTATCTTGGAACAACAGAAATTTCATTAACAATTAATAAATCCATAACTCAGAGAATTGTACATTTCCTAGATCTGATACCAGCAGAATCAATCTCCAATAATCTGTTATCAGATAACGAACGCAACCATTGCTTCAATCTCTTTCGCGACCTTATATATACTAACCTATCTTGTGCCTTGGGAATCGGAATATCATATTCCTGTAATTTGGAATAAAAGCAGATTTATTCCCCTAGTTTTGCTTCAAAGCGTGGAACGTCACAATAGAAAAGAGATTTATTTTTCCTTCGGCAATTGGATTTTTTTTACTATACTTTTTTATTAGTAAATTAAATAAATTGTCTTGTAAAAGTATCTCTCGTGTATCATTATGGTTCTTAAAATTTAAAACATATTATATCTCTAAGGTTTTTATTTGTTATAAATTAGTCATGAATACTTACATACACACAACAAGTGTTATCATAAATTAATTAAAAGATAATATATGGATTGATTCCCACCTTAAATACAATTATGATTTATGAACAAATGCTAATCTGAATTTCATCTAACTAATTAATGAATGAAACTACAGGACCCATTATGTGTTAGAAATTGAAAATTTCAGTGTAAGAACAAAACATACTGTTTTGTTTCCAACACAATTAGTTCAGACAGGGGCGGAGGCAGGATTTCAAGTTATGGAGGTCAAACTTCAGAAGTTTCGTATGAGGATCGATCATATAAATTATTTAAAAAACATATGGGAATCAATTTTATAGTTTTCATAACATTTACTCTAAATTATATAGCAAAATTGTATCAAATTACCAAAAAATTGAAAATGAATAGGGGTCAGTTGACCCCATTCAATAAGAGTAGATCCGCCATTGAATTCGGATGACCATGTACTATCTGACACGGTCATATCAGAGCCAAATTGTTCGTTATGTCTATGTATTAATTTCAAACGGTTAAGTAAATTTAAAGTGTGTTTGGATGCGGGGAGAACTTATATACATTGCATGGGGTCAATTTATTCTCATTTTTTTTTAAATTGCATTTATGTATGAATTTTTATATAATTTAGAGTAAAATGTCATAAATACCGTAAATTGACTTATTTCAGTATGAAAAATTTATATGATTGATCTTCATTGTACGTGTGATCCCATTGTTTGAATGAATCAATAAAATAATGAGGTTAGCTTCTAACTCAAAATTCAGAACAACTATTAACCCAACAATATCTGTAATATTTTGTTTCTTCGTTTTTCTTTCCACTTTTTTTTTTTTGCTTCCAACACAAGGAATTCAGATGAGCTTAGGTATCTGATGATGCAGTCAGATTAGATGTGAACCGTTTGTTATATGTATACATAAATCTTAAAACTGTTCCGTAAATCTAAATAGACCTGAATTAAGAATTAATGACCTCGACTTGAACTTAACATGACCGGATCAAGTCCGAGTAATTATATGAATTATATGAGAGCAGCTCTCCACGACTTCCATTTATGAATATGATATATCAACCATTCAACCTCAATCTCAATCTCAATCTCAATCTCTCTTCAATTGAATTTATAATGACAGATACCCTTTTCAAATTTCTCAAAATTTCTCTCTCCTCAATCATCCTCTTAATCGCACTCTTGTTCTCCTTTTTCCATCTCCAACCCAATCCCCGATCAAATTTGAGCGTCATGGATCCCGACGCCCAGCTCCACTACGAGTTCCCGGGTGCCTTTCGCTACTACAAGAGCGGCCGTGTCGAACGCCTAGATGGCACCGAAGTGGTCCCCACCGGCACCGACCCCACCACCGGCGTCATCTCTAAAGATGTAACCATCAACCAATCCACTGGTCTCTCTGCGCGCCTTTACCTCCCAAATGGTATCAAATCAGACAAAAAGCTACCCATTCTTCTCTTCATCCATGGTGGAGCCTTCATAATCCACACAGCTGGATCCCCGGCTTACCACCGGTATTGCAACTTGTTGTCTGCCAATGCAAAATCGGTGGTGGTGTCCGTGTCATACCGGCTTGCTCCTGAGCACCGGGTCCCAGTGGCGTATGACGACACGTGGGAAGCCCTGAATTGGATCGTGTTGAACTGTAAATCGGGTCCCGAGCCGTGGCTTGCCGAGCATGGGGATCTGGCCCGCATTTTTTTGGCCGGAGACAGTGCCGGTGGTAACATAGCGCATCATATCGCGGTACGATTTGGGGAGGAGGGTCTGGATGGTTGCTCCAAATTAAAAGGTGTAATGCTCTTGAACCCGTATTTCTGGGGAAAAGATCCAATTGGGAATGAAAAGACAAATCCAGGTTTGCAGCCTTGGATGGAGGAAACATGGAGCTTCATCTGTGGAGGGAAATACGATATGAATCACCATTTCGTGCACCCGATGGGGTCGCCCGAATTGTTCACGAAGTTGGGTTGTGAGAGAGTGCTGGTGACGGTGGCCGAGTTGGATTTGTTTGCGGAGAGAGGTAGAGTGTACGCCGACACGTTGAAGAAGAGCGGGTGGGGAGGTGAAGTGGCGTTGCATGAAACGCCTGGAGAGGATCATGTGTATTTCTTGACTAAGTTTGATGGTGAGAAAGCCCTGAAGGAGATGGAAGCAATGGTTGCATTCATTAACAGGGACTAGATTGCGGTTCGAGATTAGAGATTTAGGTAAACTTAGACATCTATTAATTTTTCTTATTGTCTCAATTGGAGGTTATATTTTGTTGTAGCTCAATATATTGTTTTTCATTTTAATTGTTTATTTGCAATGCATTGAGGATTCCTAGAGAATAAAGAAACAAAGGATACTTCTCTATGATAATTGGCATGTATGTGCTTGAGTGTTGTTTGTATGTTCTGCTTTGTAATTCTTGGCAAAAATTTGCATCTCTATGCAAGAAATTTTACCAAATGGTATAGAAGTTTGAGGCTTCTAATTGTTTGCTTCCTAAAACTGGTTATTTTTACTGACATTATTGCTAAAATTAGTTAGCTTATTTTGTAGCTGTGATGGTAAAAAAATC
This sequence comes from Carex myosuroides, assembly GCA_028015225.1. Lineage (NCBI taxonomy): Eukaryota > Viridiplantae > Streptophyta > Magnoliopsida > Poales > Cyperaceae > Carex > Carex myosuroides. The sequence continues at coordinate 15,944,358 of CM051467.1, forward strand.
CGAGATCACTGGTAGAAGACTAGAGAGAGCGAGAAAAGATAATTTTAACATAGGTGGAAAATTACTCTTTTCTTCTAATCTGGTTCAATACATGGACTACAAAACCGTTGATAAAAATTATAAAAATAACTCTAAATTACATAAAAAAAAGTGAGAATGAAAAAAAGGAAGGGAACAAGAAGATGCAAAGAGTGACAGGTACGGGTCAAGAGGTATGACTCATACCAGTGGCTGAGATAAGGAACTCCTAGGGCCAGATCCAGTGTGTCACCAAAAAGTCTCAATCAGATCTTCAAGAGAGGAGAAGCAATTGCTCAGTCAGGACAGCAAAGACCATAATGGGCAATCAGCTGGTTCAGACTGGTACCAAGGTACCAGCATTTAAATACCATACTGTTTCAACTAACTTTACTGCACTTTAGTAGTTCACTGTGTCTCACATGCATAACGTTTTTTTTTTTTTTTTTCTGAAATGGATTTAGAAGAGTAATTTGGCGTTTATATTGCAGAATAGCCCATGTATTTCAAAAAAGCCCTTCTCATATTAATAAATTCCAATAAGATCTGTTCATTCTTCTAGAAGTTCAGTAAACTTGAGGAATGAACGGCCAATGATAATATTATCGAACATGCAGAAAAGGACAAGTACATGATCATAATAAATGAATAACATTAAATTTTATTGCATATATCCTGACACCAACTACTAACTTCATCTCACTGTATCTCCATTTATTTGCTTACCCATACAATGCCAACCTGACCATATGAGAAATGCAACTGAGAAGAATACACAACAACAACTGAAAATAGCAAAATAGAAAAATAGTTAATTGCAAATTACTCGTGACTCATCTCTACTTCTTTGCGAAAAAAGAAGCCACAAGATCCATGAGCTGCTTAGCCTTCTCCTTCTCTGGTGTCAATATATGAAAGCAATGCTCCTCACCTTCGCTTTCACACATCTCAATCTCTCCTTGCCACCCGCTTTTCTTCACGGCCTCATAATACGCCTTCTGCCATTCCTTTAACCCGTCCTTTCCTGCCCAACAAACCAGCATCCGCTTACAATTCAGACCCGTCAGACTCGGTGCATCCTTTGCCATCGGATTAAGCCTCGGATCATCCACGCCATCCGATGTAGGACAGGCATATTTCCATAGAACATTGGTTATTGACTTCATATGTGACGCATCTGTAGCTAGTTGTTCAGACCCACCGAACCAAGGGTGAAAGAGTATTATTCCTTCAATTTTAGTTCCAATTTCACTCAACGCCATGTTATGAGCGATGTTTCCACCGGCACTATCTCCTGCCATGAAAACCTGATCAAAATCGCCAAATTCAGTAAGCCAATCATCTTTGCATGACAAAACCCATTTTAATGCAGCAAAAGTGTCATCATAGGCAGCAGGAAGGTGGTGCTCCGGTGCAAGACGATAATTAACCGAAACAGCGAGAACATTACAGTTAGAGACAAGTGATGAGATGTATGCATGGTACGCTGGACTGAAGGCTGATTCTAGAACAAAAGCACCTCCGTGGAAGTATATCAGGACGGGAAGCTTTTTCGATTTTGACGGGTTTGGAGGGAGGAAAAGACGTGCGGATAGGTTGGTATTTGGATCAATGGTGATGTCTTTGGATGTGACTCCAGTGTCAGTATAGTCACCCGCCGGAACAAAATCAGTGCCGACAAGGCGCTGTATGCTGCCGTTTTTCAGGATCTTGAAGAAAGGAGAGAAGTCATGGAGGATTTCGCTATTAGAATCCATGATAAAAAAAAATAAGTGGTGAGAGAGAGAGAGTATGTGTGTGTGGTAGAACAAGGGATAGGCGAGCTATATATAACCTCTTTAGAAAATAAAAATAAGTTTGCTCAAATGTATACGGTGTTTGAAAAACAAGATGTGTATTTGCAGGGATTAGAGTTTAAAACTACAGCGTTTATATATAGTGCAAGATCATAGAATAAACATAACTGTAATATTGAAAATAGGTAATCTAAAAAAATAAGATCTTAAAAAAAATATACATAAAAATATATATAAATATATAATCCATATGACCTAAGCTATATATAGTGCAAAGCAGGATTTAGTCCACATTTCATGCTTCAAATAGTATTTTTATGAATAGATACATTTAGGTCGTGAATACATCCAATATAACATTTGAGAAAAATTAAATACTAAATTTTTCATATTTAAGTATTTCAATTCTCTTTCTAGTATAACAAAGTGTTCATGTTAATAATTTTAAAACATAATATTTAGCGAGTTTTTAAATAGCAATGATATAATGTTTAATGGTATTTTGGGCGTCTAGCACCAATATAACAGTTGAATTTAGCGTATTTTACTGTCTACTAAATTAAAAATTAGATACTATATTTGAACCATGCTAATTATAAGGTGTTGTAGCATAAAGATTAGTACTTGTTTGATATTAAGATGTAGTATTTTAATCATAAGAGTATTAATATTCTTCATACTATATCAAGTATGAACTACGTAGTATGTTTCCGGACTTCAATAATGATAACATTTTAATATTGTGCCTACTATTATGTGTTTAGAAATGTAGTTATAATTAATTTTGGTGTTTAAAATTTTGAAATATAGCGGTGCCATAATTTAATGACCACTTATCAAACTAAAACACTAGGCTAAATAACTCCCAACTGATAAGTAAACCTTGATAGTTAATTATATGATCATTAAAACTTGAATTAGCAGCAGATAAAGCAGGGCTCAGTGCATTTCTGAACTCCATCACTGGAGAGAATAATTTCTTGCTTGTAATCAATTAATATCAGCCAATTGGTGCATTTATTCTAGCTGCTAGAAGTAGGTTAGATTGCTTGACAGACTACAATGCAAATGAGAACCAACCCACCATGGCAGGCATTGACTATACTCAACCAACTCTGTTTGCAACTCACGAGATATTTCCCAACTTCCCATCGTATCTATCTTACCAAAAATAGAGGAAGCATCCTTTTCATATGATATTACTCTTGGCAAAAACTGGTATGAACCTATCAAATGAGCATGAATCAACCACTCAGCAACACAAACATAATAGATTATTGTGAAAAATTTCCACTCAGAATTTTAAGGTTAAAAAAACAGTTCAATTCAGCAGCGTTATGATACTACTGGTTATTCCAGATTTGCCACAGATAGGCGGAGTTTTGTATTTTCTAGGTTGTAGAGATAACATCAACAGGTTGTAACAACACTAATAAAATGGATTGGTTGGGAAGTATCAAATTCAGAAAGGGTTGCTCAAAAAGAGTTTAGAGGAAACACAGGAATTGGAAGTATTTGAATGCAAGCGATTACTCGGTATCTGCCGCATCAATAAAGCACGATTTCTTTCTTTTACAAAGTTCTATTCCACGACCTAATACCAATTTACAAAGGAGCTAAAGCATTTTGAAGCTTCTTTTTCACCTAAACCTTGACGGCACAGCAGGTGATATCAAGATACTCAAATATACATGACAAGAAAATAATGCTAAAACTAATCACACTTTACCAAAATAACAAATCAGTTTAAATAGGAGAATTGGGGGTGTAGCTGCCTGGCTATACAAAGTCTACATACTAACAATGACAGTAACAAAGCTTCATAACTGGTAATTTTTAGATCTGACATAAGATTTACTGCACTGCTAAGCGCCTCAGATGGTCCATGAAGACCTCGAAGCTGACATCATCAGTGAAAATGACGTCTCCGCCAGGTGGTGGTGGATTAACGGAATTGTACGTCACTGATGGATTTAGCTTTGCCAACAGAAAACGAGCCTGCAATAATTTAATACAATAATCAAAATAAGAGAAAATGATCACATAACACGACTGCCAAATAGTAATTAGATATATAGAGTGAGGGTAAGGTACTATGCATAGCACATATTGGTCCATAGTATGGATCAATATATTCATTTTCAAAGTCCAAATAATCAATCTGAACTGTTCAACATGATCTCCATATAAATAATGTACATGTAGATCAAATTTTACAAATTTTAGAATTTGTTTACTATTTTTTTTTAGATAAATAGAAAATCACTTGATCTAAATATTCTAGACCATTCAGAAGTAGTGATTTTTTACCTATCTAAAAAAATAGTAAAAAAGTTCTTAAAAATATAAATTTAGTCTGCAGGTACCTTTTCATATGGAAATTACGTTGAGTGGTTCATATCGACTATTTGGATTTTGAAAAAGAAAATATTTGATCATAGTACGGACCAATCTGCGCTATGCATAGTACCATAGCCTCACTCAGAAATATATACGTTCTCTTTTTCCAAAGCATGAGGCAAAGTAACAAATACCAAAATATGCAAAAATGAAAGAAAAAAATAATTACCTGGGAGCCGTATTGATCACAGATAACTAAACGGGGCACCGGGAACCGCTCCTTGGTTATTGCATCAGCATCGTCACGTGGGGCTTTAAGTAATTGCGCAAAAGCCTGAGAAAATGCATTTGACCTGGTCAAAAGCCTTACTAAAATATACTGGCATGTTTCAAATTATACCACAGTAAAATCAAGCTAAATTACAAATATTCAAGTTTACCCATAACGAATGCAAGTATGGCCATGCTACTCACAAAAGGACCTTAACAAAAAATTCTTTGCAAGATTGGTACATGAGAGATATTTATATGCTTGGCAAGTAATTTCAGAAACTCACCGCATGCTCTGGTTGGTTGTGGTAACCAGCATTGCGCCACTGTGCAATACTGGTACCATGAAAAACAACAACAGTGAAGTAAGAATCAAGGAGAAGAATTCTATCAGCTGCAATTGCAGTTACATCTAGAAGCACCGGCTCGCCAGCAGACTGGAAAGAGTAAGATATAAGCGAAGGTTGTATCATCACAACTGCATTAGGCACACTCTCTCTGTCAAGGACCATTCTGAAATAAGCGGTTTCATCGGGGCTATTATTGAAAACCTGATAAAGTTGAGTTTTAGGGTTAGTGCATTAGTATTGAAAATAAACTACAAAGGCAATATTACTTCGAGAGAAATAAAAACAATGCTCGAAGGCAATACTTTGTTGCACCCAACACATTTGGCTTTTGTAAAAATATATCCATAAAATCAACTATTTTAAGGAGATGATGTGGCATAGATAGAAGCTGACATATGCAGTGGTGAGATTTGCCATATTTTTCCTTTTATATTTTTCTAATACAGTTCCCACAAATTCACCGATTATCCAAAAGGGCAATCTGGACCAAAAAAACTCAGCTGGATAGAAAACAGATTCCGGGAAACATTGACCGATGAAAAAGTTCAAGAGGCATTTCTGGATTTTTGGTTCAGATATCCAAAATTAGAAAGAGAAGACAAATATTTTACCTGAACAAATTGAGAGCGTCTAAGATTGAATATGAACTGGGGAAATATCGATAATCTAGGAGATAAGGTGAAAGACGAAGGGTTCTCCTTCTGATAATCGCCAAATTTGGAGCACAATCGAATTAATGAACGATCAAGCCATCTAATTGGATCAAAATCAGCCTACACAAAAAAAAAACATAAAATAAGATGAGACTTTTTCTTTAAGATATATAATAGAAGTTACAAATAAAATAAAATTGTTTCTTAAGATCAAATAAATAAAATAATTGCCAAGTGGTTGGATCACAATTGTACAGCGCAACTTTAGTACACATCAAAAACTCCAAAAATAACAATTTTGAAATATATTTAGGCAGAATATAGACACTACCTCATTTTCCATTTTAAAGGAGACAAGCCGTGACATCACTGCTGCAGCTGTTTCTTGGTCAAAACCAGCTGTCAATTCCTACATAAGATAGAAGGAACATTGAAGAATACCATCTTTGGATTTTTAGTTTCACAATTTTGTTCTTCAACATGAGATTGAATACCAATCGGATCAATATATATATCCTTGGAATAACCCAAAGTAGCATTAATGGAAAGCTAGAAACCATAAAATTACTCCATCAAATAGACAAGAGTGAGGCTACAATACTATGCATAGTGCACACCGGTCCGTACTATTGCTCCGAATCTTTGTTTTCAAAGTTCAAACAGTCGATCCGAGCCGCTCAACATGATATCTATATGAAAATATACTTGGACACCAAATTTTATATTTTTTAGACTTTTTTTACTATTTTTTTAGATAGGTAGAAAATCACTTGATCTAAAGATTTTAGACCATTCGAAATTAATGATTTTCTACCTATCTAAAAAGATAGTAAAAAAATTCTAACAAATGTAAAATTTAGTCACCAAGTACATTTTCATATTAAAATCATGTTGAACGGTTCTGATTGACCGTTTGGACTTTAAAAACGAAGATATGGAGCTATAGTACGGACCAATCTGCGCTATGCATAGTACCGTAGCCTCACTCAATAGACAAAGTTAAGCTCCAATTTTATTATATCAAAGGACATCATACCTCCGAAATTCCAGGGCCCGCTACCCATCTTCTAGAAAGTGTTGTAACTCTTAACCTCATTTTACCATCATAATGCTGATAACTGCAACACAATACCATCCTAAGTCCATACTTTTTTCCCAAAATATAAAAAAATAATACTAACATAAAACAAGAAGGGAGATCATACTAGGTCAAGAATTGGAAGTAAAACTGATTGCTGGCAGGTGGGCCAAGCGCCTCAGGTCCACCTTGCCTTGCTACATCAAAAATTAGGCACAGTGAGGTTTTTCGATCCAGACCACACATCTTCCATGCAGTTGTGCTCCCCTGGCCGACAACTGTGTCAGAGGAGAGAGGGCCTTTCTGTAAAAGTAAACAGTTCATGTATAAAGATGGAATTTTTTGGAATAATTTCTAGATGAATCAGATGATGAAGAAGTTACTGTACCTTTTCAAGAGATGCACATGGTCCAATTATACCTTGAATCTTCAAATCCTTTGAGCAGTTAATCTCGAATATACCACTGTAAAGGAGAACATAAATAACAAAAGAAGAATTTACTCCAAAAGGCTCTTCTTGGAGTATGAATATTGACAAGTTTTTTATGAGAACAACTTTTCTGCTAAGCATAAAGGTCTCTCTGAATATGCACTGGGTATTTCTATTTGACAACTGCATTGAAAATTTAATATTTAAAGGCAGAAGGAACAAAAATTTGCATTACATTAATTCAAAAGGCTTCAAACCTGCCCAATTACCCTGTGATTGGGCAGGTTTGAAGCCTTTTCACTTTACAATCACAGGACAGTTTGGGTAATTGCCCAATCACAGGGTAGTTTGTGTGCCCTTCAACAAAACTTGGTAAGTGAAAAGGCATCTCATTTTTGTAGGTGTATATGTGATAACTCAAGCTTAGAAGTACAACAAGTTTACACTCTTACTTGAAACACAAACCAAGGTCTTGTTCACTCGATTGGAAAATTCTCAGGAGAGAATCTTTAAAAACAGCATGGCCAAAGCTCTCTGCAAGAACCACAATTCCTCCAGTTCTCTCAATTGCAACTTTCATTTCAGCCACCCCAACCTGTTTCATAACACAAGTTCAGTTTTACTAAAATGTTGCATATATTTTACAGCATTTTCAATCATTAACCAACAAGGTTCCTAACAATTTGTAAGACATGAATCAAACAGAATAAATGACCAAAACACCCAAAAAAAATATACAACAATTTATTCATGACTGGGTTACCAACATCTGTAATTCACCTATATCCACTATTGACTGATCTTGACTCACTTCAAGAGGAAATAAAGTGCGCTTATTAAGCAGATGGGAAAATTGTTAACATTTCACAGTATGGACCTTTGCACTACACCATTTTTTTGGTTAACAAGTCCATTAATCACAAAATTTAAGAAAACTCTACCATCCTTATGCAAATGGCATAGATAGTGTCATATCTGTAAAGGACCCCATAAAGAAATGACAAAAAGAGAATGTTGAAGACAAAGAACAAACCTGATCAAGTGAACATGCAAACAAATCTAACACATGCCCTTGATGCACGAGCTGCTTTGATAGACCCTCATAGAATTTGACAGCCTTATCAAAAAAGGGGACAGATCCTTTATCCAGGTCCTTGTGCGAACGGATCGGTTCTGTCAAGGTTTTTGATACAATCTGCAAGTAATGCACCAAAACATTAGCAATTCGGATAACGACTTTGAATTGGAAAGATCCTATCCATGAAATAGACTACCAAACAAAAACAAAAAATCATCAAAGTTACTATATTGTAGAAAGAAACAATTTGACATATTTAGTAAAGCTGATCATGTCAATGACATTTTTTTCTCTTCATTCTTCTATAAATGTCTGTTTGAGATTCATTGAACCTTGGGTATAAAATTTTGTTTGACAGCTCTAATCCCGTTTTCTTTACCTGTACCAAAAAAAATAATAAAATTAAAGATATACCATCGATTCGAACAATTTTTTTTTTAATACCACAACCGACGAATAATTCAGCAGTCGAAATCTGTGTTATGAGAGAACCGATTTCAACACGCAGATTTCAACTGCTGACTTGTGCAGCGGTCAAAATGGTTTCGACAGCTGAATAATTCAGCAGTTGTGGTATAAATCAAAATTGTCCGAAATCGAAGGTATTAGTGGAATTTTGTTATTCGTTTATGCTACCGATAAAAAAAATCGGGCTCTAATCAATCTAAAGAAACTCACAGCTGCCCCTACGGAGGATACAAAACTGATAATGAAATCCATACAAAGATGAATCAAAACTTACAGCTCCTGGCCCATCGGTTGATGGCCCACCTACAAAGGCCATAATCCTAGCTCCTGACCCAGGTACACAAACCCCCAAAATTCCAGCGGCAACACTTAACGCTGCACCAGTGCATCGAGATGCGCGCTGATCCACTGCGACAGGCCACAGATCCTTCTGTAGCTCCTCTATAACCTAGCAATTAATTTGAACTAAAACCTTGTTAGCACCAACAATAGCAAATTTAGCTAAAACCACGAGTAATCTTAGAGGTAAATACAAATTTCAGATAATTCAAGAAATGTGAACAATATGCCCCAGAGAATAAGTGCAAGATTTTAATGAGTAGCAGAGTGACTGTACAGAACAGTACAACCCTGAATTTTTCTCTATTTTCAAAATTGATTGATGATATCTTAAAGATGTAAGCATCAAGATATGATATGAAAAGGTTACCGAATTGAGCACAAATTCACACTCTGATGCTGGCAACAGAAACCGGGAGATGCTCTCAGATGAAAGCCCATCTCTCGAGCCAGCGATAACTCCAACAGTGGGCTTTTTCTTTCCAGAAAAGAAGCCCATCTGGTCCAGGATTTGTTCCTTAGTCACCTCCTTCATCCCCTTGAAAACATATGACTTCGGCAAGATCCCAAAACCTAACTCATGAACCTACAAAAAGTTAAAATAAACAAACAATCTTTTTATGGATAAAAATAGGGACCATATATATTATTAAATTTGCAATTAGCGCCAGCCATTAGATGCTCAACCAAACCAGGTTGAAAATTGAACGAAATATCCTAAGCATTAATGAAACCCAGAATGTTTGAAAATTGGATTGAAGAAATTTGGTTTAGTTAATATGAAAACTAAGGAACCATCTAATTCTAATACAACAATACACTACTGCATGGGAAAACAAAATGCCAGTAGTATCAGAAAACACAGTAAAAACTATTTTGTTATTTGCCAAATACCTAATGTAACACTAAATTGATATATCCACACAGTACCTGCACAAAGGTCCCAAATGTAATCAACCCAACAAGCGCATTCTCAGGCAATAGCTCAACCGCCTGCGCTAGTGCCGACTTGAGATACCCAATCTCCTCCTCAATCATGCACGTATCGACCACAAACAAGAAAACCGGTGGCATGGTGGAGCCCGTCTCCGGTGCCGCGGCATACTCAATGCTGCTGTATTGCGGGAAGAGCTCGGCCGGGAGGTTCTCTTCAGAAATACTGAAGTAGTGTTGTGGGAAGTGGTTTCTCTGGAAGCAGAAGGGGCATCCCCAGATCTTAGCTGTGTAGTCAACAACAGAAAACGGGCTGAGCACCGCACGGCACATCCGACACCGCAAGGGCGCGTAGGGGAGTAGGGGTATATCAGGGATAGGTTTTAGAGGGGTGTAGATTGCGGCTGTTGGTATCACACAGGCAGCAGCATCAGGTTTTGTGCCTGGGAACACATTCCATGTCATACGCACCCCATCTTGCGCCTCGAGATCAAGAAACTCTGACATTTTTTATGTCTGGTTCCAGTCAGAAGACGAAATTCTGAACAGAGAATCAAGTGTAGTTAGAAATTACATTATTGTGCTACTATGATAATAGCATTAGTAGAATTCAGGTAAATTAAAATTTGATGGAATCTTCACATGCTTTGCAGAAATGTATGTTTTTCACACAAAGGTTAAGGGGTAAATTGTTTTACTACTGCTCCTACAATAGTGTCCAATAACTTATTAAATAGCAACATTCAGATTCATGAACTATGCTGCGTGACTGAAAATTTAGAAAATATTCAGAAACTTGTGTAATGAAAAACACACAGGATGTTGAATAGATGTTTTAAATTGAAAAATTGAAGTATAGCCATGATTTGAATCATTCAAATTTTAGTGTGACTTTCAAAATGTGTTGATTGGTTGGTCGACCAAAATTATATAATGTGGGCCCTTTGTTACATGACATTCAGAAGGGAAACATAATTCTGGTTTTTCATTTTCTTTCTTCCAATCAAATCTATTTTTTGCTCCTAGTACAAAGTACACTTCTTAAACCCTCTATTCAGAGAAATGAGCAATAGTAATTGAATTCGAAATTCAAAGTGTCATTGCTCCGTGACAAAATTCTAGCCGATCCAAATAAAAAAAAAAGAATATAGGAAGTCCGAAAATCACACAATTATCTAATTGGAAGAAAGATGTTTTATTTTTCAGATCCAACATATATAATTGTAACCCTATTAATCTCACTATCCAAGTCCTTTAACAACTAATTCTAACCCAATTTAAAGGAACACTCTTGATCTAACAAAATTTGACAAAAGAAGAAAAATTACCAGTTTTGAAAATTGTAGCTCTGAAAGCGCAAATGAAATTGAAAATCGCGCTCCGATATCAAAGATTCCTTCTTTCTCCCCCTCGGTGCAGCGATTCCTAGACCGACCGCACAAGGGTTTGATCTTGTTGGATTGTGGTTGTTAAATAAAATTCTCCAATCCGTTTTTGCGGAGACGCTTTTAGAGTTTATGTGTAGCTCTACTGTGTTAACGGGTTTCGGGTATGATCAAAGATCAAACCCTATATGGCACTTATAACAGCTGCTTGTTGGATAGCACAAGCAGAGGAAGAGAAGTTTCTGTACAAGACAAGCTTTTAGAAGCCATGATGTACAGCTGTCCTAATTCTATTTCTCTGCAATTCTTTAGTTAGAATTCCATACAATGTGTATAAAGAACCAATTAGGAAGATTTAAATTCAATTTATTTGGTTTAGTATTTAAAAAAATCTTAATTAGCAAATCAAACAACTCTTGTACGTGGAAGTTCTGTTTTCATTTGTTTCTGAAGAAAAGTTTTTTTTTTTTTTAAAGAATGCATTTTAAATTTACCCAATGTGGTTACTTCATAGCTATCTAGTTGTAGTGTGCTGTTTAAACAAAGTTTGACATCTCAGCATCTGTTTTATAAAAATCAGGAAGAGCTTCGCTACTATCAAAAACAACCGAAATCTTTATTAATAGAAAATAAAATAAAAAAATATCGACATTGAAGAACATTTTTGCTGGAATTCGAGATGTAGCAAAAACGTGATGGTGCATAACGTCCAGGGCACTGTAGCTGGATGTTATGGTCGATAACGTGCAGTTAATCTGATCGCTAATGATCTCTAATTAACAAAAAACACTGTAGCTGGACGTTATGGTCTATAACGTCCAGCTACAGTGGGTTTTTTTTCAAAAAAATCGCAAACTGAAGCAAGCAAAAAAAAAACACTGTAACTGGACATTATGGTCCATAACGTCCAGCTACAGTGTTTTTTGTTAATTAGATATCATTAGCAATCAGATTAACTGGACGTTATCGACCATAACGTCCAGCTACAGTGCCCTGGATGTTATGGACCATCACATTTTTGCTACATCTCGAATTCTAACGAAAACGTTCTTCAATGTCAATATTTTTTTATTTTATTTTCTATTAATAAAAATTTCGGCAAAAACAAGGGTCATGTATCCCCGACCTGTGAAATAAAAATCAAAATACAATTAGAGTTTGCCTAAAACAAAACCCACAAATATGATGCGAGATAAAGGACTAACTTTGAACAAAATATATAATTATTTGCGTAAGATTGATACCTCGCATATTTAGTCTATTTTAGGCCTGTTTTAGTACCAGATTCGTACCCTAATTCACCAGAATCATGTGTATTTCATCGATATATCTTTAGAATTTGGTACTGCTGAGTGTTTGTTTGTTTTCTGCAGGCTTGGAGCAAAACACACGAAGAAACGACGATTTGGGATGATCTGGTACGGCCCTTACCAAGTCTGGTACGGGTCTTACCGGACTTAGCCATTTTTCAGCTCATCACGCCTGGTACGGCCCTTACCAAGTTTGGTACGGGTCTTACCGGACTTAGCCATTTTTCAGCTCATCACGCCTGGTACGGCCTGGCCGTACCAATTTGGTACGGGCCGTACCTAAAGGCGGCCTGACAGATTCAAATTTTGGCAGAGGCTATTTAAAGCGGGGAACTCTCCAATTTCGACATCCATTCCATTCCAGATCTATTTGAGAGCACAGTAAGAGAGAGAAAGAGAGCTAAGGAGCTAGGAGCAAGAAGGAAGGAAGAGGAAAGAGGCGAAACTCGACGGATCTAGCTTCCTCCTCTCGATCCCTTCGATCCATGGCTATCTCTATCCCTTTTATTGTATTTTTAGATCAGATCATGTGCTGTGAGTAGTTATTTTAGTTTCTAGGGTTTAGAGATGGATTCTTGATTTGTTTTGACTTTCTTTGACTTGTATCTTGTATGAACTCTTTTGATTGATTGATTGTGATTTCTTTGCTATCTTTTGCTTTGATTGCTGTGATTGTGTATGATGAACCTCTAGGTTTAGATCGAACCTATCAAGGTCATGTGATCATCTCAATCTCTCAACCAAATCAATTGTTTAGGGTAGACTTGTTCGAATTGAAGCCGAGAGGTTGAATTCTCCTCTAATCGACAGATTAGAGGGTGCCTTAGGTCTCCAATCAACCAGTTATGGTAGATCAGTACCAACACACGAGAGTTGAGGTGTAGAAATCCCTAAAAGGCAATCAATTGCATTCCAACCTAGATCTTGATCCAACAAACGACAGTTGAGGCTTAGGAACCTTAGGTATGGTCAATTGAACCTTTCCAAAGAGTTTAGCACAAGGTACCAGCAAGGAAATGCATCAACTCGAACTGGTAAGCTCTGTTCTGGGAAGCCAGTACGGGTCTTACCAGAGTGGTACGGCCTTGCCTTACCAAGTTAAGTACGGCCTAGCCGTACCGACTTGGTACGGGCCGTACCACTAGAGGCAGATCATAGATGAAGTCTGAAACCCTGGAAACGCCTTTTATCCATAATCAAAACACAATTTACATTTCTTCTAGCATTTTATTACATCTTTATTACATTGTTTGAATTGTTTGAATTGACCTTTTTAGGAAATTAAATACCAAACCAAATCTTTCTCACTTCTAGTTTTTAATTGAGTTTGGTAGATTCTAACCAAGTAATTGCCCGTCCCTGTGGATCGATACCCGATTATACTACTCGATAGGGGTTGTGCACTTGCAACCCTTACTCGTGAAGTGTAAACGCGGTTTTAAAAGGTACGCCCTCAAGCGTACTGAAACTTGCGTTGCGCTTTCGCGCGAACAAAGATCTTCCTCTTCAACGCTAAGTTCCTCAGGTAATTTCGGCGCCCGCCCTTTCTCACTGCCTTTTAGGCAACGCCATTCCTTCCGAACTCCCCGCAGGGAGTCCACGTGATCGTTGTTCCCAATATACACCTACTCTTCATTCCACGCTTCGACTTTTGACACTTTCAAGGTCTGGGAAGTATCAAATATCATTGGGCGATTTGATCTTTTTCTAATAGCGATATAACACTCGCTCACCACAAGCACATAGAAGAAATAGGCAAAAACGGGGATTGTTGCTTTCATTCCCTCAAATTCACCAGGGAATTGATTAAACAACGCCTCAAAACTAGCGATATAACACCACGACGGCCCCGTTAATTGAGTCAGTGCGACATCCAGAGCTCGGAGGAGCCTCCTTTCGAAGGAGGTCATGTCTAATTTAAAACTACATAGCGGCATAATCATCTTCCAGTAAACACACATCCCCTTAGCATAATCATGAGCCATATCCTCATAACTAGGCGGTGTCAACCGTAATACTTTTGAGGTAGCTCAGCCTAATATTCCATCACGACCAAAACTTCCCAAAAGGCGTCAACCCACTCGGGGTCCCTAGTTTTAGGTTTGGCCGTGATTTCGGCCGTAGTAACAAAAGTTAAATCCTCATCATGGCCTACTTGAGCAACACCACCCAGTTTCACCCTTTGCCGGGGAGCAGACCGAGATACCCTATTCAAATTACCAGCCTTGGACTGCACGAGCTCACCTCGCTGAGTGGCAGTCTCATCTCCTCCCGCTCCACTCAGTTCTTCACATTCTCCTTTTTCCCTTCTTTTTCTTCTTGTCTGTCCTCACTTCCAGAATAGTCGGGATCCTCACATTGATCCGACATGGTCTCCTCGTCGTCGCTACCCTCTTCCTGTGACGTTCCCGCTACTTTAGGAAAAATATATTCACCTATCAGAGGACCACGAGTTTATTGCTCAGATGATTCTGTAGAATCGTGAATGAGACCAAATAAGCTCTTTCCGACTCCATGTTGTCTTGGATATTCTGGATTTAGGTTTATCGGAGGTGAAGATCTACCTAAGTTGGACCAATTCGCTGCCAAACTAGTGGAATTATCAGACATGGACCCACCATCGTTATCACCCCATGGTTCGTCCATGTCTATAGTTTCATAAAATAACAAACTGGTCGGCTTACGAAATAATTTCTAATGTTGTATAAATTCTAAGTAGTTTCCTATCAGATTGACCTATGACAAGCTTGTTACATAATTTACCCTCGGTTTACTCAACTATGTATGTTCTTTTTGGTCTACTTAGATCCGAGATAACCCCAGAAATTCTTAAGCACAGATGGGTAGCACTACTTAGCCAAACACATAGATACAAAGAGAAAACCGTATTTACCTCTTCTGAGATGAACACAATGCAAGCACCTACACCTTGAGCTCCAAAGATATCAGCTTCCGAGATGAAGCTCCTCAAAATTCCGAGAAAAAGCGCCTCAAAATTCTGAGATCAAGCGTCTAGACTTCCGACATCACACCCAACGATCAAAGGACATGCACGAAAATGATTCTATGGGGGTTTATTTATAGGCCTCCACTATAAAGTCGTGCAATAAAGACACGACTACCGAGATTGTGCCACGTGGCGTTATTTCCCGCGTAGTCTAGCAATCACGTCACTTCGTTTTCTGCGCCCTGATTAACAAACTGATGTCATATTGTTACCAGGTGACGTCATCATGATTCTGTCACCCGTACACCTTAAAATAACTGCATTGTATATACCAAGAACCATCTGTTCTGCGAGATGTGTTTCCGAGTTTCTAAAGAGCTTGATGAAAGTTCCCCGAGTTGTTAGCGATTCTCAAAAATAATGTGATCACTTCGCATTACAATATTGATAAGCAACATATACTGCTGACAACATACAGAACTGTAGCTATCGTGCTACGAGATTGACGCTAGACTCACCCTCTTAAGTGTGATATAAATTTTATTTGTTGTCCACCCGTTAGAAAATAGAAAATACAATTTATTTTGGTCTACATAGATAACAGGTTTGTGTCTTGGCTATGAATGTGGAAGGTGTTAGGCACCACACTCACCTGAAAGAAAACCGGTCTTTACCAATTTCTAGCTTTCAAAAATATATTTCAGCAATAGTGCAAATTACAAAGTGAAGCATACATAACATAACACTAAAAAACAGATAAATAACTAAAAGAGAATAAAAATAGAAATTTCAAGTCGCGTAGATCGTCATCTTCATTGTTAAAATGACTGGATGTTGAGAGTTGAGGGCTTGGTTAATAAGAAAACATATTTAGTATGTCTCTCATTTCATTTTAAACTCACTACACTAAGCTCTGTGTTAAAATGCTTCTCAAAAGCTGATTTTTTTCACTCTATTTTTGGGGCTTATCTCCTTCAATGTTTTTTCTCCCTTTGCTATACTTTGATTGCTCTTATCAGCCGTGGACTGGAAGTGAGGATGTAGGGAGCTATTTATAGGTGAAGTTTGAAGCCTCTTGAAGCTCAAAAATGTGCTCAAACTGCTGCTAAATGGCATGCCCCACATCTGAATCTGTTTTGAACAAAGTTAAACATATTTGTTAGGCAAAAGCTATGAAAAAGGACTGAATTATAATGATTCTAATGCAGAAACAAAATCCGAACCATGCATACAGGTGTTTAGCAGGTTTTATTTAATTTATATAACTATTTTAACACATCATAATCATGTTTATTGTCAAGAAGAAGTGAAAACATGGCAGCAGGATTCTTGCTGTGTTTCTTTGCTTCAGAAATTTGCACCGTTCTTAGGTCAACTTTAAGAGGATAAAAGCTGGAAATTTGCAGCAAGGATATGACAAAATTAAGTGTATTTTGAGTATGATAATTAAATTACTCTTAATCTCATTTCTTGCTGCTGAAATTGCTTTTGGAAAAAACTGTGCTGCTGGAATTTTTCTGCTAAATTTTCCTAGCGGCTGGAATTTTTTCTTATATATGAAAAAAATTAGAAATATGTTCTTAATATGTGTACATAGAGGTAGATAATTTAGGGTTTTAAATTTAGAGTCTCAAGTGATGAGTTTTTATAAATTTTAGGTGCTTTGATTCGAAATACGAAGCTTATCTGTTCATTTATAATTTGATAGGAGACTTTAGCTAGCAGTTTTTTCTTTTTTGAAATAATGATTTAGACTTGAGAATGATATATTTCATGCTAATGTTTTTGTGACAAATTAGTCTATTCAGTTTTCTAAAAACATGCACGTGTGAAGGATCAAGAAGCATGCTAAAAATTGCAATCCAAGTGCAAAAGCAAGAATCCTGCTGAAATATTTTCAAGAGCAGCTTTTTGTGACCTACAATGTAATATTTGACTATTTGGTTGCCTTCATGACTATTCCAATTCATGTATGATTTTTTCCTGCCCATTAAGTCATCTAATTTGATGTGTTATAATTTACTCAAGTCTGTATATAGAGAAATGATATGTCTCACATAGGTTTCTAATTAAAGGAGAATTGCATGGATCTAAAACATCTGCGGTGTGTATCTCAGCTATCCGCTATGAAAAATTTCTAATTTCCGCTATCCGTAATTAAAAATATGTTAATTTACTTGTTTTAATCCAGATTTTAGAAGATTTTAGATTTATAATTGAAATTAGATTAGATATTCTTACTATGATGATTTAAACATATCGGATATTCGGATAGGAACAAAGCGGTTTCGAAACGGGTAACATTCAATACCCAAAACCCACTACTCTTTATTGCCTCCTTTCAAGCAAAGGCCACGTGGGGTGTGTGTTACCTTTTTTTACTTGAAATAGTATATGGTCATGGGTTCTATATTCACATGTAGAATTGTATCCTATAAGGCAATATAATATTCTTTGATGAATTCAATTCACGTAGAAATGTCTAGCTTTTTGCAGCAGAAGGGTACGTGTAAACGGAAGGTCACAAATAAGCTAGTATATACAATAGAAGGCTTTAAATAAGCTAACTATATATATTTATGATAATTCTAGCTCATGTTGATCATGTTGATCTTTAAAATATATTTATGTGACATATTAATTAATGAGTTTCTGAAATTGATCAACGTTTAAAATTGTATATGTATATAAATATTTTCATAATTCCTATAAGGAGTATATAATATTTAAGTCAGATGTAAAACTTGACTGACCAATAACTCGAAATTTGTCTAATATGAATTAGTAAAAATGTGAGATTATGATAATAAATAACTTTTCTCATTAGTTCAAATTAACTTGATATATGTGCTATGTAAAGTGTTAAATTCGGACCTGACATGCTTAAAGACTAGAGATATGATTCAATCAGGCATGTGAAACTACACAAATATTTATTATGGATTAGTAGGTAAATAGTTCCACATACTTTAACCATATGGATCTGTTAGTGTAATAATCTATAAGTCAATAAAATGGATATTTGTATTCAATATGTTTTGTTCATGAATTGAATGATTAATAAAAATATCATTTTGTTCCTTGAGTTTTATCGAATTATGGATCATTTCGGCATTCGGATTCGAAATGTGTAGAACTTCATAATATAGATGATAAATATTCTTAAAAGTCTCTAACCAAGGTAATTAGCAAGGAATTCTCTAATTGACCGTTAAAATGTTAGTGTGTGGATTAAATGATGGTTAGGTTTTACGAACCATAGACAAAGAATTATCATTTTAATCACACAGATACATGTTAGATTCTAAAGTACGAGGTATCCGTAAAAAGTAGCTATACATACTTCATTTCAGTATACATAACTTGTGCGGAGGAGAGATGTTCACCAAAACTACTATTGTCTCTCGTATACGAGTAATAGTATTACTAGGCCTCTTGATAAAGTAGGGTTATCAGCGCGCGGTATGATTAAAGAGTTAATCATATTTGATAATCTACTTAAGATCGAGAAAATATTAAGTTTGCAAGGATGACACGTATCTACCTTGAAACTGATCTGATACTATGAGACATAAGAATTAACACGAGTAAATTGTTTACTGGATCGTGATATTGTATTGTACAAAATCATCTGTGTCAATTGGGTAGTCATAATGCATTCTGCCAGGTGCCGCTTATGATTTATAGAATTAAAAGGAGTTTTAATTTTATTGCCAACATAACACAGATCCTATCGGGTCACACCAATAGAAAAGTAATCAGAGAATTAGTTTATTTGATTAATTATAAATATTATAATTAATAAATAAATGTCATAGAGATGACAAGCTTAAACACATTAAATTTATAAGTGTGTACGACACGTTGTATAAATTTATTGCAACAACGAATCGCAAGAAAATATAATTGTTCAGAATTGTTCAGAATAATTATATTAATAATAAATGGATTATAAATATTAATTTTGAATTAATATTTTGGGCTAAAAGCCCATTTGAAATTTGGACCAAAATTCAAATTGGAATTTAAATTGGAATTTAAATTGGAATTTAAATTGGAAAAACTCAAAATTCAATTCTTTAATTTTGGGCCAAAGGGCATTTTGGTCTTTTCACGCCAATGGTAATTTGGTAAATACCACATTGCTTGGAGGGCATTTTGGTCTTTTCACGCCAATGGCAATTTGGTAAATACCACATTGCTTGGAGGGCATTTTGGTCTTTTCACGCCAATGGCAATTTGGTAAATACCACATTGCTTAGATGGCATTTTGGTCATTTACCAAGCACCTCAAAAATCCTATAAATAGAGGGGTAGGGGTAGAGAAATGGATATCAGAAAATTTGAGTTCGATTCGAATCGATTCGGTTATCGTTCTCTTTCTCGTTTTCTCTCTCAAATAGTGTTTGCATGAGAAAAGAAAAGAATACGTAATCCACGTATATCTTGCAAGTTGTGAATAGTGTTCTCGTAAATAGTGTTTATGGTGAATAGTGTTCATGCGAATTTTCGTGAATTTGGTTTTTGCAAAAGTTGTGAAATCAGTTTTTACGACTTTTTGTGAATATTGTTTTGGCGTAAAAATTCGGTACAGTATTTCTGGCAAAAGAAATACCGACTCTCTAGTTGTTCCTGGTGGACGATTGATAGAGGCATCAGATGTCTGGTGCTGAGCAACTGAGACATACAGTGTTCCAATTCAAATTTAGAAAAAGGTACAAATGTTATTTATATTTATTTAAATGTTAAATAAATATTATTTTAGAAATCAATCGGTGAGTAGATCCTCGTAAGATTAAAAGATTATGTCAAGGGAAAGACTGAAAAATAAACTTTCGGTGGTCTTTTCGACGTACAAAAACCTCCTCGGCTCACCACCTCTTCATAACACGGCTTTTGACCTCTCCGGAAAGGTGGGCCCCCGGTTAACTGCACAGCTTTCTCACTTAGATGATGACATCTCTGATGAAGAGATCAAAGCGGCGGTGTTTGCAATGCCCAAAGGCAAAGCAAGCGGCCCTGACGGCTTGCCGGTTGAGTTTTATCAACACTTTTGGGAAGTCATCGGCTTTGATTTGATAAGGCTAGTTAGGTACTTTTACAATGGGGGTCAGCTAGCGGCAACCACCTTGATCCCCAAAAAAGAGGGTGCGGTGGATATTTCAGATTTTCGATCGATTAGTGTCATCAACACGTCAAAAAAATTATTACTAAAATTTTGGCAAATAGACTCCAACCATTGCTTCAAATTTTAGTAAGTAATACGCAGACATCATTCATTAAGGGCCGGTCAATCATGGAATCATTCCTAGTTGCCAGAGAGTACCTAAACTACTATCAAAAGATGAAGATTCCCTCAATCCTTTACATGGTTAATTTTGCCAAAGCTTTTGACACGGTGGATTGGTGCTTTCTGACGAATCTACTGATCAAAAGAGGGTTCCCACCAAGATGGCTAGCTGCTACTCTTAATGTCCTGACCACTTCGGCTTCGTCAGTTAAGGTCAACGGTTCAACAACATCCTTCTTTACGCACAGGCGAGGCCTCCGTCAGGGAGACCCGCTATCACCGTTACTTTTCATATTGGTAACGGATTCGCTAAACTGGTTTATACAAAATGCCATCCCAACAATGCATACACCGATGTTGATTGCACCGAGGACGATTCAATATGCGAATGACACCATTATTGTGGCAGAGGCGCACCCATTAACACTCAGAGTTATTGCACGCAATTTGCGCATATACGAGAGCTTGGCCGATCTTAAGATAAACAGACGTAAGAGTACTTTCGTGCCTATCGCAATACCGACACATCTTGCAACGGTAATTCGGGGCATCATTGGCTGCTCTCCCATGAGCATACCAATAACCTACTTGGGCCTCCCCCTAACAAATAAACGGCTGCTCATCTGTGATTTTCAACCAATGGTTAGCTCGATACGATCCCGGATGGCTAGCTGGTCTTCGGCCATGCTCTCCTATGGAGGCCGTATTACTCTTGTCAAATCTGTTTTGACGGTACTCCCCCCTCCACTACATGCAGGCCTTGAAACTTCCCAAGGGAGTGATCGATCAGATTGATAGAGCACGAAGAGCATTCTTATGGAGAGGCAATGAAACATGCAGAGGGATTAATTGCTTAGTCAATTGGCAGACAGTGTGTACGTTAAAGGCAAATGGCGGTATGGGAGTACTAGACCTAGAAGTACATAATGATGCGCTCCTAACCAAATGGTTATGGAAGATCGACAGGGACTCGCGAGGTCTTTGGGCACAAGCATTATCTATATTGTACGATATCACAGCCACTCCACAGCTTCAGGACAACCCTATCCTATCGGGGTTTGTCAAATCGCTACTCACCTTATTGCCATTCTATAAGGTGTCAATAGTGCCAGATGACTTGCTGCCTATAGTGCATTGGAAATGGACAACACATGGTAATTTTACAACATCTTCACTTATTTCATTTTGCATGACAGAGGAGTACGCTGCCTGCATAATAGTACCATATGGAAATTAAAGGTACCTCACAAGGTAAAGACTTTTATTTGGATACTATTCAAGGATAGCCTACTAACCCAGCAGGCTCTCAGAAACAGGGGTTGTCAGGTACCTTTCGGGTGCCATCTCTGCCAGGAGGCGTGCATTGAGACCGCGCACCACCTGATGCATACGTGCATATATGCATAGGGCTTCTGGAGAATGCTACAGTTTAGATTTAATTTTCAAACAGCAATACGGCCGGTGAAGGGGTAGTGGATGTGTGGTGGGATTCGAGGCGTCGCATGATACAACCGGCAACCAGATTGTGGGACGCTATGTGGGCGTCAACCTGGCTTTATGGCGAGAACGCAACAGACAGCTATTCACGGCCAAGTCTAAGACCATACTGGAACTAGTGGGTTCGACGGCTATGGAAATCAATAAATGGCAGACATTCCTATAATCTCTCAGGGGTAGAAAAGCTCTACACTGGGTAGACATAGTGGATTCCGGTTTTTCTATTTGTAATTATATAGACTTCATTATTCTTGTAAATAACTTTTTTTTTATTATCAATAGAATCGTCGGTTGAGCCAATGCTCACTGACCTTCAAAAAAAAAAAATCTGCTATTTTTCTTGAAGAAAAGTAACATCCTACTTTTCTTTTTCGCTCTCCTTCTCTCTCTAAATACAGAATTATCCTCTTCTCGAAATAAAAAAATTTGGATCCCCATTATACAGTCAGATAGCTCAATAGATGCTCACTCTCCAACCTGTGCCCGTACTACGAATAAGCTATCCAGCCGTATTTGCTGTGCGAATGAAGCATGTGTTATACCTTAATGCCTTGACAATATTGTGATCATACAATTGACAAGGATAATAGATATTTAATTGATGTCCAAAGAAATATTTTCAAATGTTAATTTATGTTGAAATTTGTTATAACATGTATTAGATTCTACGATTTCAAATTTATACATACCTTATCCTAAAATAAATGCAAGTGATATGTTCTTTTGAGTATGCAATTTTATTTATATCTGAATTTGTACATATTCACATATCTAATCATTTCACGTAGCAAAATTAAATAAACAAATTTGTCAAGCATGCATACTTTACAAACTTAAGTTTCTACAACAGTGTCAAATTTAAGTTTTGTGCAACATTGATACTATTGGACGCAGGGGTCAAATTAGAAAATCTTGATGGGGAACTGAAATTTAAAATACATAATATATAAGGAAGCTGATATGAGTACCCGCAGTTGAGTACCCACAATGTATCCGCACTTAAACTGCCATAACTGTTTGTGGGGACCGCAACCGTTCTAAAACTGTAATTTTGTTTTACAAGTATTAATAGTAACATGGTGAAATATTTATATCTATACAAGACAAGTATTTATATCTATACAATGAACTACATATATGATATATGAAATTTTCTTAAATAATTGTACCCGCACCTTTTTTTGAAAAATCCTCGCATCGTACCCGCATTAGAGACCACACAACCATTCCAAAACAGTAATTTTGTTTTACAAGTATTAATAGTAACATGGTGAAGTATTTATATCTATACAAGATAAGTATTTATATCTATACAATGAACTACATATAGGATATATGAATTTTCCTTAAATAACCGTACCCGCACTTTTTTTTGAAAAATCCTCTCGTCGTACCCGCATTAGGGGACCACACAACCGTTCCAAAACTGTAATTTTGTTTTACAATTATTAATAGTAACATGGTGAAATATTTATATCTATACAAGACAAGTATTTATATCGATACAATGAACTACATATATGATATATGAATTTTCGTTAAATAACCGTACCTGCACCTTTTTTTGAAAAATCCTCGCGTCGTACCCGCATTAGAGGACCACACAACCGTTCCAAAACTGTAATTTTGTTTTACAAGTATTAATAGTAACATGGTGAAGTATTTATATCTATACAAGACAAGTATTTATATCTATACAATGAACTACATATATGATATATGAATTTTCGTTAAATAACCGTACCCGCACCTTTATTTGAAAAATCCTCGCGTCGTACCCGTATTAGGGTCCACACAACCGTTCCAAAACTGTAATTTTGTTTTACAAGTATTAATAGTAACATGGTGAAGTATTTATATCTAGGACAGTGCTACGGTGCTACGCGTATATAAGGGCTCCTCCGTGCTACGGCTCACTTTTCGAAAAAGGAAGAAACGGAGAGAAAGGGAAATTTGAAATTCAAATTGGAAGGTATGGAAATTAGTTAATCGGTAGTTGTGGAGACCGCTTACAGTTATGGCAGTTAATTGGAAAGGGATTAACTGCGGGTACTAAAATAATTATTCAATATATAATAGGTGTGATTTGAACTCAATCTCCACACTAATAAAATAGAGCTTTAATCACTAGACTACAAGTAAATATTTTATATTTTATGAAAAATATGAACTATATAAAAAGTTTAAAAATAAATTCAATTAAATTTCAATATACATAACTAAAATTTTAAAATTATAGGGTAGCTAAGCACCTTTGGCTAAAGTCTGCCTCTTATTGAACGTTCTCATGAGATGCTTACAAAATAATACACAATAAAATTCTTACTCTTTTGAACAGTTTGTGAATTCGTGCTATTAACATATAAAATATTTTGTAAAGTTACCCTGCCAAGTGCAAACCGTGTATGTACATTTGTACAAGTTGGCACTTCTGAACATTTTATAGAGTAAAAAAAAATGTAGTAAATAAAAAATTATATGTTCACACATTTTAACAAGGATATAAATTCCTCAGGCTTTAGGTTCATGGAAAACTAAACTTAAAAAACTGTAACAAAACAGAGGTCAGTTAATTGCTGTCATAATGAAAAATAAATAAATAGCACAATTATACATTATGAAAGTACGTTTCTGGCTAAAAGCATTTGTAACGAAAAAAAAAATGGAAATATAGGTTTCTCAAATCAAACAAATAGTTCTCCTGGAAAACAAATTAAATGATTCATGTTTCTAACCAACTTTTAGCAAACCGCACAAAGAGGTTATGCTCCTCCCAAATTAATTATACGCATAATAAGTTATTAGTTAGTAAAGAATTCAAATTTTCTATTTTAATATTTAGCCAAAATTATCTAGTTAATTTCGTACGTGCATTTTCTGTATGAAAATTATTGCCTTAACCTATTTAAATAACTAGCTGTAATTCTGCCAATCGTACAAGATGAGACGGACAAGTCAATGCAAATTCAAGTTGTTATAAAACTAAAGGTATCTATATCAAAAATATGAACTGGGTGTAGGTCCGATGCCCATCGGACCTAGTTTGGTTCCGATGGGCAGATCTACCGTAGGAGAACGTAGTGATTTGTGCGCACAAAACTTGAAACATAAACGCACGGGTTTCAAAGCATTTCGCACGAATCTAAAAGAAAATTGATGGTGATTAAACCCGTCGAACCGAGGTAGGTCCGATGCCCATCGGACCTACTCCCAGTTCCAAAAATATGTATCTATATCAAAACTTATTAAAACTAAAGGTGTTATAAAAGCACTTAAAACTAATTCAATTAAGCATTTCAAATGAAAACCAAAAAGGAAAAAAATGGGTTTTCCTGACTCTCCCTTACTCATCGGCACCAGAACCGTCGCTCTCGGATTGGGCCCCACCCTTCTTACTTACCGACCCGTTGACAGCTTTACCTTTACCCTTAATGTTTTTATCCTCCTCTTCATCCTCACTATACTCACTCTCGTAATCATCCAAATCCTCTTCCTCCTCCTCTTCCTCTTCCTCAATCCCTTCCTCTGCTGTTGCTGCCGCTGCACTCTCCTCCAATGCATATGCCGCCCGGGTCCCGGCACGGCTTCGCTTCATCACCTTCAACTTCACATTACTCTTGGTATCACACCCGATCCAGGCATCACACAAGCAGTACGAGGTGAGTGCGTAAGTTCCTTCCCCAGGTGCCTGGAACTTGCCCATGATCAAGCGGGACCCACCCTTCACCTTTTCAATTGCTTCCCTAACTGCAAGGTTGATCTCCTTCACAGATGCTCCAAGTGCCTCCTTCGTCTCCTGGATTGCCTTCGAGGCAGCAGTGATAGCAGTTGCTTCATCCATAAAGCTCACCTTCTGGGAGAGCCACACAGAATTTGAGGCAGAGTCGGCCAATAGGATCCAATAGTTCTCCTCCTTTTGGAAGGGGAAGTAAGGGGCATGGGGGTGGGCCCCGGTAAGACCATTGGCCCGGCGAACAGAGACCCAGGCGTACATAGTCACAACGTCACCTTCTTGGATGCCTTCTTCGCCTTCGGTCTCACAAGTGACTTCGATTGTGACAGTAGGGATCATTTCAAGGACGAGTTCAACATCTTGTGCTTCAGCAGAGGAGAGGCCTGCTATCTGGGTTAGTAGCTCGGTGCGGTCTGATGCACTCATTTCGCAGAATTCTTGGAATGTGCGGATTTTCTGCAATTGATGCCAACCAAAAAGACTCGTATTTTAGAATTTAATTACGAATAAAACTGCATAATGAAGAGAAATTTGAGAATAGAAGGAACCTTCCGGGAGATTTTCTTGATGGTTGATTCGGTGAAATGAGGGAGTTGCAAAAACGCAGCACTGCCTTCAGAGTTTGCTCCAACTGCTTTTCTCGCACTCAATGGAACTGCCTGTATCAGATAAAATAGATGAAATTTTTCGTTCAATACTGAAATTCAAAATGTCATTAACCACACTACAACCTACTGTCCTAAGTTTTACATTTGGCAAAAAAACACCATTTGTGGCAATGTTTGGATTCGATAATTATGTGATAGCATGCCTTAAATGTTTTACTTAAAAGACATGACAGAACATGATGTGTTGAGAAAAAGGTATAGGTAAGGTTTGGTACAGGATTAATTTAGGCTATACAGTAAGCTTAATAGCCATTCGGTTAAAGGCTGGCTCTCATTTATAAAAGAGAGGAGAATAGTGAGCTCATCTGTCAGGTTCCTTTACTGTACATAACTTTAGACCTCAACCAAACATAACTAGCTTAGGCCAGCCAAAGTTGGAATAACTAACTTCCGCTTCCAATACTTTATGCCTCAATCAAACACCACCATGATAGGATTAACCTTAGAACCAACCATTCTAGGGCCCACAGTATGTTCTACATAGATCGTGATGATGACTAACATATACCCAGTATTAATGACTAGGTAGTGCCCTGTTAGCAGGTAGTGCTGAAATATGGGACTGAACTGGTTTTAGGACAGTCATCAATATTTCCTTAGATTTTAAATGAGATGTTTAGATGACCTGAATGATGTTCTGAGAGAGTTCAATGACCCCAATTGCTGGCCTCAGCCACCCATGCCCATGAGCGTTGCGAGGTAAAACTGTCATCTACACAATTTATGAAAGTATTTTATATAAATTTATTTTAAAAGGAACAGAAAAAATGACTAAGACAACAATCTTTCAGACAACATTCAAATCAACGCAGACTAACAGGCCATTCCATGTGATTAGTGTTATGTGGTATCACATTTTATAGCATGAGAATGCAACCTATTTGAAATTACAATACAAGGAAAATTATATTATATTCTGGATCTGGTAACCTATCCAATAAATGGCCAACATATGTACAGTAATACACATGGACTAGCATGGTATTCACTACTTGCCTTCATGAGTTCTTCGAGGAGACGAGGTGCAAGCTCTAGCATATGTCTGTAGTCCTTGAGCAAAGCAGGTGGCAAAACTAATGATTCACGAGTTAGATGTGCCTGAATCAACAACTCCATCTGTACAATATCATTATTTTTTATATATCAGTACGGTATTTTAAATCAAATATGGGTAACAATGATTATGTGCCCTTTATTTTCTTTTCACTCTAAACACGAAACTGACTATGGATTATTTTCTTTCTTGCACAAAAAGAAGCAGACTTTGGAAAAAGAATACAGCTCATAAGCAAAGCTGTAACTAAGATTTCTAATTTAAAGCCTTAACCAATCAAAAGCTTGTATTCTTTAAGTGCAGACAGTTATGATGATTAGAATAAATAATTTAAAATCTAAAATAAACCAATTCCACTTTAAGTCCAGATAATAATATCATACCACTAAACAATTAAAAACTTAAACTCTCTTTTTTAAGAGGTGTAATTCCCATAATATGCACATATGTATGTGGCAAATAACAAACGAGGAGGGTGCCAAATTCCAATGCCTCCATTTACAAAACTTTAACAACTTAAAATGTAAAACTTGAATGTTAAAATAGAACTGTTTGATATGATCTATATCATTTTCTCTATGCAAGTGTAAAAGATTAAGACATTTTAACTTTGTTTTAATAGGTATCAAGAGCTTGCAAAAATACAATGACATGGATAATTTCTAGACGTTGATTTTTTAACTTATAAAATGAATCCGAAAGATGATAATTTTTTATGTACATGTAGAGAAAATAATGTAGATCAAATCTAATGGTTTTATTTTGGAATATAAATTTTAAGAGTTTTTGTTATTAGAAAATTAAAAAGTGGAGGCATAATGGAGGCATTTGAACCCTCCTCGTAAATATATTCACCTCATAACAACACCAGTAATTTTTTTAAAATCTACAATAAGAAAATGAAATATGAAGATTATAAGAAAAAAAAAATATATATATATATATATTCACCTTGACTAGAGGAGGGTGTTGTTTCCAAAACTTGGCTTGTTCTGTGCGGATGTTTTTCATGTCAAGATTCAACTCACTTCTAACAGCCACAAACAACTTTTGTAGGGGTTCTTCATCAGTTCGTCGTACCGGCATTTCCATGTACTCCTGAGCCTTAATAAACACTTCCATCACCTTGCTGTAGCATTGACAGACGGTAAAAGGAAAATAAGTTACCATTCCATTTATTTGTATCTCTTACAAATCATCATGTTTTCTTTTCTCCATCTTAAAGCCTCAAATACATCTTAATTCGTAATAGATTATAAATAATTACTAAAATAACCAACATCCTGGGCTCAAATTAGGAACTAATTGTCAAGATATGTCAACTTTTGATAATTTTCATAAATTTGGTAAGCAGTAGCTCAAGTATTACCAACTTCCTTACAGGAATGAATTTTATTACTGTTTCATCCTTTTGAGCAAATTACATACATTGTCCTTCCATGTTTCAAGTCATTCATTTGCTCCTTTGGTTAATTAATTAGATCCTGTTTAAAATCATATCGAAGAGTGCTGCATAGAAGTTTTCCATCTGGAGTGACCATATTGGTAATAATTTAATTAATTGAAGGCATGATATACATGGACGCTCAACAATTAAGACACGACAAAATAAAAAATAAAAAGTAGAAATCACAGATACGTACTTTGTCATACTTTAGTGTCCATATATCCTACATAAGGCCATATTTTGTTCACAGGAAGAACTATAATGTTCATTAGAACATCCAGACATTTTCTTTTTTTTCCATGAGATCTAATGAACCAAACAAAATAGAACAAAAATGTAAAAACTGAATTCTGACATTTTACCATGTGGGGCCAAATGAGATTCGCTTGAAGATTGAAGGACCATGTTTGAGATTGCAATCAAATGGTAAAGAAGTTTATAATCAGTGTACTTACTTTGGTGCCAAGGAAGGCTTGATGCAGTTGAAGTATGTATACAAGGTATGGTGCATGACATAGTTCCCAGTATACTTTGATGACCTTGAGAGGTATATAACAGCTATCATGAGCGGAAGGAGAATGCATATACCGACAATTGCTAGGAGTAGAATACCGCCAGATGCACCATCTATGTTCAACAAAAATTGCGGTAGAGCAATACCCATTTGAAATCCCTGCTCAAACATATATCCAACAACTAAAAATGTCACCATATTCCTACAATGCAGGGTTACAACTAGTATTAACAGAAACAAGAACCAATATGATCAAACTGGTAAGCATTAAGTAATAATGCAACCGATAGAGTGCATGACTGTATAGTACCAACTATAACAATTATCACACTAAAGCTAGAGATGGTTTGTCTAGTGTGAACACAGCATGTCAATTGACCAGAACAAGCTTAGCAGTGAACTCCACAAAGCACTTGTAAAATAATGACAAAATATGAAATAATTACCTGGCGGCCATCTGGATGACCATACTTCTCATAGTTTTCACGAGAAATGGGGTCGGTTAAAGCTTGATAAGCCTTGGCAATGAACTCCACAAAGTACGTGTGTGCCTCTGCAACAACCCCATAAGAATTTAATGCATTATGTGTAAAAATAAATACTGATAAGGACAGAAAAAGAAATTAGTTTTTTTTTTAACCTGGATCTGGGTTCTTATCAGGATGGTACAATACGGAGAGCCTGCGGTATGATTTCTTTATTTCCGAGTCTGACGCTCCCGGCTCAAGTCCAAGAATGCTAAAAGGCTCAAATGGTTGCGACTGATGTATAATTTTTAAAGTTGAAGGAGTTAGAAGAAATATATTAATCTCAACCTTTCTTATCTGTTTTATGGAATATACTGATTAATTTTAATTAAACAAGTATATCCATTTTAAAGTGGTAAGTAAAATGGATGTATAAAGTTACAGTTCAATGCAGATAACTAATATTTTACTTTGTTTGCTTATTATAAGGATGGCATCTAACAATCAAATTATTTAACAATCTTGACAATACCTTTCAAAAACAATTGCACAATGCTTAAAAAGTAAAAAAAAAAATAAGTTTATGGGTGCATTGTTGGAATTTTTTATTTCAATTTTATGTGTCCTATAGATCATGCATACAATGTTGGGTTTTTTATTTCAATTTTATAATTGACAACTGCCAGGATTGTCAAGTTAGGGATCCTAATTCTTTTACAGATCCTGAGACACATACCTCACTGCTTAAGAGCTTGATGTAGTAAATCAGAACAATCATGACAGCCCACAGTAGCACAATTGTCAGATTGGTGCAAGTTGAGAAGTTTGATATCTACAATAAAACCAAAAAAATTCATACACATCCAAAAAAATATTTCAAATAAATTAAAAAATAAACCAAGAAAATGTTACCCTCTTATAAATTGATTTTCGATATTTCCCAGAACGGGCACATTCAGAACATCTACAATGAATTGTCTTTTTCTTCTCGGTCAGGGACCGAAAGAGCCGATGAATGGTGTATGGCACCAAGGGAAGAGCTAGCATAGTTAAAATGAAAATAAGGAAGAGGGAGCTATTCTCGTCTGAATCAGCCATGATTACTCTTCAAAGAAAACCTAAAAAATTACGAAAAATCAACTTATATTTATAATGCTAACCAAAACAAAGTAACAATGTTTATGATCATGTGTGGTTTACTGGTAGGTTTTAGCAGGCACAATTAGTGCTTAAACACCAATTCAATTTACACACAATTGTATTGTTTTGCGAAGTATTGTACTTAAAATGAGGACCTTCTACTATAGCATTAGCAAGCAATAGTCCTTCCATTGTTGCATAGCTACGCTGGTTTGGAAAATCTACCTGTCCGCAGCTCAGGATCCAATTGTTGGGCAATTTCCCAAACTTCCAAACCGACTAGCTGCGTTTTGCTTTTGGGCGAAAGAACACTTGAATCGGAAGAGACTCACCTTCTACTGTTTCTGACTGACTGATGATCCGGATTTGATTTTTCTCTACCCAATCTTCAATGGTGGATCTGATTGATGATTGGGAAGAGAGATCCGAGCGTCCAGCGTGAAGTATGTTTCGTTAGAAGAAAGAATGGGTTTGGGTCTGTCGAGGTGGGATCCGATGGTCATAGGCTACTCAGGATAAGTTAATAAAAAAAAAGTATGAGAGCGAACCGCGGTGGCAACTCCTCCAAGGGTTTCTCAGGTCTAGCGGAGAGAGAGAGAGAGAGGAGGACCTTCTTTTGGTGAGCGGCGGAGCTGACGAGTGCCGAGAGGGTGAGGGGAGGAATGGGGAGAACTTCGCGTAGAGGAGTGAATTCATATCACCTAAAGTAACTCGAATTTTGAGTTTAGATCCGGACTGTCAGATCTGTTTCAGCACGAATATTAAAGGAACCGTGCAATCCATTTGGACCGGATTGGCCCGGATATAAACTCGAAATTTAAGTTACTGCAGAGGATCCGGGTTAGGAGTGGGGTAACAGAAACGTGAAATCGGATCCAGCCAGGTATCGCAACGAGTGAGATCTGAACCGTCCGTTTTATTCTGACGCGAATATTAAGGGATTTCCGTGAATCCAAAGCAGGTCCGTATAAAATTTGGTCCGCCTAGGAGATCAATTTACCGCAGGAATACGCACTCCGGAGAAATAGAGACGATCTGGGCTATCCGTTGGAGATCGTCCGATTAAAATCTATCGACATGACGCGGCACAAATTGTGTCGAAGTCAAAGTTTTTATGTACTGTGTTGTATCGTAATTAAAATCATGAAAATAGTCATGATTAAGTCAAGTTTTTACGAATTGTGTTGTATCGTGATTAAAATTATAAAAATAATCACGGTAAACGAATAATCACGTTGTGATTAAATGTGACGTAGTTGGTGCTCATATTTTATCACGTTTAACTTTTTTTTAATTTTAAAATTAGTTTAAGTAACAAAACAAAAAAAATAGTAAATAATTGTATACCAAAGAAATAATGTTGTAAAAAAAAATTATGTAGAAAAAATAAATATATTGTTCGGATTTTGAATTATTATTTTGCATAAAGAATGACATAAATTTATGTTATTTTAACCATGTGTAGTTATGTTTGTTCTTGTTTTGCGTTGTGATTGACTATTTCAGTTGTCATGCCATGCCATTTATCCCGGATGATGGTCATGGCACGCAACATGCGAGTCACATTACGTGACCAGCATGCGTGTCGTGCCGAAACCATAACGTGTTGGGTCACGGCGTGTCATTTTACATCTCTAGGAATGGGGACGATTTGATGGCCATCAGACCAAATTTATTTCGGTGTCTGGTCAGAGTTATTTTATTTAGCATTAAGATATGTGCATATTTGATCTGCACAAATTTTTAAAGTTGTTTGCACGAATCTTAATACAATTGTACGGTTTCGGTGTCCGGTCAGCACTTTTATTTCCGTGTTGATTTGTGTATGATTCCTTTCGTGGTTCTCCTTTAATTAGTATGAGCAGCATATTTGATACAACGGGACCCTAAACCCGAGTTATCTTACTATTCGAACTTCTTGAGTATGCTACCTTAATTATACATTACGAAATTTTTATTTATACCATAACAAAAAAAAAATCAAAATATTCCGGTTTTGAAAAAAATTCAAAATTTACTCAGACTGCTCACGCATTCAGTGGCCTCAAAAACCGAAGTCCGCACAATGTCACTACGGCCCCAACAGCTCAATGCTCCTGCAGGCCTTATTTTAAAAAAATAAAATTATTTTAGCACCACAAAATCCAAAAAAATGCTGGTAATGCTTATTTAATGTTTTTGCGGCCCGGTACTGTCATGTTTTAGCACCACAAAATCCAAAACACAAATTCCAACTAATTTATGCAACTATTCTCAAATTCCAAAGCACAAATTCCAAAGTACTTAAGAGGAAAAAATAACAATAGGGCGCCTTCAAAAATAACAATAGGGCGCCTTCTTAACTGGAGCCGTATTGGCATTGTGTGACTTCCATATTAGAGACCGTAAAATACCGGTGCGGTCTCAGTAAAATTCGGAAAATCCATAAAGTTTTAGTTTATTTTTTCTAATAAATGTTATATATAAAAATTGCGGCATAACCATCACATTTTATTTTTTTTATGCAACGGCTCGTGTTTTATATTCTCCTTTCCTCATTAAAAAAAAAATGTGTGAGCAACTTCCGACATTTTTATTAATATCCAAAGTTTAATACAAATTATTATTTATACCCAGAATCCCATCCAATTTCGAAAAATGCCCAAGCCGGCCAGAAAATGGCCGGCTTAGGGGGTAGGAGTAAGCCGGTCATTTTCTGGCCGGCTTACTCGTTTTTTTTTTTAAGACACTATGAATAGCAAAATAGTAAAATCTAACACTGCAAATTGAATTTTTTTGTTTAAATTATTTGTTAGATTACTTCTTTTGATTTATAATTAGCATATTTATACTAAAATACACTAGATGACTGGAAATTATGTTGAATTACACTATATTACAATAAATTATGTTGAATTACACTAAATTACAATAACTTCGCTAATTACGCAAAATTACGCTAAAGTAGACCGATTCTGTGCCATCTTTCATGAATCATAAAAAATAGTAAAAAAATTGAAAAATAGTAAAAATTGGTATTCTACAAGTTCATTATGTAACTAATTTACTGAGCTACTTAGATTGAATAATAGAAATGAAAATCTTAATCGGAAACTTCAACTCAAGTTTTGAGGCTCTTCCCTTAGTTTTTTGACAATTATGAATGTTGAAATCCAGCGTAGCAAGCTCGGACGCATGCGCATTTTCGCAAGCTTTCCGAAAAGTGGTCATTTGCTGAAATCGGACACTCGAGCGCCGTTTTATGACCGTTTGAAGTTTCGCCGTCGTTTTTCGCCTTTTCAGTGAAGACACAGTCCCTATTCATATATAATTTAACATAATTTACCGTATTTTAGCGTAATGTAATGTAATTTAGTGTAATTTAACTTAATATAGTATAATTCAACATAATTTCCAGTAATCTAGTGTATTTTAGTATAAATACGCTAATTATATATCAGAAGAAGTAATCTATCAAATAATTTAAATAAAAAATTCGAATTTTCAGTGTTAGATTTCATTATTTTGCTTTTCATAGTGTCTCTGAAAAAAAAAATGAGTAAGCCGGCCAGAAAATGGCCGGCTTACTCCTACCCCCTAAGCCGATCATTTTCTGGCCGGCTTGGGCATTTCAAAATTGAATGAGATTCTGGACATAAATAATAATTTGTATTAAACTTTGGATATTAATAAAAATGTCGGGAGCAACTTTTGCACTATTTATTATGTTATTTATTATACATAATCTCAATCTGCCCAAATACTTCTTAAGATTTTTAGAAGCTTAATCTGTTCGAGCATCCGCTTTAGCGAAAATTAAATTTTGCTCATTTTTCTCAAAGAGTAAAGATGTTGTCCCCCAACTCCAGTCCCCCCCTAAACGCCCCTCCAATTCTAACTAACTTTGTCAATCATTAAACCACCTTGAAAAACGTGTAAAACGTGTAAAACATGAGTCCAGTTTTTTTCTTTAAATACTTGATATCATAAGTATGAATACTTGATGAATTATATATGAATATTTGATAAATTAGGTATGAATACTTTCCATTTTGTATGAATACTTTCCATATTTGAGTCCCAGTTTTTTTCTTTAAATACTTAATATCTTAAGTATGAATACTTGATGAATTATATATAAATATTTGATATCTTAGGTATGAATATTTTCCATTTTGTAGGAATACTTTCCATATTTGAATATTTGATACCTTGAAAAACGTGTAAAAGTATGTCATCATGGATCTCATTTGAAAGAGAAAATTGTGTAGAACACGTTCGTGGTTTTAGATTTGCAAAATTCCTCATAGATCGTCCCAAAAATTGGTTAGATTGAACGTAGAAAAAAAAAACCACCTAGAAAAACGTGTAAAAGATAGGTAGGTATTGTATCCAGTTTTTGTTTAAATACTTAATATGTTAGGTATGAATACTTGAGGTCTTAGGTATGAATACTTGATATCTTAGGTATTCATATTTTTCATTTTGTATGTGAATTAATTTAATCAATGAATGGGGGACTGGTGGTGTCACACCCCAAACCAGGATTTCTGGATTAGGATATGATCAATCCCCGCCTCGTGTCTAATAATCAACAAACACGCAAGGCTAAACAACATAATAATCAAATAGCAGCGGAAGCAATCTAATACAAATAAGCAATAGTCATAAATCTCAAATAAACATACATATACACACATCCATACAATCCACCTCGGGATAAAGTAAACATAACTAGTCAAAAGGGATACATGATCTATCGAGTCCAATATATATAACAAAATATTGGACTCGCAAAATCCTAAACAAAAACCCCTAATCTACCTCAAGTGATGTGACTGTCGGGGACAGCTCCTCACGCCTCCTGATGCGGACCGTCAGACTCTGTACCTGCCCACATCCATAAAAAGGAGGGGATGAGCGAATGATCGCCCAGTATGTGACCCAGTATTATCCCTTCAGGGATCCTCTTAAGTCAAAGCACATTTTAATTTGAAATTTACGTAAGGTCGGTAATTCACTTTTAATGCATATGTTGCAAAAATTAAACCTATCATAGTACTACAAAAGAAAAATATACATATAGTAGATGACATGATGTGATTATCCTGTTATGCCAAAATGCCAAAATTTCCCAAAATAAAATATGAGGATCAATATTATACTCAACCGAAGTCCAGTACAATAGGTACCGTGTGTACAAATTTATATAGTAATAGTACGGATAATTTTGTCACCCCGTGCCGTGCCAAAAATCAATCAAATTGGATTTACGTCTCAAAGGTGACATAACACAAGGACTGCGATCAGAGGGGCAAAGATACCCGATGCCTAATGACATCGAGCTTTGCCCACACAAGAAAGGTACGCTAGCCGATGGTTATATCGAATTTCGTGTAACATCCAAGGACTGCGATCAGAGGAGCAAAGGTACCCGATGCCTAATGACATCGAGCTTTGCCCACACAAGAAAGGCACGCTAGCCGATGGTTACACCCAATTCCATGTGTTTTCCTTACTCTAAGACGATTCATCACCAAACATATAAAATAGGAGAAAACTACAAGCAATGCGTAAGAATAAGTCAATTCGTCTCCTCATGAGCAGAGACGAAACTCCACCATCCGGCCAGATCAATGGGACAAGGGCTCGTGAGCGGCCCATAACAACAAAAATAAAATCTGCCACCGCAACCTCGGCAGCCGTACTAGGCAAGTAGCTCCTAATGTAGGGGGGATAGCTCCCGAATCGTCTCCGGACTCGAGATCGGTCCGCTCCAAATGTAAAATGATCGACAATGATATAATACCAATTCCATGCATATAATAATAATAATCCTAATAAGACCTCTAAGGGATCAAGTGATCCCTCAGCCCAATGACCCACGAGCCGCCTCGCATCCCATACTACGAGAACGGAAAGCAGTCATTTGTCTTCTATCTCACACTCACCAATGCACATGCTTACTACAATAATATGTTATCCTCTACGAGAAGAGGACAACTAATATCCTAATATATTATTAATTAGGTTACGCTACTCCTAAGAAAGCATTAAATTTTCCATTTAGAAAGGGTTATGCAAATCCTAAATTACAGTTCAGAAAGAATTAAACATGCTCTAATGCAACTACGAAATGTAAAGTACTGATGACAGGTCAAGTGGTCGACTGGTAAGAGTACGCCACGAAAGAATAATTCAGATATCCCACACCTGATGGCTGTAGGGGTAGAACGCTAGCGCTAGAAATCACCGCAATCTGCACGATCCTCACCTGCTCCGGTGTAACCGTCAGCGGGATCGTACCACGGATCGAACTCAGTGTAGGTCGGCTGACCTGTAATTTAGTCGTAACTTAATTAGAGTCTAAACTAAGTATTCGTAACCCTTATTACCTCGTTTGATTATTTTCACTAAGTGTTCGTATTTAATTAATTAATTACTAAGGTTCGAATCTGATCAATTGGTTTGGTCGGTTTGACTCGATTCCGATTAAACGTAAAATTGGTCCAACTCTAATTAAATTAATCTAACGTACTTAAATCGTTTGTTATATTTTAATTTGAAAATAAACTGCTCATCTAATTAGTTAAATACCTAAGTAATGTTATTTACGGGTTCTTATGATAATTTACGTAAAGAATGAATTACGTTTATAAAATTATTATTTAATCTTAATTTAACTACTTAAAAATAAAATAAAATAAAAAGTGAGTTTCTTAATTAATTTAACTACAATTAAATTTAAATCCTAAGTACTTAACATTAAAGACTTACTTATTCTACTTAGTAAAATTTTGTAATCGTAACGATTCGAAAGTGTTAATATGTTGTTAATTAATTGTACTTTATTAATTAACAACATATTTATTTATAAATTATTTACTTTATTTAAAACTACATTTGATTTAATCTAATATTTACT
Source organism: Carex myosuroides (assembly GCA_028015225.1). Taxonomy (NCBI): domain Eukaryota; kingdom Viridiplantae; phylum Streptophyta; class Magnoliopsida; order Poales; family Cyperaceae; genus Carex; species Carex myosuroides. The sequence continues at coordinate 15,982,467 of CM051467.1, forward strand.
TAACATTTAAAAATCCTAACTACTCAACTTTTTAATTAATTAAAAATCCTAATTAATCTACATGTGTTGAATTATTTTTATTGTGTGTGTTTCGGGATCATACAGGTGTCCATATAGGGTTGTATAGTATCTGTTCAAATTATGTTATGAACTCTCACTGAGGCATCAAGACCCGGACGGTATAATCATTTCCCGAATTTAAGTGAAAAACTTCGGATCGAGCCAAACCCGAAGGAGGCTCGAAATCCTAAGTATATTTATCCGATTTTTATTTCACTTAATTACTTTTCCGAAAGCCTACATTTTTAAATCCGTCTCTTTTAATCATTCAATCGGGCCTCGCATATTTTGAGGATTTCCAAAGCCCGATTAAATAATTTATAATCCAACAAGCCAAGCCCCACATTTAAAATTTACTCCTACAATGTCATTTCGGTTTGGGCTTAAACTCCAACATAATTCAAATCAACCAAGGTCAAACATTCAAATCAAAATCAAGCAACAGCAACAGGGGGGTTGTACCAGCAACAGAAACAATTCAAAACCCCACCAGGCACGAAGGCCACAAGTCACAGGAAGAAGGCTCAAGGCCGCAGGTCAATAAAGGCTCACAGCCAGCAATAGCAAAACAGACCCGAAGGTCACAGGTCAAGGGAAATGGCACGAAGGCCACAGATCAAGCATCAGCTGCAAGCCACAAGGCAAACAAGACCAAATCAAGAGTTTTCAGGGTTACCCGTAAAGGAAGCAAGCCACAGAAAAGTAATATTTTGTCGGCACAAGATTCGCCAAGCAAGCACCGAATCAACTCCACAAGCACACCAACTTTCGGGTTTTGCAAAATCGCAGCACCAGACACAGAACCGAGAGCGAGAGAGAGATAGTTGAACTATCGCAATACAGTGGCAAACCAGGAGAAAAAGGAAATGGCGGAGGAGAGAAGATGGGGATCGGAGAGAAGAGAGGCAGAGAGGGATGAAATCAGCGAGAAGAGAGAGCAATAGGGAGCGGAGGAGAGAAAGACAAAAATAGAAGGGTGAGGTGTTCTGTCGCCAGAAAGAAGGAGAAGAGAGAATCAGAGGAGGGGGGGTGAGTCACGCAACAAAGAGGAGAGGACAGGATGAGTCGGTTCTGTTGTCGCCAGAGGAGAGAAAGAAAACAATTTACATGGTGAGGTGTCTCGGACAAAAAAAAATTCATTTCAAATTTCATTGGGGTCTGCTTTGAGATTGGTGCAAAACAGAATTGAACGGCTCATCTTATTCTCAAATCAAAAGGAGTTCATTTTGTTAATGATATTCTATGAATCGATCATATCTAATCGAAAGATCTGATAAAACTTGCGTTTAAAAATTGATGCGAAATTTTAAATTGTCTCAGGATAAATCTTAAAATTTTATTGTTCATCTCATAAATTTTTAAATTACAATGGTTATTAATATTGGTATTTCTTACTTAAAATTTCTTATTTGTAAAATTAATTCTACAATGAATAAATTTACTAATTAATTAGATAAATAAATTTATATAAGTTAATTAATTCATTTAATGTATAAATCTTTATTTTCCTTGATCACTCAATTTAAAATTTTAATTGGTTGCCAATTTTGATTATCGACTAATTAATTACATTTGAATTTACGGATTATAACAGGTGGTGTGATCAACGTGACTTTTTTATTGTGGTCCCCAATGCAGTCTGACAGTTACTGCCCCCAAAAAGTAATGGTCCCCAGTTTGTATGTGAATTAATACTTCATATCTTAGGTATGAATACTTGATGAATTAAATATGAATACTTGATATCTTAGGTATTCATACTTTCCATTTTTGGCGTGAATTACTGTTAGTTGAATGGGGGACTGACAGTTGTACTTTGACCGTTAGGGGGACGTTTAGGGGACTGAATGGGGGGGACTGTTAGTCGATCCTTTCTCAAATTCTGAAGTTTAAGCCTCTCTTACTCGAACTCTGAAGACACCATTTATCTTAATTTAACAACTTTCTTGCCTCCTTAAACTCTAAAAGGAACTTCCTTTTTTAATCTATTATACTGAACACAGAGCTCCTTAGTACGGATCAAAATTAATCTTATATTAGTTGCCAAAAAAGGCCAACGTTTTTAATATTTAAAACTTAACTACCTTCAAAATTTGTTGAATGTAAAATTCTTTTATATAAGTTGTCATATTTCCAGAAATAAAATTCATCAAATACATATTTTTTGAAAGTAAAGTCCGGAAAATAATTCTAGTTATAATAACAAACGAAATATGAATAATACATCTTTCATATATCTGTGGTCAATATAATTTCAAAATGAGATTTTTAATCTGTGATGTTTTATACATCTTTGATTTTGTGCTAAAGTTTAATTAAGATGATTACGTAGTATTGGCTTGGGATCAATAATTCAAATTGAAATTAGAAAGAAAGTACGAGGAACGAGGATTATCTTTTAATTGAACGAAAACAACTTTAAGATTTGTTGCTTTAATTCTTTTACTGTACATGCAGGAAGCTATTTGTGCGAATTCTTGGATACTCCATTAATTTATGATTGTTTTAAGAAATACACGCAGCCATAGATGTCAGTATCAGGTACCCATTAATTCACTATAATATTAAATATATGATACTGAAATCATTTGATTTGCGTTTGTGAATATTATGCAATTTTCTACCTACTGTTTTGGGATCGGCCTCTGCTGTTTTTTTGAGAAAAGAGCAGAATCTTCTGCTCTTCCGATCTCAACCATTCAAAATTGTTGAGATTTGTGCATGAAAAAGTTATTCTATCGAGATACGTGAATGAAAATTTTTGAATGGTTAAGATCGGAAGAGCAGGATCCTGCTCTTCTGAGCATAGGCCGATCCCAAAATAGTAGGTAGAAAATTGCATAATATTCACAAACGCAAAGCAAATGATTTCAGTATCATATATTTAATATTACTAGTCAAGTGCCCGTGCGTTGCAACGGGAAAAAAAATATTTAGTTATCAAATATTTATTCAGGTAATAACTATGCTAATTAAATGTAAAGATGAATAAAAATGAAATGACAAAATAATGTTCAAGTAAAGGAGAATACATAAAAGTAAAAGAGAATAAAAATGAAATGACAAAACAAGTAAAGGAGAATTCATTTTTATTCTCTTCTTCTCATCAGCAATTTTAATTAGATTCCAATCACAAATGATATAAAATACATAAAAATTATCCTAATTATAAATTCATCAATACAAGTCAAAATATTATAATAAAAAAACATTATTTTCATACATTCATAACAATTACAATAAAAAAAGGACATTTAATAATTTAAAAAAAAATTAAAATCTCAACACAAAACATCATCCAAAACATACTTAAGACAATTTTCAGAAGGCAAAAAATAACACAAAACATCATATATTTTGACTTATACATACATTTTGACTTGAGACAATCCAAACACGAAACATCATATATTTTGAGTTATACATACAAGGTTGTAAAATTAAATTTTCAGAAGTATAACTGTTATTCCTTTATGACAATTTTCAGAAGGCAAAAATAAAATAATATATTCTTTTCGCAAAAACGGAAATGCAATAAAAAAAAAAGTAGTCTGTACCCGTACCAGTACATTTTCACATGGTGACAGTGATCCTTGACAGCTAGTTCATATCAATATATGTGCAAAATAATTAATGAATGGTAACAGTGAGATCAAACAAGTAGTCTGTACCCGTACCAGTGCATATAATTTATTTGGTTTTATGAAAATATGAATTAGATTTAAATTTTGTGGTAGTTGGGTGATTCTCTAAGTGTGAGTTGTTATAAAATTTTGAGTAAAACAAGAAACAGAGAAAATTTGTGCATATTTCCTTTTTTTTTAATTTCCTTGACCTTTTTTTTTTCAAGTACACCAACAATTATAAAAGAAGAGGTGCATTAGTTGATGCAATAACCATCCTTACTCGGAAAAGACCACATTTAACACTTAACCCAATCATATCATAAGTTCCAGAACCATGATAAAAAATAGTGTAATATATACTATTCCATCTACACACACTACTATATTTAAAAACAATGTGTTAAGTAGGCAAAAAACAACCTTGTAATATGCATACTGAAATGATTATAGCATTGCAGATACAAATATGTTTCACAATTCTATAATCAAAATACTAATTTAGTAGGAAAAAGAACCAAAAAAACATGAAGAACTTTACAAATGCATACTGAAATGACGATAGCATTGCATATGCATATATGTTTCTCAATTCTATAATCAAAAATTTCAATTATGTTCCTCAATGATGTTCCTCAATTATTTTTAATTTCAGACTTAAAAATAATGGACCATACTACAGCATTGAATAGTAAATGGCACATTAATTTAATACTAAGTACTACTTATATTATCTAATTTGATACAATTGACTATTAGAAAGCCCAGTGCCCCTTAAAAGGCCACACTTAGACACTCCCATCAATGCATCAATCTACTTGTACCAGTACTGGTAGTACCCTTGTACATTTTTTTTTTGAGTAAAAATAGAGGTCAAAGCCTCTATTTGATTTTATTGAATCGGTACAATAGATTTGTAACCGAAAGTAAAAACACAAGTTCAACTCATGAGTGCTGAGTTGTCAAAAGAAAAGGAAAGAATACAAGCTAAAAAAAGGAAAGGAGAAATTAAAATGACAGGAACTAAAAATAAAAATCAGAAATTAATATGAACGGTGATGTATCTCTCTGTCTTGTCAGTGTCGCTGGTACCAGACCTTGTACCATTAACTGAATCATCTTCATAACTATAATTTCTCGTACCAGTAGTCAAGTGCCCAGCTGCTTCCGGTCTTTGGTATTGGGTCTCTTACCAGTAGGTAATTCCCCACTGTCCCTGTTACCGGTACCGGTTATTAGTACCACTCTGCCATCTTGGCAATGCTGCCGGTACCGGTCCTTGTATCAGCGGGTAGATCTTCACTGGGCTTGTCCCTTTCATACCAGTATCGTGACTCTTCACTGCTGTCAGTCGCGGCAGTAGGGAATTTCCCATTGTCAGGGTTCCCGGTACCGGACATTAGTGTCAGATTCCATACCAGTTTTTAAACAGTGATTACAAACTCCATCCAAACATCTCAATGCGTAAAATTCCATTGCTGTCTTACTTCTTCAATCATCTGTATCGTCCCTTTTGTGAGTTCCGTGAACGTCCTTGAACATCTTTCTCGCCAACATATGAACATTGCAATTATCAACATTTCTTTAGATTTAGTTTCTCCCCTCGTATCTACTATCCACTCCTGTGCTTGTGTCTCCTTAAGCACTTCACTCCAGTTTCTTGGTGGTAAATTAAGAGCATTGTTCAAGGCTGTAAAAAAAGGGTTACGGCAAGCATCATAATTTCAGATAATACATGCAATCTTTCTCTAGTAACCCTCAATTGTCAAATTATGTTCCAACTTAATTTAATTGTTACTACAACCCACAATCTTGTCTCTAGTAACCCTCAATAGTCAAATTAAGTTCCAACTTAAATTTAATTGTTACTCCCAACTTTTGAGTTTAAGCACAAACATGATGAGGAAATTCAAACAAAAAATAAAAGCACTTTCCCCCAGTCCGCCAGATAAATACCATAATAGCAGGTGAATTAGCTTCTGCTAGAACCTGACTGAAAGTGTTAAAAAATCAGGGAGTGATGAGTAAAGACGCATAAACAATAAAGGAAAGTATTAAATCCTGGATATTATAAAGCTGGCATTTAAAGGACAACATTTGCAGTATTTCTTCACCAGGGCTGATGCATGTACCAGTTTTCCCCAACACCGGCATTAGCTTTGATATTTTCACACTGACTATAACATAAACAAATTGACATTTGCAGTAGGTTTTTACTGCAGCAGCTTCGCAAAATTTTCACAAAAGGGTGCCAATTGAACCAAACCAAATTGATTCTCCACTTCCAAAAAAAAAGATGAAATAATAATGAACCTAAAACTAACAATTTAAAGTAATTCTGGCAGCATGTAGCATTACCATTGCTGCCCTGGCAGCACCCGCCCGAGTTTTGTTGAGTCAAGTTGGCCAATTGTCGCTTAAGTTCAAGTGCATTCTTTTGGTCTTCCTCTGACAACCCGAGCTGGCCTCTGTGGAAGCAGTTCAGTACAAGCTCAGCATAATCAGGAAAAAAGAAGAAATGCTCTTCTCTTTTTTTAATTTATTAGGCTAAAAGTAGTAGTAGTGAACTATTAACCCACGTGTAGCCTAACTAACATCAATTAGCCCATTACTTCGTGATCATGTGTCTATGAAGTCTAATTTAACCCCTCCCTTATGCATACTGGTAATATTAGCCCAGGTAAGCTCAATTTGAGCCTAACATGTGCAATTTGGACACTGATCAGGACAGGAAAAGTACAGAATAACTAAACAGGAAAAAAGAAAGAAATGGTCAAACTGGTAATATTACAACAGCCACTTCAAGCAGCTAATAGTACCAGATCTGATCAAACAATACCAATTCAATTGCTATCCCTGATTATGATTAATTAAAGAACCATGAGACGAACATTGAGAAGAAGAGGAGTCCCAATTTACCTCCACAAATGGTCAACTACTTCTCCCTTTTCAATATGCTGATCCAGAAGCACGGCCACATCATCAGGTGCAACATATCCATACCTAAATCAACAAATTTCAATTAAGCACTTGACTACAGTGTATAGGCCACAAATAAGAGGCAGTAACAATTAAAATCTATACTATAGCACTTGACTACCAAAACTTCATACAAATTAAAGGTAGCCATAAATCTCATAGTCTATAGATTAGATAACAGATCATGAACTTAGATCACAAAATGCACAGAATACAATGTAAAGATGCATAATATAGCAGCAAAAGGAGCCATTCATGCTGTATAGCGCTATTAAGAGCCTCCAATTGGGATACTCTATTACACAAAAAGGATATAACATATTAATACTCAGGATATAATTGGTTGAAATCTTCTTACCCGCAGTTACAATGCCGTGCATAGTCTCTTTTGCAGAAATACCTTTTTTGGCTGATTTCAGCTCAGTTCAGCGCTGTCGCAACTTGCATGAACATGATTATACATTATTTATGAAATAAGCTTTAACAAAAATATTGAAAGTACTAAATTTAACAAAAATATATATACCTCAACACTTGATTTCTTGCTTGACTTCCTCATTGGCGTATGTTTCGTACTGTTCAATTAAGAAATCAAAACATAATGCAAGAGAAAATGAAATCGCACTCTAATAGCAAACATAGTACCATTAACCAAAATCAAATCGCAGCCACAAATATAAGTAAGAAAACGGGATTAACTTGGTCTTTTGAAGGCAGCACAGTAAATAATTTGTTTTCACCACACGATTACATATCATACTAACAACAAAAGAGGGGCACATACATATACTAACAAAAGAGGGGCACATACATACTAACAATTACCCCTAACATAATCATTACTCTTAATTACTGCATAAAGTTTTTCCTTCAACTATTATCCTTGACCACCTTCTTGACCACCTTCTTTCTTTTATAGTCAGCCGCCCTATGCATACGGCTCCTTAAGAGCAAGACGCTGTCGTCTAATGGTTCTGAAGGATTTGCTTCAAAGCTTCTCTTCTTATCTTCTATTTCGCTCACGGTGAAGGAAAATCCTTTCTCTTTTAAGAAGCCATCCATTCCACATTCCTACAACACAATATAAAGACACGCTGGAAGTAAAGACACGCTGGAAGGAAAATCTCAACACGCTGGATAATTTTCCAGTAATTTCGAAATGAAAATGTTATACTATTAAGATGTTTCAAGGTGCTCTTTCGCATATTCAGAACCTGCACCTAGATCTTGTGCTCTAATATTGAAGTAAGAAGAAAAGAGGTGAAATTGTGTTATTCAGGGTCGGGTGAATCCACCTATAGTAAGAAGAAAAGAGGTGAAATTGTGTTATTTTTTCTTGTAAAAGGAAATGCATTGATAATGGTAAAAAGAAAATTCGAGAATAATTTCATTACCCCATCCGCGCCAATTAATTCTTCTATACTGACATCCAATCCACCAAGGACATTGAGGTCCAATTCCACCAAAGCACGGGTGTTTTCTATGGCCTTCACGCGTGAGCTTAATGTCCAGATAGGTGCCATTATCGTCTATACTCCCTATAAATGAAATAATAATCAGGTTACAAAAAGGTGGTAAAATATGCAAAAAGTGGTGAAATATGATTAAATTGGAAAGGACATTGCATCAGTTACAAAAAGGTTGAAAGATCATTGCTTGAAATAAATTAGAAATTGCATCAGTTACAAAAAGTTATGAAGAACTTTGTAGTAGTAGAAAGGTGCTTGAAATGAATTAGAAATTGCTAAGAAATAGAAATTAATTATAACTTGTTCTATAATACTGCGATTAATTAGTCATGGAAAAAATATGCAGCAGCCTTATTATTATTAATTACATGGACATTTTGTTACACCCTTGAAAATCAGGAAGAAGAAATGGAAGCATATGTGAACTCATTTCTCAAAAACCATAACGGCATAACATTAACCTCTAAACAACAGTTACAAGAACTTTTAACTGTTTAAGAGCTTCCAGCCTCTTCAAAACGTGACCTGATTTGCTTTTAATACCTTTACTAAACCTAAGTGGCAATAATAATAAGAAAGTGACATCCTCTGTGGTGATAAATTTACTCTCTGCACACATGAACTATTCAAAAGTTTCATACATAAGTAATCTCTCCTTTTAGGAAATGAAAAGAGCAGCGCAAAAATAGTTAGTGCGCAGTGGGCATGGATTGTAGACTTGTAGTGTGACAATGCCTTAAACAAAGGGAAAACACAACTACAGGTTAAGCAAATCAACCAACTCCAAGCATGGTATTGTTTCTTATTTTTACTGATGAACCAAATTTTACATTTTTAAAAAAAAATTACTACTTTTTTAGATAGGTAGAAAATAAGTTGATCTAAAGAGTTTCGACTGATTGAATGAAGTGATTTTCTACCTATCTATAAGTAAAAATTGGACTAAATTATAAAATTTGGTCTCCAAGTACATGTTGAACGGTTCGGATCGACTATTTGGAGTTTGAAAACGGAAAAATTGATCCATAGCATGGACTGATTTGTGCTATGCATAGTGGCATAGCCTCACTCTTTATAATTTTTTATTTTGTTTTATGATAATAATTGTAGATATGTGGAACTGGTACAAGAGGAAACTGGGGAAAAGATCAGTTCTAGTGAATTGAGAAGGGAAGCTGAAGAGGCAAAGAAATTACAAGACAAAGAACAAAATGGTGATGCAAATAAGTTTATCGACGAAATACAAGATGAAAAATGATTTTGATTTATTACTTAGTTGTTCTGTCTATTGTTATATGTAGCATTCTCTCTTTCTTCCTTTTGCTCTTTACAAAAAATAGAGAGATAAACAATCGATCAGATGGTGTTAATGTTGTAAAATAATATGTTTTGTTTTCACTTCAATATTTACTCGTTCAACTTTTGACTAATTTACACCCTAAAAACTCTAAAAACTGATTTAATTAGTCCTAATCGAAGTTCAAATATTTACTCGTTCAACTTTTACCCTAAAAACTCTAAAAACTGATTTACTCGTTCAACTTTTCACTTCAATATTTACTCGTTCAACTCGTTCAGCTGATATAATTAGTCCTAATCGAAGTTCTTCAAATACACCCTAAAAACTCTATACCATTCAAACGTAGTGTTTTTCTACCTATCTAAATTTTTTTTTAAAATTGGTCTTATATCATGAACCATATGCAGCAGAAATGAAGAAACAGAAAAAAAAAGAATATCACAAAAATTGAAAGGCTGAGATTCAAAAATCCATAGAAAATAGCAGAAAAATCCAATTGATACAAAATGTGAGTCTAAACTGCTTGGAAGAGAGTCCTCTACGTGTCTGTGTTATTGGATTTGATAGAATCAGGGTCTATGTCCGCTGATTTGCCAGTTTTTGACAGAAGGGCATTTCTGGAATTTATTGGACAGTAGGGGTATCAAATGAGTTTTCTGCTGGTACCATGGATACCGGTTTTCACTCAATCAAAATAAAACATGAAGTATGAAATGCATTGCGAATATCAGTTTTCTATTGCGAATTCAATTAATACAAGGTGAAAATTTGCAGCTACAAAAATCAGCAAGTATCATAAGAGACCAAAGAGGTAAAAGGCCAATACCAGTTTTCTATTTGTATAAGGCAATACCGGTTTTAACTCAAAGTGATTAATGGATGAGGGATACGGTATTTATAGGGCTAATTTGGCGGGAACCGACACTGACCCGTGCGGTCGTTTGAATCTAGACAAATTACCATTTTTTGAAGTCATCGCAGGAGATCGACACGGCACATGCGTCGCAAGAAATGTTTTGAGGTCTGATCGACACGGCACAGCCATCACAGGCATCGCTGGCATCACAGGGTCTGATCGACACGGCACAGGCCCTAATTGACACGGCACAGGCATCACAGGCACTTGAGAACCTGTCTAATCAAGCTTTCGAGACTGCATCGCAGGAGATCGAGACGGCACCGCCAGCCTCCGTTTCCGATATTGCAACAAAGAGGATCGCTTTCCATTTGAATCAAACGGAGAAGAAGAATTGCCGAAAATAATGCAACGTAGACCCTCCGTTTTTCCCATGTAACGGAGATGAAGCTGGACATCTTATGTGTGAGAAAATTGTTGTCTATTTGTATTTACGAAAGGCCAACTTCAATTTCGAAAGGCCACTGCCATGTCACCTCAATTTTGACCTCAATTATTTCTGATTTTGCTTAAAAAATTCTAATTAATCGGTTTTGCACCGAACCGAATTAGTTTGGACTAAACAGTTCATTTTTTTCGGTTAATGGTTCAGTTCGGTTTGATTTTTAAAACCGAATTACAACTTCATTTTGGTTCAGTTTGGTTTAGAAATCATCAAAACCGAAATAACCGAACCGACAGAACCTTTATATATTATGAATTTTGTCCGGACCGTCTCGATTTATTTGTTAATACCCCGATGTCAAGGAATTTTGTCCGAACCGAAATAACCAAACCGAACCGATGAACACCCCTGATGTCAAGGAATTCGCATTTTATCATATGTCAATTTTTTCATTTCAAGGAATTCGCATTCTATCATACGTCAAGGAATTCACATTCATTTTATTTATGTTTTCGTTGTTTCTATTATTGGTTTATTTTTTTCATTCTGTTATATTTTGTTCTCTTCTGTTGTTTTGTTTTGTTTTTTTCATTCTGTATCGTTCTGTATTTTCTCATTCTATTTACTATCCCGATTCACTTAGACAAATACGGATTTGTCAGGGTCGGAATTCAATTTTAAGTATAGGGGAGCTAACTGAGTACACATCATATATTTTTAAAAAAGAATCTCTATAACACAAGATTATAAGATTTTTCACTATTTAAATTCATGAAAATAAAATAAATCATTAACATAATATAAATGACATGTCTATGAAGTAAAACATAACATACTAATATTTTCTTTATTAAAATTTTGACCTGTGATTTTTTTAAAAATCATATTATACTTTCGTACAAATTGTACACAAAATATTAAATAGTTTCTTCTATAATTCCATACACAATCGATTCGTGTCCAAAATTAATTTTTTATATAAAAAGTTAAAAATCGAAAATAATTTATGAATTTAACAATTTGTAAATAGTCAATAAATAAGAAGCAAACCTTGAAATCAAACCTCAATTTGTGTAAAAAAAAATATGACGTCCTTCACATCAATTTAAATTTTACCTTTTTATTGATGAACATGCATGTTCAAATGATAATTCAAATTAATTGTTATGAGGAAACATGCATGTTCAAATGGGAAATAGCGCCAAAATAATATCGATTGGAGGAAACATGCATGTTCAAATGATAATTCAAATTAATTGTTATGAGGAAACATATATAAAGCAAATAGCACCACATGCTTACAAGCAACAATAGTAGCACTAACAAAAAAGAAAGAAATAATACAAATATTGATGAACAACAATTTCAAAAAAAATTATGGCTCCAGTATAGCAAGAACAGCAAGTGTTAGCACATCGACTCGGCTGTTAGATAAAAAAAAACATAAGTTATTGAGAAATTTAGTTAAATGTGTGAAGTTAACAATTTAAGCTTAATATTTACCTCATTGTGCTGTTAGAACTTCTCGGTATACAACATTCTTAGTAAAAACTCCTTCAGATGCATTACTATTTCCACAAGGTTTTACAAGTACATGTGTTGTTTGCCGAGATACTCCTCTTGACAATGCCACATAGAGTTGACCGTGCGAAAATACAGGCTCAGGCAAGTAAACACCGACATTTGGTACAGTCTGCCCCTGTGCTTTGTTAATTGTCATAGCAAAACTCAAGCGGACTGGAAATTGCTTTCTCTTAAATTTGAATGGGAACAAATCCTCATCCGAGGGGCTTAAAGGAATTCTTGGGATAAAAATCCTTTTACCTGCATGCTGTCCAACTGCTATCTCCGCATCTATTGCATTATTCTGAAAACTACGACACACCAGTCTTGTACCGTTGCAGAGCCCATTTACAGGATCAAGGTTGCGCAACAAAATTACGGGGCACCCCACTTTCAACTTGAGCACATGAGGAGGCAACCCATTCGGAGTCAGTGAGTTCAAGAATTCAGAAGGATACAACATACTATGGGTGTCATCCACGGCCGTGTCAAAACTGTGGTAAATCTTCTCCTCACCGAGAAAACGGTCAATCATGCGCACATTTAATTCATCCACATGATCATTCTTTGTTGACAAAATTGCTCGAGAAGCGATATAATCTAAATTGAGTCCATTGAGATGTAAAGAAGGAAAGACAGCTTCTATGAGTTCATTTATGGACTGCTCATCATTTGTGTAACGAATTGCCATGTCATCCGGAATACGAATAAAATCATCCTCAGATGATGATTCAGTTCCATCACCTACGCGCAGTACGAATTGAGAGAACGATGGATCCAATCTAGCTCGCATGTTTTGTGTAAGCCTTCTTCTCTTTACGGATGACCACAACGGGGACATTGGGAGTGTCGAGTCGACAACCTCTGCCCTAGTTCCACGCCTGACCACGGGAAGAACCTGTCTAAAATCACCACCAAATACTACAATTTTTCCTCCGAACAGTTCATTGCATCCTGTTACATCTTGCAATGTTCTGTCAAGTGCCTCGATAGCTTGCCTATTCACCATGGATGCCTCATCCCATATGATCAAAGTAGTCCTCCGGAGTAGCTCTGCAGTCACACTTTGTTTGCTGACTGTACAAACAGATTTGCAATCGAGCTTGATAGGAATCTTAAATCTAGAGTGTGCCGTCCTCCCACCGGGCATATTATTAGCTGCTGCTCCAGAAGTGGCAGTAGCAAGTGCAATGAGCCGAAGGGATCGAACCGTAGCTAACAATGCCTTATACAAATATGTTTTTCCTGTACCACCTGGCCCATCAATGAAAAAAACAGCTGGACTGTTGTTTCCAACATGCTCCATAATCTCCTCATAGGCAGATAGTTGGTCTTCATTAAGTGAATTAGATGCATGCAACTCATCTTCTGATACCTCTATACTATTCTCTTCATGTACTTCCCGAAAATCCCCACAACTATAATCATTATTTGCAGAGATCTCAGGAAGACCATACATATCTAAACTTTTCCCCATAGTTTCGAGATATTCACCAACACTCTTGAGTGTCATATGTTGCACCATTTCCGATGAGCTATGGACTCATCGGTAGTCTTCCGACATGTCCATGTAATGTTTGTTCCACAACTCGCGGGTATTGGCTACCTCACAAAAAACTAAAATCGTTGCAAAAAGCCTTCTAAGAGCTGACGGGACTTTGAATGTTGCTGCCTCAAGAAGGCACTCAGATAGACTGTCATCCATTTCTATTAGACCTCTCGCCTGAGCTGATGCTCTGTATGATGGATGCACAACTCCGTCCACCGTTTTAAGATGTTCAAATGAAGTTGCTCCTCTTACATGGTTGAGAAGTATGCGCAAGTAGTACCGGTCGGGATCTGTTGGAGGAGCATAAACAACTCTACCGACCTCACCTCCTCTTTTACGCGGTTTCCATATTTTATGGCTTTGGTCCCATGTAAAATACTCTGGGAACTCCCTATATAGGTAATTCCTTGCCTCTGGGAAAGTCTTGTTAGCCTCAAAAAACTCCGTTAACATAGTTTTCTTTAGCTTATCCCTCTGGCAAACCTCCTCCAAATCATCGTTCTCGTTGTAACAAATGGATTGTTTACCAGAAACATGCAGCTGCAAAGATCTTACCGAAGGCTTGATCTCACTCAGGTGAAACCCGAAAATGCGCCATGCTGCCTCCGGTGGTGACACCCATCGAGCATCTTGAAACATTTTAATCTCATCGATGGACGCGCTGGCTTCAGAAGATCCAACATGAACTTGTGTACGGTCGTGACCCTTGTATATATACTTGAATAGATACTTCACGGCCTTGATACTCGAGCAAATCTCGATGTTGATGTGGCAGTTGTAGCGCATTAGCAAATGTGGGTTGTAAGGAGCCACCCATCTATTGTCAAGCTCACAACCTCGCACGTGCACTGTATGGCCATTGTCTCTTCTCCGATATACAGGGTAGGAGTCCTTTCCCTGAACAGTTGTTTCATTAAATTGTCTAGGATAGCGGAACCTACACCGACCACTTCTCATGCATGGGCTTGTGTTTCTCAAAGGCCCACATGGTCCGTGCAACATGTGTTTAACAACCAGTTTGTGCAACTCAGGATACTTCCTTTGATCAGGGATCTCTGCGGACACAAGGTTGTCATATTGTTCTGGATTTCGGATCTTACAACCAGACTCCAAGATTATGAGAAAATGTGCATGAGGTAACCCTCGTTTCTGAAACTCAATGACATACACGTGCGCAGCGACATCTCCAAAAAAATTACCTTTAAAGATAAATTTCTTCAAATCCTCCATTTTTGCCCGAAATACACGGGTTGTTAAGTCGGGGCGATCTTGTGCTGTTTGTCCAGGCAACAACTCAGCACGTATCTCATCCCATTCCGGATTGCACGTCATGGTCAAAAAGATATTAGGCTTTCCGTATCTCTGTACCAATGCCATAGCATCTAAGTACCTTCTCTGCATATCTCTGGGACCACCTATGAATGAAGGCGGCAACACAATAAGCTTGCCAACTCGAGAACCTCGCACCTCCCCTGCATTTATACTATCCACAATCCCTTGGTATAGGTCTGCGCGTATCTTGGGCTGTTCGTTTCTTAGGTAATCCAAACGGCATGACTCTATCTTTATGTACATGTCTACCAAAAATTGTTGAAATAACCTTCCTCCCACAAGGATCAAATTTTTTTCAAATCGTATTTGCAACTTGTAGCAGTAATACTCTCTTGCTGAGACAACTTTCCTTCTTTTTGAATCACGACATTCTATAATAAAAAGAAGGATCATGTTATTTTTTTAGAAAAAAAAATAATCTAATTATTAATTACTTGATCATTTAAATAAAAATGCGAAGCAAAGTGTACCTCCATCTTCTTCAAATTGAGTCATTTCTGTCGTTGAAGTGGTAGTCACAGATTGGCCAACCATTGGAATTTCTTTATGCCAGCCAGGCTCACCATTTGGATGTAACAACGGATATCCTAATGGATCATAACATCCATGATAGCACTGAACTCTCGTAGGACAATTATTTTTATCGTACACTATTATGCTTCTCTTGTACGATGTTTGATCTCCATTTCCCTCGACCCAGACGGCACCAACTTGAGATGCGGTTGGCTTATTATGTGTTCTTTGATCAAGATCCCTAACGGATGCATTTAGTGTTATTCGATAATTATCGAGAGTCGGTATGTCTCTCAGCATCCTAAATGTTTGTGCATATGGATTATTTGATAGAACACCCATTAGTATCTGAACGGTGCTCCTATCAAGATTTGGTGTTCTATCCATCCGTTGATCTAACTCTGTATCGGTATCATAAAAGTAAAGCTGCAAGTATTTTGGTTCATTTTGAGGAACCAATTGATCTAAGAAATGATAAATCTGGCCGTGAGCACGAAATGTGTACACACCATCTCTCATGTTGGCCAAATTTTTATCTACCCTCGCTCCCAACAATGTGAAGGAAAAATGAGAATTGTAACATCGTATGAAATGTCGGAAAGACACACCATCAGGCTCTTCAGTTGTAAATAGACGATACAACTCATCAGGAACTTCATTCGGGGCGAGTGATATCTTACCATTCATGCAACAAAAGGTAGGAAATTCGTACTGAAATCGCTTAGCTTTACAAAACTTGCAATCTCGTTGCTTCTGCAGAATGTTGGGTGAGGGAGGCAAGCCATGATATACAAAATCAAATGGGTCATTATTTTCGCTTTCATTTCTGGTAGATGCTAGTGTCATTGTTGGGTTTAAGCTAGTTTCCCCATCTTCAAATAAACCTACAATAACAATAACGCTTATATTATCCTTATATAACTTATGTGGTTCTATGGAGATAGATGATAAATTTTTAGGATTTGTAAAAAAATTAATTTTATTACCGTCAATCTCCGCCCATGACTCTTCTGATGGAAAGATGATGACATCGTCACTTTCATCTAAATCTTCAATTTCATCTGTTAAAGTAAAGGACAAAAAACATGATTTGTGTAATAAAAATAAACATTACTCATTGTTATGATGCTATAAATAAAATCATAACAAAAGAAAACATTTACCTTCATTAGTTATCTGAGTTTGACTTTCTATATCAAGCACTGTAGTCTTCTTTCTCTGATGTATTTCATTGATAGATGCATTTCCACCCTCGATATGAGATGATCCGTTTTCAATTGAAGTGTTATTGCATGTGTAGAGTTCATCTGCTGCCATGCTACTGGTCAACCCATAAATTCGCTTGTTATTGTACTCTCGCATCCTCTCCTTTCGTCTCTCTTTACTTGTGTAATCCATGCTTGCAAATCTTTTGGTGTCATATAAACGCTTGCGTTCCTTAGAAGAGCTAGATGCCATTCTCTACTCAATTATGACTGTCCAATGATATTAGAAAAATATGACATTAACTTCATAAGTGATGTATTGATTGTAAAATTCATATATACACTATTTGAAGGCAAACTGTTAATACTAATATCATTCGGATACGGCGATACGGTAATTTTCAGAAATCTAGAAACGATGTGCCTATTATATATTATTTATTATTATTTTAATCATGATATTTAGAAAATAATAAAGAAGAAACATGATTAAAATAAAAAACAAATCAGATGAAAAAGGTAAAATGAGAAAGTTCCGAATTGGAGAAGAGTGAATTCAAGAAATAAAGCATTTGCTGCTGATGAAGTAAGTAAAAGTAGAAGTATTATAATAAATAATGAATAACGCCCAGCTAAAGTCTAGCGAAAAACCATTCCGGAGCACGTATACATTGAGTCCCACAATCGATGATGATATTAATTTGAAGCGCATATATTTGAATCTCGGACGCAAGCGTCGAAGTTGCAAATGAAACCTAAATAAAGTGTTCCGAGCGTGTCCGACTAAGCGTTCCGTATCAATAAAAATGTGAATTATATCTTTTAGTGTGAAAAAAAATACTAACAATCCTAGTTTAAAAAAGTTTCAGTCTGATTTTAGAACCAAATCCTGAGTTTCAAGTTTTAAAAAAAATTGTTAATTTTGAAGTTCAAAGGTGTTACTTCGGTGAATATAATTCATTTATTATTGTATAATATAATTCTTTGTAATAAAAATAACTTTAGGGTTATCGGTGAAAAATTACCATTTAATAAAATAATAAATGAAATTTTATATTATTGATAAGTTTTTATAATATAATTCTTTGTAATAAAAATAACTTTAGGGTATCGGTGAATAAATTTCCAGGGTTATCGGTGAAAAATTACCATTTAATAAAATAATAAATGAAATTTTATATTATTGATAAGTTTTTATAATATAATTCTTTGTAATAAAAATAACTTTAGGGTTATCGGTGAATAAATTTCTAGGGTTATCGGTGAAAAATTACCATTTAATAAAATAATAAATGAAATTTTATATTATTGATAAGTTTTTATAATATAATTCTTTGTAATAAAAATAACTTTAGGGTTATCGGTGAATAAATTTCTAGGGTTATCGGTGAAAAATTACCATTTAATAAAATAATAAATGAAATTTTATATTATTGATAAGTTTTATAATATAATTCTTTGTAATAAAAATAACTTTAGGGTTATCGGTGAATAAATTTCTAGGGTTATCGGTGAAAAATTACCATTTAATAAAATAATAAATGAAATGGTGATTGGTTAACCGATTTTTATAAATGCGATTCAGACCGCATATATTATTTGCGGCTTGAATTAACAATTCAAGCCGCAAATAATATATGCGGTTTGAATTCACAATTCCAGCCGCAAATATTCCTTGCGGTTTGAATTGTTAATTCAAACCGCAGTTTGGGTAGAAATAAAATTCTTTTAAAAACGTGGTTATTTATATTAAAATATTTTTTTTTGGGTAAAAATAAAAATCACGGGGACTCACACATGATCTCTCTCTCTCTCTCTCCATTCTTTCCCCGAGTATTCAGTCAAAGAATACATGGCATCACATCCCTTGAGAAATCTATGTACATTTTTATATGGGCCTCAGAGAACAGTGTGTTGAAATAAAAATATGAAATTTACTGAGAGTCTTCATAACGCATTGTACCTACTTCTGGTTTTATTTGCTACTGGTTTTTATTGCTGCATAATTTGCTTCTTATTCGTTGATTGCCCTTCTATTTTTGCTCATTAATGTTTCAGTTTTTATAATTATATTTTAATTTTATTTCTTTGTGAGGTCTGTGTTATATCTAGTTGTGAGTTAGGCTTTAGTAGTAAACCGGGTTAGGGATTGGATTGGGATCAAGCACTGGCACAGAGAAACCCTAGATCAAGCGCCTCAGTCCCAGGTATAACGAAAGAATCTTTATTTTAATAGTGGTAGTGCTTCAATTGAAACTCTTTTTGACTGTTTGGGAAATAATAAAAAGACCATTTTTTAAATATTTAAAATTTTTGTTTCGTTGTTTTTGTATATAGTTTTCTTTTCACCATGTGTTGTATATATATTATTGTGATGACCCGATGATGTAATGGCATGAGAACGGAAATCCGAGAAATAAATGTTCTTTGTTGAAGCTTGATAAAAATGTCCAATGATTTTGACTTACGGATGTGGCATTAATACCATAATGAAAATATTCACTTGGAGCAACCATTTCATGAAACATACTCAGAGCACTATACTATGTGTGTCACCTGGCATTAATCCTCTTGGAAGTCTTGGAAGTCTTGCATATTGTTTGACTCTTTAAATTCTTTCATATTTTTTTATTAAATTGAAATATTAAATCTAGTTAACATAAATCAAAATTATGTGAGGTTTAGAATTGAATTGACATAAATATTCTTCTTCTCTAAACATTCAAATGTGTTACTTTTAAATAAAATGGCCATTATTTTCCAGCGAATCAGAAGTATGACTGAGGGCTGATGTAATCTGTTATGATGTCTTAGAAAATAAAGGTAAAAAAAGGGCATTGAAAAAACAAACAAAAATAGAAGTTCTTAATGGATCCAATTCTTTTATCAAAGAGAGTGGATCCGATATCCATCATTTGATTATGCAATCATAAATTCACAAATTGTAAATACAAAATATATACACTTTTTAGAGAAGAATTAAGATAAATTTAAAATATCATATTTTTTTATGTTCTTGAAGAAATAATAGCTTTTCTATCCAACATAATAAATTCCACTAAATACTCCCAAGTAAATAGAAATTATTAAACAATTCAGATCAAACATATTAAACTTTTTAAATAATTGACAGCACCAATATTTTATCAGATATGATTTCAAATATTCACTATAAATATTGACATATTTATTGATTCAATCTATTAGATTCTCAGACCTGATTAAGTGAAATAACAATGTGAAGCTTCCAATCAACATATAAATATGATATAAGGTCTCTGAAAATGAATCATACAAGGATTTTCATAGATTTCTAAATCTCTTTATTGACTTTTCTTATATACAATATAAATATATTTTTTTTGAATAAAAGACAAAAGGCAAGGTTCAAACAACGAAAACTCCAAGTTTTTGTCAATTCTGACCTATATAATTGAAAGGAGAATGCCTTTAATTAAAAAAATATGGAGTGAACACTATTCTATATGCATTTTGTAATTTTCAGAAACAATAGGGTTCCTTGTTTAATTTCACAATACATCCATAACAGAAACTAACAGAAAAGGAAATTAACTTTTTCATAATTGCCTTTCAGTACACTACAATTCATACATTCACACATCCAAAACAGCAACAACCCAACATTTCACAAAAGAGCTACCCAACAAAATTTCAAAATATATCGAACCTTAATTGTTTGGGTGCTGGTCTTTCATAACAAAGCAAAGCAACATTTGAGAAAAATAACTACCCAACAAAACTACAAAAAATGGCAAACATAAAACACAACCATAATATAAATATCCTAAACCCCAAACATCATTTGACTCCATCCTTGCATAATTAAAGAGGTAGGTTAATTCTGTGCAAATTAAATAAAGCTTTAATCAGAAATATTATTGATTTATGAAAGATAACAACATTCTAATTGTTTTTTAAACTTACAATTACCTATGTTTCAAGGCGAAGACTTCCGGCATGATTGGATCAAAAGTAACACTCGAAATATCTGTGGCTTGCAGATAATTAACTACAAATAAAGCCATATTTAACATACTTTTATACGTTACTAAGAGAGGAATATTGAAAAATGAAAGGATGACAAATATGAATGTCGTACGTGGTGTATGAAGGATTACTTTCACCCGAGTGACAAATATGATGGACTTATCATGACATGCACGAACAAGCCTCACATGGTTGGTCAAAGGTAAGCCCATCAAAACTAATGCAATCACATTGCATCTGAAAAATTAAAGAAGTTGAACAAATGTAACGAACAGAAATACAAAGTTGGTGGGAAATCATCTATATCATATAACTTTCATAAGTAACACTATAATTCTAACTCACGTCATGTCTAGTAGATAAATCTCAAGGGCAGGTACACGATATCCTCCATCCGAATTAAGGTATTCCATTCTATGCCAATAACAGACTCGACCAACTACATCTAAAGGAAGGAAATAAAAATTGTAAGGTGTCCATTAAAATTAAGCAAGATATTTTGGAAACACTAACAGCTCCTAAATAATAACTATATAAACAAAAAATAATTACCTATGAGATGATTGCCGTGTTGGATCCCGTAAATTGTTTCAATGGATGACACCATGGGGTAAAGAGGGAAATCACATATGCTTTGACAAAGAGGAAGGATAGTGGTATCTTTGTCAAAAACAATTTGAAAATCTCGTTCCACAATTTTACATTTAGCAAAAGTCATATACTTTTGATATGCCGGTTCAACTTTGAAATCCTTTAGACAAATCAAATGGCCAACTCGAACCCTGTTTTCTACGTATGATTTCATCTCGTCCGGAACTTTGGCCAACATTTTTGCTCTCTAAAAGAACCAAATGTTAAAACAGCATGTAGGTAATATATAACTAAATAGGACAATTTGAAAGAATAATGCGATTCTTACGTCATTATCTAGAAGGACTAAGTAAAGTCTATTATTACGGCGAGTCTTCATCATGAAATGCACGCGCACGACATTCATATCCCACCAAAAGTAATTTAGACACTCCAGTTGAGCAAATGTTTCCACCGTTAAAAAACCCATTGCTTGACTGCCATAAAGAAACTCTTAGAGGTATTTAAAAGGTCATCACTTTATGTTTATTTACAAATCTGTTGAGTGTATATATACTCTTTGATGAAAAAGTCATCACTTAAACAGTAAAACACAAGGCAGAGATCAATATGCAGACAAAAATTTCAAAAAATTGTGAGAAAATAGATATCTTCTATGTGGAAAAACAGTAAAACCAATCCGAGAAGCTATCAACTCACATTATTCTCATAAACCCTTTTTAAACAGAGTTGAGCATGAAATAGATAGAATAGAAGAGTTGTACGACATGTCATATGAATTGACTTAAAGGACCCTTGAATCAAAGATATGGAGAATTATATGAATAGTGAGAAATAGATATATAAGTGATAGTAAGAAATAGATATATAAGTGATAGACGACAATTGAGTTCCAAAACAAATGAATATAAAGCAAAAGAAAAAAGACAGTAAAAAAACAGTAAAAAAGACAAAAATATAAAGCAAAAGAAAAAAGTACCTCAGCAGACACGAAAAACCCTTGTGTACTCACAATATTCGAGCTCGGAGATTGCACAAAAGAGACCCGGTCGGGATCGCTGAAATTTGGAGAAGAGATATATAGGTGAGATATAGAGAGAAATTAAAGAGACAAATAGGGTTAGTTGGCAAAATTTGTTAAAGCTAACCTTTTTCAGTTAAAGAGACAAATAGGGTTATTGCAAAAGTTCTCTGTTTTTGCTCCTGATAAGGTGTTTTCTAAATACTTTGCCATTGGAACCTGCGGTACCAGGTGGGTCTGGTACTGGTAAATACTTAGTACTGTCCAAATTTTGAACATGCAGTTACAATTGTCGGTTGTATTGTATCTGGTGATGGTACACAGACAAACAGACTGTTACGTTGTTTTGGTATTTTGAAATCGAATGATTGTGGTTCTTATAGTGGCTTTTCAGATCATCGATTGAAGCTAGAAAATGGTGCTGTACATACTGTTGGGATGAAAACAAAGAATAAAACAATAAAATTTAATTTAGTTTCAACCATTTCAATACATATTTCCTTTAGCAAATTAATATGATATGATTTTTTATTGTTATATTTCCTTTTGCTGAAAAATATTTACTTCTGCTGAAAAATAAAATTTAATTTAGTTTCTATTGTTGTATGTAGCATTCTTTCTTTCTTCTTTTTGCTCTTTACAAAAAGTAGAGAGATAAACAATCGATCAGATAGAAATAATGTTGTAAATTAATATGATTTTTTTCACTTCAATATTTACTCGTTCAACTTTTGACTAATTTACTGATCCAATTTTTAAAACAGTTGCTCTCCAAAAACATAACTAACAAATAAACAGTTATTACTTAATTAAAAAGTATTTGAAAAATAATCTTCTCCATCTCTATAAAAATACGATACAGTGCGTTCTCTATGAAAATAATTTAATTTTCTTTTTCTTTTTTTTTTAATTTCAGCTGATATAATTAGTCCTAATCGAAGTTCTTCAAATACACCCTAAAAACTCTACACCATTCAAAAGTAGTGTTTTTCTACCTATATAAAAAAAAGTGTAAAAATTGGTCTTATATCATGAACCATATGCAGCAGAAATGAAGAAACAGAAAAAAAATAATATCAGAAAAATTGAAAGGCTGAGATTCAAAAATCCATAGAAAATAGCAGAAAAATCCAATTGATACAAAATGTGAGTCTAAAGTGCTTGGAAGAGAGTCCTCTACGTGTCTGTGTTATTGGATTTGACAGAATCAGGGTCTATGTCCCCTGATTTGCCAGTTTTTGACAGAAGGGCATTTCTGGAATTTATTGGACAGTAGGGGTATCAAATGAGTTTTCTGCTGATGCTTGTGTACTCATTTAGTTCTAATTTCATAAGCATACTGCCAAGCCATCACCACATTACCAAATTAGCCCCTCCCTCAATTGATCGAAGTAAAGTAAGAACGGAGAAGCGCTAGCACTTACCTGATTGTGCTAAAACTGAAACCAGAAAAGGAGAGCTTAGAAGACTTGAGAAGAGACGGGCAATTAGGATGTCAATGAAGAGAGCATCTCGGTGCGAAAAATGCTTGACGACCTAAATTCCAAAATATACAATTTGCTTTAAAAAATTACTAACTGTGTTGATGAATACTGAAAGTTCAAATGCACTGAAGGCCAGTGGCTGCCAAACCGTATATTATAAATGAAAGTCTAAATTACAATCTTGTAGCATCATCTTCTACAGTACAATATATATCAGACTTACTAAATGAAAAGAAATTGGCTGCTACTGGTCTTAATCAAACACCATTAACAGATAAAACAAAGTATAATACGCCATTAACAGATAAAATATTTACGAAAAACTCAGTAAACAAAAATAGCATGCAATGATGCAATAACCAAACATGGAGATGGTGAATTTCTAAATCGAAGATGACTGATAGACTTTATGACTGATACACTTTTTATGGTACTGTGTACAGCTTTTATGACTGATACACTTTACCAGTAAGGGTAAGGGACTGACATGGACTAACCAAAAGCACAGTCAAAGCATTTTTTTTTTGCAAAAAGGACCTTAGACTTAAAATATATTTCTGAAAATAAAGAAAGGATTTTCATTGAAATCACAAGGTTTAAGCATGGATTTGGACAGTATGCAGACATGAAAGCCACTGTCTTTGCTTTAACCTTCATTCTCATACTTTTTACATGTAGGACCCTATTATTGGACTTATTTACATATGGACTTATTTTTAGCATAATATATGCATAGTTTGGCATAGTATATCCTATTATTTAGGGTTTATAACAACCTAAGATGCTTGCTCCAGTCCTCTCATGTGAAACAACACCTGAACAAACATCTTTTCCTATCACAATGATGAAACCCAATTTTTGATCTAGAATAAGTAAGAGTAGCAAAAAACTGCTTCGAATTTTTGTAGAGGACTTTTGTGAAATAATCAATTTAGTAATTACATGAATGGTGAATCCCTGTTTCTTATCTAAATGAAGCAAAGAGCCATTAAAAAGCTGCTTACATCATCCAACCTAAGTCTAATATACCTAAAACCGAAAAGGCCAACACCAGAAATTTCAATAACACAAAATGCATTAACGCACGCACAAATATCCAAATACTTACCTACTTGCCATAGTGCTCAGCATTCGTGTTTTCATGAATATACCAATTCAAAGTGCATATTGACATATATGAGGAAGAAATTTTAATGAACTCATCAAATTGGAAAATAAATAAGTAAAAAATTGATACAAAATATTAAAGAAATATAGAGGACCTGGATGAAATCTGAAAAATAATCAAAGACCGAGCACTTTTTATTCTCAACAAAACCATCTATCAATGTGCTATTTTTCATAGATTCGCTTAACAAAAGCAATGGCTATCCAATTGGAGACACCACCTCTTCGGTCTGAAAATCTTCATCCATCGTTCCCCCTTCTCTTTCTCTGTCGTGAATATCACCAACTAATAGAGCGCCTCCTTGCAGTTCTTCTCCAAGACTTACCAATAGCAGATCTTAACTTCGTGTATTAATACTGTTCTATTGGATAAAATCACAGATGATAGAAACACAAGGTTTGGAATAATATAAGTATCTATATCAGTTGACATTAATGTCGCAAATTAATATGTACTGAAACGCTTCAATTAATTAAATCAAACTTTAGAGTAGAGGAAAAAAAATATATGGCAACTTGTGCAGGTTCTCGTATCAGTAATTTACCCATGAGTGAGTAGCAATTCCATGCTTGAACCAAATGAGTAGTCGCACACAGGGAGTACTAACAATGGACTGATTCAATATGTAAATAAATGAAACAGGAAACAAAGGAGTGAGTCAATATCTAAATTAGGAGGGGCAATTTGGAGATTTTGTTGAATTAATTGCAGAATTAGATGCTGTGACGGAATTGGTGCCTCAGTGGGCCTTAGACAGACATACACGACAGTTATCAAGGTGATGCTTGGATAGCAGAATTGAAGGAGAAGATCAGCAAATCTGACAGTGCCAACAATGACAGCAAACTCACATTACATCAAGAGGTGGTGAGATACAAAAGAATAATTTGCGTTGGAAGCAATGGCGATTGGAGAAACGAAATTCTAAAGGAAATGCACGATTCAGCATTCTTCTAGGCGCTGTGTTGTAAAGACATGCTTTTCGAACTCTAGTAGCTCATGATCTGGTCTCAGTAGGTTCCGGGCAAACCGTAGTCATGGGGGTCCTTCCAGTATCCAAGGCACTCTCTCCAGTCCTCTCATGTGAAAGAACACCTGAACAAGTGCCTTGTTTCCTATCAACTCAACAGAAAAGAAAAGAAAAAAGAAAGAAAGAGAGAGGATAGAAGAGGACACCTGAATAATTGCACAATCTTTTGTTTTCGATTTCAAAGTGGCTAACCTAACAGTACCAGTATACTGGTATTCTGGTATTGAGGAAAGGGGAAGAGAACTAAGCTTTTGTTTTAAATATCTCAAATCCCAATTATCTCTTAATCTCTCCATCTGTGGTATACTACTACTAATATTGTCTGTCGAACTTTGTATCCCTTTCCTCAAGATTGAACCATAATCCCAATAGTATACTACTACTCCATAATCCCAATTATCTCTTAATCTTGCAATCTTGATTAAGTACTTGTTTTTTATGCCATAATCCCAGTATCCATCTGTGGTATACTTGAGGTTCAGATGTATCAGTTTTTGATTGAACCCAATTTGTTTTTCTTTTAGCTTCATACATAGAACAACTTCATACTTCATACAAACTACAATAAAAACTATGAAAGAATTTTAGTTTTTCTTTCAGTATACTTTGTTTTTCTTTACTTATTGCTAAAATTTTATGTATGAAAATGGTAAATGGCAAATGGCAAATGGCAAATGGCAAATGGCAAATAAACTTCATACTTCATACATAGAACAAATGGCAAATAAACTTCATACTTCATACATAGAACAAATAGCAATTTGCCATTTGCCATTTGTATGAAGTATGAAGTATGAAGTAAGAAAAACAAAGTATAGCAAAGTTCTTTACAAATTGCCATTTGCCATTTTATGTATCCCTTCCCTTCATACATATACCAAGTATCCCTTCATACATAGAATTTTAGCTTCATACATAGAACAACTTCATACTTCATACAAAGAAAAACAAAGTATAGCAATACGTCCCGCACATGGTTTCAACTTTCAAGTGTATATGTGCTAATTTTGCCTCTGAAAAGCTACTAATTAATTAATGCCTCAAATTAAGCTACAAATTCGTTGTTGTTTGAACTAAGTTTTTTGTAAACTATGGTTGAAAAGCATGCTTGCTTGATTCTTTTAAATAGGAGATCTGTTGATTTGATGATTCAAAATGTTTTGGTTTAAGACTTAATTTGTTTCAGAACTAAATTTACTTCATTTTTTTAGTCACTGCACGGTAAAATCTCTGCAATATAGATTTCAAGAAACTAATTATTTTTGATAAAAAGTTTAAAATATTAGACTACAACTATTAAGTGCAATATTGTACAGACAGTAATTGATGAACCAAAATACCAAACAAAAGCATTCATGACATGTGCCCTTTACCAATGCTTCTTAATTCCTAATAATTACTGTAATTAATTATATTACTTGTCAATTGATAAACCAATCCAAAACTCTTTTAAAATGAATATGGATAAGAGTGAGTCTCTGGAAAAAGGAAGTCTAACATATAGTATACCAATATTCAAAATCATCGCATTTGTATACATTATAATATTCAAGAAATCAATTAAACTATGCACAACAAGGACATTAAGCAAATTTAGTGCAAACATTCAAAAAAGCATTTTACCAAACAGTAAAATGAAGACAACAATTCAGCACAAAACCAAGCCCCATATCTGGTGTTCTGGTACATGCAAAATAAGCACAGCAGCAGTAAAATCTCGGTACCAGACAACCATAATGAAATCAGAAACATAATCATACCTTCATTTCCTGATTTTTTATCCATACTTCGGATGTACCATAAAAACTAAAAGAAAAACTTTGTACCATATTTACAACAGAACCCAAGGAAATATAGAAATAAATACTTTAACCAACTACAATTAAAATTCTTCAAAACGTTAACAAAGAAAATACCTGGTTGAGCTTCTTTGCTAATTGCGGAACCCCAACCTCTGATTTCAGTAAAATTATAGGGGCAGCACCGGGTTTGAGTGAAGAGGCCGATTGTGCAACTGCAAATCGACAAATGAAAAAAACAGATTTGCAATTTGAGAGGACCGAATTTGATTGATATATACAGATAGAAGAGTCGGTTCAATTTAAATTGCAAGGGCAGGATACCTGTCAAATCCATGGAGGAGAGATCGAAGAACCAATTTCGTTTGAACTTGGAATGGCGGGACAATTTTTTTTTTTTTTCAGAGGAGAGATCGAACACAGACAGCCCGCCTGGGTTTTTCTAGAGGAGAGATCGAACCAATTTCAGAGGAGAGATCAAACCAATTTCTGGGTTTTTCTTTTTTTTTTCTTGCTTTCCTGACAGCCCGCCTGGGTTCTTCTAGGCGTCGTCGGAAAAAAAACAAAAAAAAATGAAGCGTCGGAAGGAGGAAGGAGGAAAACGCGTGGTCGCGTGGAGGAAAAAAAAGAAAACGCGTGGTCGCTAGTGTTTTTCCGTGTGGCTTTTCATGTAGTGGATACGTCGTTAACTAAATTTAGATTTCTACACACTTGACAGCATGAAACATTTGTATAAAATCAAAATTATTTATTAAAGGCTGAGATTGAGATGTGGTTTGATCAGTGGCTCAGATTAAATCAATGAATGGCTCAGATTCTCTCTGAACGAATAGATGATTGGATCCCACAAAAAGTTACGTGATATTAGTAGTCCGGATAGTGAATTTTTGGGTCAACAGTAGGTAGAAATTCTTTATTTCTCTCCTCGATGAGCAATGTTTTACAGTTTTTCCAGTTACTGAGTAAACTTCTCAAATCATAATATTTTTCTTACTATTGGCTCAATGTTTGTGTTTCCTTCTCCAAGAAGATAATCATTTTCACATAAAGAAGCGAGGGAGGGAGGGAGACAGTACATTGTTTGAAGCTCAAACTTGTCCTTTTAATTGTTGGTTAACATTAGTCTTTATTCTTTATTCTTTATTTTTAAGTTATTAAAGTAAGAAATTTTGATGGGAAATAATTAATTTTAAAATTTTGACAGGAATGATGGGCATATATACATTTCTCTTTTTTTTGTTACCATCTTTTAAAAAAATAAATAAACACAATTGACATGTTTTTGTTGCTTCAGACTAGAGCTGCAAGCGAATCAAACCAAATCAAACTTATTCTAGTTTGAGTTTGAGTTGAATAAGATTCGAATCGAACTGGTTTAATTTGTTTCAGAACGAACTTCAATTGAAAGAGTTAATTGTGAATTTTTTTTCAAATCGAAGTCAATCGAATCAAGAACTACGAGTTTTTTTGACAGCTCTACCGCCCTTAGTTATTTCTTGAAAATTAGATAGCTTAAACTAAGCATTGCATTGGATCTTATGTGATCATATCAGGTACATATTTGTACCTATTTAAGATGAAATCTTGATTTTGCACTGAGCCACTAACATTGCTCTAATTTGAACGGTACATGTTAATTTGAAATTTGAATCTAAATATTTCGCGAACTAATTTCGAACAAACTATATCCAGTTTGAGTTTGAATTTGAATAAGTTTCAGACCTAACTAGTTTGATTTGTTTCGGAACGAACTTAAATGGATTGAGTTAATTGTGAATTTCTTTTCGAATCGATGTCAATCAAATAACGAACTACTAGCTTTTTTTTGGAGGCTCTACTCCAGACAGAGTCGGACGCAAATTAATTCTGCCCTCCTAAGAAATTAATCTGCATCCCGGAGAGATTTGAATTTTTCCAAAAATCTAATCAGATTTGTTTATTAGTTTTTTTAAGATGGTAACAAAAAAAAAATTTAGGCTTGAATTCCTTTTGAGCCGTCAGATATGGATCAACGGCCCAGGAACATTAGAAACAAAACCATGATCCGTGGACTTAGATCTGGGCCAATCATATACCGACACGGCCCTCATCATTTATTGTTTTTTTTTTTAATACAAGCCCGTAGGCCGTAGGCCATCATTTATTATTTTGAAAATAGAGAAAAGGCCGAATCTGTGCCCAGCGAATTTAAATCACCTGAGGTAACAGAATATTTATGTATAGATCTGGACTGTCCGATCAGAATCCGCAAGAATATTAAAGACCAGTGAATTGCCCCTTACGGTCCCGATCTATAGAGAAATATTTTGTTACCTCAGAGGATATGGCCTCGTGCCCTGCAAGAAAACCAAAAAGCTGAGCCTACAGCCGTAGTCGTTGCTTTTGCAGCCCCAAGCATTAATTAGCTAGCTGTGTTCCATTTAGAGCTTTCACCTGTAAATTGATTTGAGCTTCAGAAAATTCATTCCAAGTGGTTCAAAGCCATGGATTATTGTGGAAGGATTTAGCCTTGGTGGGAAGAATATTAAACAAGGTAAATAGGATACAAGTTTTATTTCAACAAGGTAAATTGATTTACTTAATTAATCATGCATGTCTCTTTTAGCATAATTATTATGCATTTTAGTTGTTGTCCGTTCCTTTTTCCAAGCTACAAACTGTGCTGTTCTCGGTGGATGGTTTCAATACCTATCATCTCTGCTCAAAATATGGAATATTATTTCAATATATGTCATCCCTATTTGAGATGTGGTTGTCATATAATTTCTTCTTACAAATATGTATTGTAAAGCAGGAGTCATCAACGCAAGGTCTTTTGAGGTGGTGATCAATAGTTGAAATATGGAGAAGCCCAAAAGTGATGATAGCAGAGGGAATGTAGAACATGACCGGATCAGTAGCATGCCTGATGAGGTTTTGACCCATATCCTCTCCTTTCTGAGCACAAAAGAGGCCGTAAGCACGTGTGTTTTATCAAAAAGATGGATAAATACATGGGCTACCGTGCCAGTTCTCGACTTCAATCTCTATGAATTCATGAGTGATGATCTTGATGGTAACCCTGGTGCAGAAAGAGAAAGGAGAAAATCTGTGGATAGGTTTGAGCAGTTTGTGCATGGTGTTTTGAACAATCATGAATCAACAAACTTGGATATAGTTTGGTACATGCGTCAAATGCAGAGTGAAACTTTTATCCCCATGGAGTGGCTTGACCGTGTGGCACTTCTAATGCCACGTGTGATCAATATCTTCATTAGTAGACCCGACTTTATGAGGGGTAATTATATAGATTTGCCTGATTCAGTTTTCTCTAGTGCAAAATTGCAACATCTTAAGATGGGTCTCAACACCAATAATAGAACCATTATTAGACCAGCATCAATAAATTTACCTTTGTTGAAAGTTTTAGAGCTAAGTGGCGTAGAGCTCCCCAACGATGTTACACAAAAACTTTTCATGGGCTGCCCCTCCCTTGAAAGGCTGGATCTGTCTTTCTGTGACTTATATTTCTCTAGCATTTCCTCTAATGTATTGAAGAAATTGACTATGCTTCAGTGTCGTCAATTTGAGCATATGCAAATTTCGTGCCCTTGGCTTGTCTCTTTGAACATCCTTGCTCATTTTCGAAGGGGAGGCATTGGCATTTCATTGAAGAAGGCAATAAATCTAGTAAATGCATCCATCAGATTAATTTGGCGGCGTCGGCTTAATAGTGGTCATGATGATGTGCCAGTTCTGGACCTTTTCAGCTGTCTCTCAAGTGTAACATAATTGGCTCTTTATTTTGGCAGTGATTTGAAGGTATACTATTTTCTCAGTTCTATAAAATCAAAAACCACAAAATGTTTTCCTTATTTACAGTTGTTAGGTTCACCGTAATGTTCTTTATCATAATTTTTTTTTCCACCATAATTAGTATATTCCTTGTTGCCTGACTTCTTGGTATCAATAAACTTTGTGCCTTTCTGATTGCGTCTAATTTTTTGGCATACATGCTTAACCTTCTCGGTCTTTTTTGTACTAGATAAAGCTTTTTTTTTTTTATGAATTATCAACACCGAAATAAACCCAGAAATGGCAGTAAAATCACTTTGTATATGTGAAAGTTCCTTCTGTTTGATGTTAGCCTGATTAATCTACCTTTTTGTGATGTTGCATGTATCTGAATTACAATGTTGGTATTTGCCTCTAAAGTTGATATTTCATTGGTTTTTTAAATGAAGGAACCAGTGGTGAAGGATGTTTCTAACTGCAGAAATTTCAGAAACTTGAAGAAACTTCACATTGAAATTGGGTCTATGAGCCATCTTTACTTGATAGCTTGTTTGCTCAAATGTTCTCCTAATTTAAATGAGCTCAATTTGTTAGTCAATGAGGTAAAATCTCTCTCTCTGCATGTACTTGTTAAGTCTCTTATGTTTACCATTTGTAAAATTTTATGAGGTTAATTGCCTGCCTAAGTTGACTCTGCACCATACCAGACAAGTCCAGTAATAGTTCAAGTTGTTGATGCTACCAAAACATGATAAATTTTTAAGGTAACCTGTGATTTTTTTGTTTTTTTTTGTTACCATCATAACAGCACCGACGTTATATACAACATGAGCCCGGACGAGAGATTTTGGGAGATGCTTTTTTTCAGCATGAGTATCTGGAGAATGTAAACATCAGCATTAGGGGGGGCATGCTGCCTAGTGAATGCTACGAGGGTTTGATCAAGACTTTGGATAAATATGTGAAGAAAATAGGCAATATCATCACAACTTATGATTAAGTTAGTATGTTTTAAATTAGTTCTATGAATGTCTTTCTTAAAATTGGACAGGTTTGGCCTTGTGCATGGGTTTTGTTTAGAGACTTATGATTCAGTTGTCTATTTTTTTTGTTTTATGTTTAGTTTTGACTGGCTAACTTAAAAGAGATATTTTGGATGTGTTTGATGTAATGTATCGAAGGGTAAGCTGTTATAACCCGTAAATTTAAAACCAAATTAATTAGTCTAATGATCGAGTTTTGCGACTAATTAAAATTTGAGTTAATGAATTATCTCAAAGCAAAGATTTAATAATTAAACGGATGATGAAGGTTTTGTCAATTGACTATGTATATCAATTTGTAGTTCTACAAAATTTTAAAATTTAATTTAAAGCTAAACAAACTCGAAATTAGATACTTAAATAAAATAATTAGACTATATAGCTATGTTGTCAATCTAACAAACAATTTACGAAATATTACAATTTAGATTATTATCAAGTTGTATGTTAAATCAATTTAGGATTTACAAATTGTAAATCAAAAATTGTAGATACGCCTTCATAATTTAGAATACTCATATTAATGACTATCATAATAATTATATACTAAAAAGGATTAAACGAAATTATTAAATAATTCCAGCGAATAATTGTAGAAATTTTAAACATAACTTCTCGTTGAAAATTTGCTCAATTGATAAAAAAATTAATCGCTTCAATTAATATGAAGTATAAAAACTCGAAATTGAATTTTTCTGACTAGATTATGATTACGATTAATTTGATTTCTATAAATCACCACGACTACCGTTGGATCAATATATATACTAAATTATAAATACAAATCTTGTAGAATCAAACTATTTTCTGAGCTCATTTGATCTGAAATTATTTTAACCGTTCAAGTATGTTCTGCACGGATCTCAAAGCAGACCCCCTCCTTGTATTCTCTTTTTCCCTTTCCCTCTCTCTGTCGCTAAATCCAAATACCGCCCCCTTCTGCCTTCTTCTTCCCGATACACCTCACCCTCTTCTCTGACTGGCGACAGATTCATCCCCTTTTTCTCTCTTTGTTTGTTTCGCTGATTCAGCCCCCATCTCTCTTTTCCCTCTGCTCTCTCTCTCTCCGCTGCCAATCACTCAACCCCCCTCTCTTTTGCTCTCTACTCTCTCCACTCTCATTACCTCATCACTCTCTCTCTTTTCCTTTACTTACAAGCCGAACCCTATCTCTCTCACTTGTTCTCGTGCGGTGGTTGCTTGACCGGTTTCACTTTGGACGGCCGAGAGGCGCAGTGACGTGATAGAGATTGCCGAACTTTGACCTTTATTTCGACTTGCTCTCCGGGTAACCCTAAAACTCGATATTTTCAGTTTTTAGCCTTGTGGCTGGCGGCTGACGCCTTGATTGATGGCCTTCGTGCCATTTCACTTGACCTGTGGCCTTTGCGCCTTTTTCTGTGATATGCGGCCTTTGTGCCTTTTTCTGGAATTTACGGCCTATGTGCCTCTCTTGTTTTCTCTGTTTCTGGTACCAACCTGGTACCAGAGTGTGTGCCGCGTGCTTTGTTCCTTCTGGCCATGCTATTTTGGCTGCCTTTGTGTTGGCCTTCCTGTTTGGGTTGCTTGTTCTGTTGGTTACTGGTGCCGACCCTTTTTATGTGCTGGCTGGATTGTTATTGCATTGTGCTGACCTTGTTTGCCTTATGACTGTGTTTATGCTATGTGATGCTGGTACCAGTCGGTACCAGCCCAGTAATACCACTGGTACCCCATCTGAACTGACAGGGACCTTATCGTAATATTGTAAATTGTTGAGGGTTTTTATATGAAAATTTGGCCCTTGTGCAAATAAAAAGGGATAAGGGACTAAATTGCAAATTGGTGAATTTTGAATAATTGGGCTTCGGCCTAATTGTATATTGGGCCATGACTTGGTAACTTAATTGGAAATTGGGTCTTGTTATTATTGGGCCGTGGCTGTTGTGATTAATAAATGGATTTGGGCTTTTAATTTTCTGTTGGGCCCTAATATGAATTTATTAATAAATTCAAAGAGGCTTGGGCCTTTATTTATTTAGGCTTGACAGATTTTTAATAGAAAGAAATTATTGTTACCTCGGAGTGACAGAATAAATGACGGCTTTTAAAAGTTTAGGTTTTAATAATGTAACCGAATAAAATCGGATGCTTATGTAAACTTAAATTTAAATCGGGAGATGATTATACCGTCCGGGTCTTGATGCCTCAGTGAGAGTTCATAACATAATTTGAACAGATACTATACAACCCTATATGGACACCTGTATGATCCCGAAACACACCCAATAAAAATAATTCAACACATGTAGATTAATTAGGATTTTTAATTAATTAATAAGTTAAGTAGTAAGGATTTTAAATGTTAAGTGAATATTAGATTAAATCGAATGTAGTTTTAAATAAAGTAAATGATTTATAAATAAAATATGTTGTTAATTAATAAAGTACAATTAATTAACAACATATTAACACTTTCGAATCACTACGATTACAAAATTTTACTAAGTAGAATAAGTAAGTCTTTAATGTTAAGTACTTAGGATTTAAATTTAATTGTAGTTAAATTAATTAAGAAACTCACTTTTTATTTTGTTTTATTTTTAAGTAGTTAAATTAAGATTAAATAATAATTTTATAAACATAATTCATTCTTTACGTAAATTATCATAAGAACCGGTAAATAACATTACTTAGGTATTTAACTAATTAGATGAGCAGTTTATTTTCAAATTAAAATATAACAAATGATTTAAGTACGTTAGATTAATTTAATTAGAGTTGGACCAATTTTACGTTTAATCGGAATCGAGTCAAACCGACCAAACCAATTGATCAGATTCGAACCTTAGTAATTAATTAATTAAATACGAACACTTAGTGAAAATAATCAAACGAGGTAATAAGGGTTACGAATACTTAGTTTAGACTCTAATTAAGTTACGACTAAATTACAGGTCAGCCGACCTACACTGAGTTCGATCCGTGGTACGATCCCGCTGACGGTTACACCGGAGCAGGTGAGGATCGTGCATATTGCGGTGATTTCTAGCGCTAGCGTTCTACCCCTACAGCCATCAGGTGTGGGATATCTGCATTATTTTTTCGTGGCGTACTCTTACCAGTCGACCACTTGACCTGACATTCGCACCTTTAATTTTTTTTTAGCTGCATTAGAGCATGTTTAATTCTTTCTGAACTGTAATTTAGGATTTGCATAACCCTTTCTAAATGGAAAATTTAATGCTTTCTTAGGAGTAGCGTAACTTAATTAATAATATATTAGGATATTAGTTGTCCTCTTCTCGTAGAGGACAACATATTATTGTAGTTAAGCATGTGTATTGGTGAGCGTGAGATAGAAGACCGAATGACTGCTTTCCGTTCTCGTAGTATGGGATGCGAGGCGGTTCGTGGGTCATTGGGCTGAGGGATCACTTGATCCCTTAGAGGTCTTATTAGGATTATTATTATTATATGCATGAGATTGGTATTATATCATTTTCGATCATTTTACATTTTGTGCGGACCGATCTCGAGTCCGGAGACGATTCGGGAGCTATCCCCCCTACATTAGGAGCTACTTGCCTAGTACGGCTGCCGAGGTTGCGGTGGCAGATTTTATTTTTGTTGTTATGGGCCGCTCACGAGCCCTTGTCCCATTGATCTGGCCGGATGGTGGAGTTTCGTCTCTGCTCATGAGGAGACGAATTGACTTATTCTTACGCATTGCTTGTAGTTTTCTCCTATTTTATATGTTTGGTGATGAATCGTCTTAGAGAAGGAAAACACATGGAATTAAGTGTAACCATCGGCTAGCGTGCCCTTCTTGTGTGGGCAAAGCTCGATGTCCTTAGGCATCGGGTACCTTTGCTCCTCTGATCGCAGTCCTTGGATGTTACACGAATTTCGATATAACCATCGGCTAGCGTGCCCTTCTTGTGTGGGCAAAGCTCGATGTCAATAGGCATCGGGTACCTTTGCCCCTCTGATCGCAGTCCTTGTGTTATGTCACTTTTGAGATACAAATTCAATTTGATTGAACTTGGCACGGCACAGGGTGATAAAATTATCCGTACTATTATTATATCAATTTGTACACACAGTACCTATTGTACTGGACTTCGGTTGAGTATAATATTGATCCTCATATTTTATTTTGGGAAACTTTGGCATTTTGGCATAATAGGATAATCACATCATGTCATCTATTATATGTATATTTTCTTTTGTAGTACTATGATAGGTTTAATTTTTGTAACATATGCATTAAAAGTGAATTACCGACCTTACGTAGATTTCAAATTAAAATGTGCTTTGACTGAAGAGGATCCCTGAAAGGATAATACTGGGTCACATACTGGGCGATCATTCGCTCACCCACCCTGTTATGTGGGATTTCAGGTACAGGATCTGGCGTTCCGCAGCAGGAGACGTCAGGAGCTGTTCCCAATGACCATGCCGTTTGATATTGTCACACCCCCGGACAACCCGCCGCGCATTCAAACGCAAGGCGTGAAGCACATCACATACATTATCAATAATACAACCAACAAGCCACTATAATAAACAAAAAGGAGTTCACAAACAAATAGAAAGGGAAATATGTCAGACATGGCTAGTCAAACAGTTACCGCCATGTCTACACAATATATAGTTCATACAAATATAAATTTAAAACAATTAGTGGCTACTTTAAGAACTTCCGCCGACTCCTCACTCACGGCCTTCCTCCATGTCTTCTTCTCCATTTCCTGGAACTCACATAAAAGGTGGTACGGTGAGAGATCGAACTATCTCTCAGTGCGGGATTTAGTTCCAGCCCGGTGTTTTTACAAATCAATGCATTTAATATCCCAATCAATAAAGTAAAGATTTCAAAATTTTTCCCAAACTTCCTATCAATTCAGATATGCAATCATTTCAAAACAATTTTCATCCCCGCCTCTTTTAAATTCACGTTTAAGGTTTTTAAATTCCACACTCTGGAAATCCATGCCCGTACATAGAAATCCGGCGAATCGCCACACAAGGACGACCCGTTCAATCACACTCTAGATGGGCCATTGCGGGGACCCATACGGCGAACCGCCACACAAGGACGACCCGTTCTGTTCACATTTCACACTCTGGGGTCTGCCACACACGGACAGCTTGATTTTCAAACACATGCTGAGCCGCCTCGCATGGACGGCCCTAAATTAAAGAAAACAATTCATTTACATTCCCCATTCCCAATTCACATTCACAATTCTTGTCAATTCAATCCCATGCATCAAGAACTCCTATCATGCAATTCTAAACAAAATCAAACGAATGTTCGACATCCACAACATGCAGTTTATCTACCAGATTTGAAAAAGGATTTCTTACCTCAATCCATGCATTTTTGTATTATTTGTAAAAAGAGCAGGAACCCGCACCTGTATTCTCAGCGACTTCGTTTGAGCGTGTATTGAGATATCGCGTATTCTCAGCGTCTCCTAAAGGCGCGCGGTTTGCTCCTAAGTTTCAACACGCTTGATTAGATTCTCATTTCTACTTAATCTACAAGATTTCTATTCAATTTAACAACCTTAATTTCGCATGACATTCGTAAAGAAATTCTTAATCCTATAGCCTTATTCACAATTTATATTTATTTCATGGCAACTGTCATCCAAGGGTCAAGTACAAGTATTTAATCCACACTAACCTACAAGTCTCGATTCATTTCCCCACAATTCAATTTAATTAACTAAACCACCACCCTCGATTCTTCCCACCAATTCAATTTGGTAATTAAATTTGAGTAATAACCTTGATTCTCGTATAACTAGACAAATTCTAAAATAGAAGAGGGTTCAATTTGTAAATTAGGTTATTGGGTCTAGGGTTTTCGGTTTTTGGGTTCAACCACAGGGGTTCGGGCCTTGGCATAGGGTTTCGGGTCTTGGCATAGGATTTCGGGTCTACGGTATTGGGTTCGGGTCTAGGGTATTGGGTTCGGTCTAGGGTTTGTGGTGGTGGTGGCCGGCGGCACAAGGGAAGGGAAAGGGTAGAGAGAAGGAGAGGCACGGCTAAAGGGGGAAGGCAACGAGGAGAGGAGGGGTTCGGTGGTGGGGCTGTCGGCTAGCCAAGGAAGAAGAGGGGGCCGGTGGTGGGGCTGTCGGTTAGCCAAAGGAGAAAAGAGGGGTGATGGCGGCACAAGAGGGAGAGAGGATGTGAAAAGTCGAGGATGTGGGAGGGGTCTCGGATGTGAAAAGAGGGCTGTCCAGTATTTTCATGGGTCGCTCTTCATACACTAAGGTTTCATCTAACCCCAGATTTGAAAAGTCGAGGATGTGGGAGGGGTCTCGGATATATTTCCGTAGTTGAGATACGTGGAAGACTGGGTGTACTTTATCTAAGGTTGGAGGTAGCGCCAGTTCATATGCAAGGGGTCCGATTCTTCTAAGAATTTCAAATGGCCCCACATATCTAGGACTCAGTTTTCCCGTTACGCCAAATCGTCTCACTCCCCTCCTTGGAGAGACCTTCAACCAAACATGATCTCCGGTTTCGAACTCTAGTGGTCGTCTCCTCAAGTCTGCATACTTTTTCTGTCTGTCTCGAGCAGTGTCTAGTCGGTTTAGAATCAGTTGGGTTCTATCCGCGCAATCTTTTACCATTTCTGGCCCCGTTGGCAGTTGTTCCCCGTTGTTTCCCCACCACAAGGGGGTCTTCCAACGATGCCCACACCAAGCTTCAGATGGTGCCATGTCGATACTGGCATGGTAACTATTGTTGTATGCGAACTCGGCCATTGTCAGATGATCAGCCCATGACCCTTGAAAGTTAATGGCACAAGCCCTTAGCATGTCCTCTAAAGTTTGGATTGTTCGTTCCGACTGGCCGTCCGTCTGAGGGTGGTGAGCGGTACTGAAATTGAGTCGGGTCCCCATTGCCTCCTGAAAGCTTTTCCAGAAGTGCGAGGTGAATCGCGTATCCCGGTCCGATATGATAGTTTCAGGAACTCCATGATATTTAAACTGATATTGAAGAAATAATTCTGCTAATTCTCCACCCGATGTAGGGGTTCGCAGGGGTATAAAGTGGGCTACTTTGGTTAGTGTGTCTACAATGACCCAGATTGAGTCATACCTCTTTTGGGTACGTGGTAACCCAGTGATGAAATCCATAGTAATGATCTGGAACTTCATTTGTGCTCTGGAGTTTGGATACAACAATCCTGCTATCTTTCTCCGTTCGGCTTTCACTTGTTGGCAGGTGACGCACCTAGCCACAAATTCTGACACGTCTTTCTTCATGTTGGGCCACCAAAATTGGGTACGAAGATCCTTATACATCTTCACCTCTCCTGGGTGAATGGTATATCCCGATTCGTGGGCTTCTTGCAGAATTTCCTTTCTCAGTCCCCCCTGTTCTGGCACACACACCCGCTGGTTGAAATAGAGGAGTCCGTCCTCGTTTTCCTTAAAGGTCGACGTTGGATTGGTACGGGTCAATTCCCGGTATCTTTGGTGCTGCTCGTCGTCTTGGCCCGCGTCCCGTATTCGAGACTTTAATTCCGGTTGTACCGATATAGCTGCCAGGGTAAGTACCGCATTCGTCGCGTCTCCTTTGGTGTTGGTTTGCTCTTGGATCCAGCTGGTGGATACACACACTCCCAAATTCATGTGTCGCATCTCCTTGATCAATTCTGTTTCTTGGGTTATGACTTCTGCCAAATTTGTCGTCCCCTTCCTACTGAGTGCGTCTGCCACCACATTTGCCTTCCCGGCCAAGTATTGTATGTCTAAATCATAGTCCTTCATCAGTTCCAGCCACCTCCTTTGTCTCATGTTCAATTCTTTCTGGGTAAACACATACTTCAAGCTTTGGTGGTCCGTGAATACTCGGCATTTCGCCCCATACAGGTAGTGTCTCCATGCCTTGAGTGCAAAGATAACTGCTGCCAATTCTAGGTCGTGTGTGGGGTAGTTCTGTTCATGATTCTTCAATTGCCGTGACCCGTAAGCAATTACTCGTCCGTCTTGCATGAGTACACATCCTAGGCCGTTCCTTGACGCGTCGGTATACACCGTGAACTCTTGGTCTGGTTTAAGCAGTGTTAATACTGGGGCACTGGTTAGTAGCTTCTTCAAAGTTTGGAAACTCTCTTCTTGACTCTCCGTCCATTTGAAAGTAGTCCCTTTGTGTAGGAGCTGGGTCATGGGTCGGGCTGTCTTTGAGTACCCGGGAACGAAGCGCCTGTAGTATCCCGCTAACCCTAGGAAGCTGCGTATATCCGTTACACTTTTGGGTTGATTCCATTCTACTACTGGCTTGATTTTATCTGGGTCTACACGGATACCTTCTCCTGTCACTACATGTCCCAAAAATTTAACCTCTTTCATCCAAAATTCACACTTAGAGAATGGCGTACAATTGTTGTTCCCGTAATCTTTGTAACACTGTACGTAGGTCCTCGGCATGATCTTCTTCCCTTTTTGAATAAATCAGGATGTCATCTATAAAAACAATGACGCAGCAATCGAGTAAGTCGTGGAATACTCGGTTCATCAAATCCATGAATGCTGCAGGAGCATTGGTTAACCCAAATGGCATGACAGTAAATTCATAGTGCCCGTAACGGGTACGGAATGCTGATTTCTCTACATCTTGAGGTTGAATCTTTAACTGATGGTACCCCGATCTCAGATCAATCTTGGAATAAACGGCCGCACCCTGGAGTTGATCAAATAGGTCTTCAATTCGTGGGAGAGGGTATTTGTTTTTGATCGTGACCTTGTTTAACTCTCGGTAGTCGATGCACAGTCTCATACTACCGTCCTTCTTCCTGACGAATAGTACCGGTGCGCCCCACGGCGATGTGCTTGGTCGTATGAATCCCAGTTCTAAGAGCTCTTCTAATTGAACCTTCAGTTCCTTAAGTTCCGCCGGTGCCATCTGGTACGGGGCCTTAGAGATTGGACGGGTACCAGGGAGTAAGTCTATGTGAAATTCAATTTCCCGATCCGGGGGTATTCCTGGTAACTCCTCCGGGAATACATCGATATACTCCGAGACTATAGGTACTGACGTTATCTCGGGTTTTTTCGTCTCGAGTTGCATTATGGTGACTATAAAGGCGGGACTACCGCTATTGATGAGTCTTCTTGCTTGGTTGGCAGATATTGTCGGGGTTCCGCCTCCTCGTTTCTTGAGTCGGACCGAGAGGTCATGGAGACCTGGCCTGTTAATGACCATCCTCCCTTTCAGGCAGTCAACCGTCACACCGTTTCGAGTGAGCCACTCAAGACCCAACATTAAATCATAGAGACCCGTCTTAGAGACTATGGGGTTTATCGGGAATTCCCTCCCCGCTATTTGGAGTTTCAACCCTACGCTCCGAAGTTCTGGGGTGGTATATTGTACGGCAGGGGTACTTATATTCAATACTTTACCAGAGTCTCGAGTTGGTACACCGTGTTTTTCTACCCACTCCTTTGCTATCACTGAATGACTACAACCAGTGTCTATAAGTACGAAAACAGGAATTCCAGATAGTTCAAACATACCAGTCAGAAGATCAGTGGACACGTCTTCTCCTTCGTACTCTTCAATAGTCGGTGTTCCTCCCATCTCACAGTTGTACTGCTCATGCGCATGCATCCCCACCCTTTGGTTTCCTTGGTTCCCGCTGCGGTTGTTATTGGGAGGATTGTAGCCACCGGTCCCTCTGCCAAGTGGTGCTCGTGTGGGTGGACCCGTATTTCCCACTTGCTGCCCGGAATAACCTCGCGGAGCTGGGCAGTCCTTGATGAAGTGTCCCGGTTTGTTACACCGGTGACACACCCCCAAACGGAAACTGCATTGATCAGGTGAATGGTTGCGGCCACAGTAGTTGCACAGGGGTGTTGGATTAGACTGGTAATTAGGCCGGTTATCCCCGTAATTATTTCTGTTCGGGGCCGGTCTCATAGGTTCATCTATCTTGGGTCGCACATTCCTCGATCCCCCGGCTTGGCTGATGCGCCCGTCATAAGACTCCGCGGTGCTTGCTCTTAACATTAAATCCGACAATTGGTTGGTTCCCGGAATGCCAATGATCTGAGCAAGACGGGGGTTCAGTCCCCCGAGGTATTGTTGTCTGAGGCGGAATTCATCTCTTACGATATCGGGTGCATACCTCATTAGGTTCTCAAACTTGGAGTTATACTCCACCACTAAGCTGTTCCCCTGTTTCAAGCTTGTAAACCGTTGTCGGAGTGCCTCTCTTGACATGGTGTCCATATAGCGGCGTTCGAACTGCCTTTCGAACTCAGTCCACCCCTTCGCATCAGCAGTTTCACCCCACCCATGTTTCACCTCTTGCCACCAGAATCGAGCATGACCCTCCAGCAATTGAGTAGCTAGCTCTACCCGGTGTTCCTCAGGGGCTCTCAAGATTTGAAGTTTATCCTTGATATTTGCGACCCAGTTCTCTGCTGCGGCAAAGTCACCTGTCCCATCGAAGGTCGGGGGGCGCAATGAGGTGAACGATCGGTAGTATTCAAAGAACGTGTCGGCCTCTCTAGGCTGTCGCTGTTCATATTCCATGGCTATCCTGGTCACCCGCTCTAGTCCCTGCAGTAGGGCATTCAGCTGAGGGTTCTCGAGTGGAATCCTAGTGTCGCCATCTGCGTCGCTCGTGGTTGAGTTAGTCCTGGTTCCTTTCGCCATCTCTAACTTCGCTGCGCAAAGGGTGCTTGATGTGAGTTTTTTTCATTCTTCCAAGTTTTATATATATATATATACTTGCATTGTTATTAGTTACCGAGTTCATCGCATGACTTATAGTTATTCAACTCAGGGCAAATAGACGCAAATTTTAAAGAAGGGATTTAAAATTACGAATCAAACTTTAAATTTCTTTAGATTATAACTGCTCATTTAAACATTCAACAAAATTTAAGATACATGTGAGGTTTATAACTATATCATTTCCTTTTCCCTAAAGTGCCCTAATCGGTCTCAAAATATCCCTTAAGTATGTCTTTCCTAACGTGATACGTCCAGTCGTTCCGAACTTCTGACATTGTGAATGGTTCTGCTTCCATTTCCGCTCTTATAGC
Source organism: Carex myosuroides (assembly GCA_028015225.1). Classification (NCBI taxonomy): domain Eukaryota; kingdom Viridiplantae; phylum Streptophyta; class Magnoliopsida; order Poales; family Cyperaceae; genus Carex; species Carex myosuroides. The sequence continues at coordinate 16,026,336 of CM051467.1, forward strand.
TGGGTCTTCTTCTTCCTTCTGGGGCTTTTCCCCTATGAGCTTGCTCTTATTTCCCGATATTCTCCGCATTTCTGCTCTGACTGGTTGTTCGTGAGGCGGCCAGAACACTAAGCTGCGGTGCGCGCAGTCTATCAGCACGTGGTGCTCTTTGAGCCAGTCCATTCCTAAGACCATTTTGTACGCTCCGGTGTCAGCCACGATTGGGTCCACCCGCCATTTTCCATTCTGCGTGTTCACCTGAAGATCCGGATAGTATTGCTCTTCCACACTATGTTCGAGCCCTGCGAAGAAACGGCGTCTTCCTGTATTCTTCACCCTAAATCCGCTAGCCTCCACTACGTGTGGTGAGATGACGGAGTAAGGACAATTGACGGAGATTGCAGTATTGACAGTGATTCCGGTCAAGTCGACCCATCCGACCATTTCCTTGACTCTTGTGGTGGTTGCGAATGTCCTTAGCCAAGTGGGCTGTCCGTTAAATTGATTTTCCATCTAAGGAAAGAATCTATTTTGTTTATTTTCTACAAAATTAAATTAGTTCAATCTTCCAAAAAAAAATATCCTTGTCATACTTCAAAATAATTTGTACCGTTACTAACAGGCATAATTCGTCACTAAATATCATATACATTTGTTACTAATGGTACGCCTAGTTCATATAGTTTGGTCTATGACCTATTGCCGCATCCTATTGCTAGCGCTCTCTTAGCGGAAGTTTATTGATATTGTATGTGCTGGCTCTGATACCAACTTAGTTGTCACACCCCCGGACAACCCGCCGCGCATTCAAACGCAAGGCGTGAAGCACGTCATATACATTATCAATAATACAACCAACAAGCCACTATAATAAACAAAAAGGAGTTCACAAACAAATAGAAAGGGAAATATGTCAGACATGGCTAGTCAAACAGTTACCGCCATGTCTACACAATATATAGTTCATACAAATATAAATTTAAAACAATTAGTGGCTACTTTAAGAACTTCCGCCGACTCCTCACTCACGGCCTTCCTCCATGTCTTCTCCATTTCCTGGAACTCACATAAAAGGTGGTACGGTGAGAGATCGAACTATCTCTCAGTGCGGGATTTAGTTCCAGCCCGGTGTTTTTACAAATCAATGCATTTAATATCCCAATCAATAAAGTAAAGATTTCAAAATTTTTCCCAAACTTCCTATCAATTCAGATATGCAATCATTTCAAAACAATTTTCATCCCCGCCTCTTTTAAATTCACGTTTAAGGTTTTTAAATTCCACACTCTGGAAATCCATGCCCGTACATAGAAATCCGGCGAATCGCCACACAAGGACGACCCGTTCAATCACACTCTAGATGGGCCATTGCGGGGACCCATACGGCGAACCGCCACACAAGGACGACCCGTTCTGTTCACATTTCACACTCTGGGGTCTGCCACACACGGACAGCCTGATTTTCAAACACATGCTGAGCCGCCTCGCATGGACGGCCCTAAATTAAAGAAAACAATTCATTTACATTCCCCATTCCCAATTCACATTCACAATTCTTGTCAATTCAATCTCATGCATCAAGAACTCCTATCATGCAATTCTAAACAAAATCAAACGAATGTTCGACATCCACAACATGCAGTTTATCTACCAGATTTGAAAAATGATTTCTTACCTCAATCCATGCATTTTTGTATTATTTGTAAAAAGACCAGGAACCCGCACCTGTATTCTCAGCGACTTCGTTTGAGCGTGTATTGAGATATCGCGTATTCTCAGCGTCTCCTAAAGGCGCGCGGTTTGCTCCTAAGTTTCAACACGCTTGATTAGATTCTCATTTCTACTTAATCTACAAGATTTCTATTCAATTTAACAACCTTAATTTCGCATGACATTCGTAAAGAAATTCTTAATCCTATAGCCTTATTCACAATTTATATTTATTTCATGGCAACTGTCATCCAAGGGTCAAGTACAAGTATTTAATCCACACTAACCTACAAGTCTCGATTCATTTCCCCACAATTCAATTTAATTAACTAAACCACCACCCTCGATTCTTCCCACCAATTCAATTTGGTAATTAAATTTGAGTAATAACCTTGATTCTCGTATAACTAGACAAATTCTAAAATAGAAGAGGGTTCAATTTGTAAATTAGGTTATTGGGTCTAGGGTTTTCGGTTTTTGGGTTCAACCACAGGGGTTCGGGCCTTGGCATAGGGTTTCGGGTCTTGGCATAGGATTTCGGGTCTACGGTATTGGGTTCGGGTCTAGGGTATTGGGTTCGGTCTAGGGTTTGTGGTGGTGGTGGCCGGCGGCACAAGGGAAGGGAAAGGGTAGAGAGAAGGAGAGGCATGGCTAGAGGGGGAAGGCAACGAGGAGAGGAGGGGTTCGGTGGTGGGGCTGTCGGCTAGCCAAGGAAGAAGAGGGGGCCGGTGGTGGGGCTGTCGGTTAGCCAAAGGAGAAAAGAGGGGTGATGGCGGCACAAGAGGGAGAGAGGGGTGGTTCGGCTGGGCCTCTTGTGGTCGGCGGCAGCCAAGAAGAGAGGGGGAGGTTTCGGCCAAGAAGAGCAAAAGCGAGAGAGAGAGAGATGGAGAAAAAAACTTACAGAAATAATGAAAGAGGGAGAGGAATGAGAAGAGAGGAGAGGGTTGGGTTAATTATATTATTGAATATGGGCTAAACTTAGAATTGCATATTCTAAATTGGGCTTACTAATTGGGCTAAGTAATATATAATAAAAATTATATGCAGAATTTAGATACAACTTTCATGTAAATTTATAAAACGTTTTGCTATTCTTTGATTGGTTTTTTTTTTTTATAAATTATTTTCTGAACTATATATTATTTTTATTTTTATTTTGTTCTAAACTGGAATCTAAATTTAAAATATACCCGGATTTAGAAGCGTTACAGATATAGGCCTTAGGAGACTTTGATTAGGGTTTTGCGAGTTCAATGTTTTAGTCATATACATTGGACTCGATAGATTATGTATCCCTTGACTAGCTATGTTTATTTTATCCCGATGTGGATTGTATGGATGATCTGATGATGTATATATTTATGTTTATTTGATATTTATGACTATTGCTTGTTTGTATTATATTGCTTCCGCTACTGTTTGATTTTTATGTTGTTTAGCCTTGCGTGTTTATTGAGTATTAGACACGAGGCGGGGATTTGATCATGCCCTAATCCGGAAATCCTGGTTTGGGGTGTGACATCCTTTGGGTGGTGTCAGAGCCAGGTTTATCGTAATCCTTCGTACGATAAACCGAATACCATTCAATAAGCAAAAGGGAAGCAAAGTCATAAATTGATAAATATTAATATATGTATACGAGTCAAAGCACTTGATCGATACTTTAAATAGTATCTCACGTAGACATCGACAATCGAGCTTCATCCTATCTTACGTTCTATCTGCTCTACTAAACCGAAATCGTATTCGTCATTTTGCTCCACTTGTATGAGGTGGATTTACCAGAAATATTTACGATCACAGGATTATCATCACGATTTACTTTGCCTTCAATCCAAATTATTACACCCGTGACTAGGTTCGAGTGGACGGCTACGCGACATGAGTCCTGAAACACTCAGGAGGCGGTTCGTCACCTCGATTATCGACCTTAAGAACTTGAAGCAGATATTCGTGTATAAGGATAGAGGAGACTCGAATTGGCTAAGAACTATGACGTGGAGACCCGATGTTACCTCGAGGATGCCAACATAGTTAACTAATGTTTTAAATTATAAGGACCAAGTATATTGTGTGACTTAATATGCGAGTAACGCTTCATCACGGCCACCTATGGTTCATTTCCAGCCATCCATAGTGCGAGGTCACAATGCCACTTCTTGTAGTGCCACGTGCTTACCCCGAAGAGTAGCGGAATATAATCAAGAAGGTTTACCGTAGAGCGTTACAGGCAGCCAGCCTCCACCCTCTCCGCCATCATCACCAATCTCGTCTCATCCGCCACCACCTCAAGAGGAGTATGGACTCGACGCAGTTGTGCGACAGTCTCCTTCGACTTGTGGTTTTTCCACCCGAGGGACCGGGAGCAGCTCATCTCCTCCACTGCGACTATCCATAGAAGATCTGCGTGTACTTTCTCGTTAGCTGTCTAAACGCAAACAAAATGGGTTCGTCTTGACACCTCGATACTTCAGCCTTCTTCTCTGCAGTGACGATTGAACAAGCTCCATTTTGAATTGTCTCTCTGAGAGAAATGTCTGGAGAGAAAAACGTCGTTCGGTTCGAACTACCGTCTGTACGGATTTTAACTCCAGCTATCAAAAATAATTTGAAATATAGTGATAATGTCCTAAACCATCAATATGACATTTCACTTAGCTAAATCCAATTTGACTCCAACCACGATCATTCCTTAGGAGTTGACTCCTATATTTTAGTTGAATGTTGGGCTGACCGTTAACGCAACCCCTCTCGCTACTTCAATTCTTCCTAATCATCATTCGAAATCCAAAATTTGAAACTCAATGCTAGTGCACGAATCCTTATATAACCATGAATCCTTGAGATGTGTTATTTCCGTTATGATTTGATTTCAATATTATTCCCTAAGAAAACTTATTCCATGTTATTCCACCCTTGCTTGAATTGTAATAATGTGACTATTCTTGGTTACAACTTGATCTTCCGAGCACTACATTTGTTGCCAACTCTAGAAAACGTGTCGTTTATTTGACCGTTTGAAATTCTATCTAATTCAATTATATCCGCTTGACTCCGTTGGAAATTATTCGATCAAATTTCGATTGATTACTCCGAATGAAATTAATTAAACTTGATTCTATATTTACCCTAAGTGTATAGGGTTAAGCTAGACAATATCAAATTAAATTAAATTAAACAATTCCCCGTGTGTTAAGGAGCAATTTTCATTCCATTTGAACTTAAGCATACAATTACTCTCCAAATTTGGAAATTTTATTTCTCCTACTTAACTCCTTGGCTAAATTATCAATTTTATCAAGTCTGTTGTTCAACTAGTTTAAGTATCTAAATTCAATGTGATCCGCTTCCATCAATATATTCATTGACAAGCATTATTGATTCTGATTAAACTTGAAGTAGATTATGTCTTAACTACTTCTAAGACAGTTCTATTCGAGTGATTCAACGTAACTTACGTCCCTGCCATTTCCCAAATTAATCAATCTAAATTAAATTATCTAGAATCGATCTCCTTTGTCCTATGTAAATGGATCAGTTATATGATTAAAGTGGTTCTGAAAGATCCTCCCTATGGCGCATTTCAAGGTCCCCTTTTTGCAGCTTTGATCGGGTTCAGCAAGCGGAATTCTCTCACTCCTCTTTCAATATTAATGAATTATTTACCTATATTTTGTGTGCCTATTAATCACAAACGTAACTCCTAACTCGAAAATTCGTTCCCCGTATTTTAATCCTTGTTTACTATTGAATATCTCTTTTAAGAACTGAACAAAGTTGAGTAATCCGTTTCATTATTTTTGAAATTCTAATTCGTCATCGAAATTAAATTATAGCATTCTGATTATGGTTAGCTCCTTCTGGCTATCAATCCGATGAAGCTCATTGTATGACATATTGCGTGATTCTAACAAATTGAATCATGCCTCCTAAACTCTATACACCCCTTTAAGAATTTTTAAATCAAACTTAGCTCGAATTATTCGGATAAACTGAATTTGACGAATTCATTCCTGATCTTACATAAATTAACTAGATCAATTAATTCCACCTAAATTAGATTAATTTCAGTTCCTAAAAAGTTTCATTTCGTTATACTAAGTATTGGAATTACTTACCCTCTTGACATTCTTATATCTCGATTTTAGAAACTTAGTAACTCTTTTGCATAAAATTTAAATCGACGCACTTGAAGGCTTTTACGTCCCCGCATTGACTTGGAGAGTCGGATATGAAGCTTATAATGAAGCACTCAACCACGTATTACGAATCCCGTCGATGATCTAATCAAGGAACAAAATAAGAGCCACGAGGAACATGCTAGAGCACAAATCCTATCATGAACCTGCGTAAGAAAGGACGTAAACGCTAAGACATCTAATTCCAGTGACTAATTAGTCGACGAGACTTGTGCAACGAATGCATAACCCCGGATATCATAATGCTACTCGAAAATTCGTCCTTTACGAACGATCTTTTCGTTTCGGGACGAAACTTTTTATTAGGGGGGGAGAATGTTATAACCCGTAAATTTAAAACCAAATTAATTAGTCTAATGATCGAGTTTTGCGACTAATTAAAATTTGAGTTAATGAATTATCTCAAAGCAAAGATTTAATAATTAAACGGATGATGAAGGTTTTGTCAATTGACTATGTATATCAATTTGTAGTTCTACAAAATTTTAAAATTTAATTTAAAGCTAAACAAACTCGAAATTAGATACTTAAATAAAATAATTAGACTATATAGCTATGTTGTCAATCTAACAAACAATTTACGAAATATTACAATTTAGATTATTATCAAGTTGTATGTTAAATCAATTTAGGATTTACAAATTGTAAATCAAAAATTGTAGATACGCCTTCATAATTTAGAATACTCATATTAATGACTATCATAATAATTATATACTAAAAAGGATTAAACGAAATTATTAAATAATCCCAGCGAATAATTGTAGAAATTTTAAACATAACTTCTCGTTGAAAATTTGCTCAATTGATAAAAAAATTAATCGCTTCAATTAATATGAAGTATAAAAACTCGAAATTGAATTTTTCTGACTAGATTATGATTACGATTAATTTGATTTCTATAAATCACCACGACTACCGTTGGATCAATATATATACTAAATTATAAATACAAATCTTGTAGAATCAAACTATTTTCTGAGCTCATTTGATCTGGAATTATTTTAACCGTTCAAGTATGTTCTGCACGGATCTCAAAGCAGACCCCCTCCTTGTATTCTCTTTTTCCCTTTCCATCTCTCTGTCGCTAAATCCAAATACCGCCCCTTCTGCCTTCTTCTTCCCGATACACCTCACCCTCTTCTCTGACTGGCGACAGATTCATCCCCTTTTTCTCTCTTTGTTTGTTTCGCTGATTCAGCCCCCATCTCTCTTTTCCCTCTGCTCTCTCTCTCTCCGCTGCCAATCACTCAACCCCCCTCTCTTTTGCTCTCTACTCTCTCCACTCTCACTACCTCATCACTCTCTCTCTTTTCCTTTACTTACAAGCCGAACCCTATCTCTCTCACTTGTTCTCGTGCGGTGGTTGCTTGACCGGTTTCACTTTGGACGGCCGAGAGGCGCAATGACGTGATAGAGATTGCCGAACTTTGACCTTTATTTCGACTTGCTCTCCGGGTAACCCTAAAACTCGATATTTTCAGTTTTTAGCCTTGTGGCTGGCGGCTGACGCCTTGATTGATGGCCTTCGTGCCATTTCACTTGACCTGTGGCCTTTGCGCCTTTTTCTGTGATATGCGGCCTTTGTTCCTTTTTCTGGAATTTACGGCCTATGTGCCTCTCTTGTTTTCTCTGTTTCTGGTACCAACCTGGTACCAGAGTGTGTGCCGCGTGCTTTGTTCCTTCTGGCCATGCTATTTTGGCTGCCTTTGTGTTGGCCTTCCTGTTTGGGTTGCTTGTTCTGTTGGTTACTGGTGCCGACCCTTTTTATGTGCTGGCTGGATTGTTATTGCATTGTGCTGACCTTGTTTGCCTTATGACTGTGTTTATGCTATGTGATGCTGGTACCAGTCGGTACCAGCCCAGTAATACCACTGGTACCCCATCTGAACTGACAGGGACCTTATCGTAATATTGTAAATTGTTGAGGGTTTTTATATGAAAATTTGGCCCTTGTGCAAATAAAAAGGGATAAGGGACTAAATTGCAAATTGGTGAATTTTGAATAATTGGGCTTCGGCCTAATTGTATATTGGGCCATGACTTGGTAACTTAATTGGAAATTGGGTCTTGTTATTATTGGGCCGTGGCTGTTGTGATTAATAAATGGATTTGGGCTTTTAATTTTCTGTTGGGCCCTAATATGAATTTATTAATAAATTCAAAGAGGCTTGGGCCTTTATTTATTTAGGCTTGACAGATTTTTAATAGAAAGAAATTATTGTTACCTCGGAGTGACAGAATAAATGACGGCTTTTAAAAGTTTAGGTTTTAATAATGTAACCGAATAAAATCGGATGCTTATGTAAACTTAAATTTAAATCGGGAGATGATTATACCGTCCGGGTCTTGATGCCTCAGTGAGAGTTCATAACATAATTTGAACAGATACTATACAACCCTATATGGACACCTGTATGATCCCGAAACACACCCAATAAAAATAATTCAACACATGTAGATTAATTAGGATTTTTAATTAATTAATAAGTTAAGTAGTAAGGATTTTAAATGTTAAGTGAATATTAGATTAAATCGAATGTAGTTTTAAATAAAGTAAATGATTTATAAATAAAATATGTTGTTAATTAATAAAGTACAATTAATTAACAACATATTAACACTTTCGAATCACTACGATTACAAAATTTTACTAAGTAGAATAAGTAAGTCTTTAATGTTAAGTACTTAGGATTTAAATTTAATTGTAGTTAAATTAATTAAGAAACTCACTTTTTATTTTGTTTTATTTTTAAGTAGTTAAATTAAGATTAAATAATAATTTTATAAACATAATTCATTCTTTACGTAAATTATCATAAGAACCGGTAAATAACATTACTTAGGTATTTAACTAATTAGATGAGCAGTTTATTTTCAAATTAAAATATAACAAATGATTTAAGTACGTTAGATTAATTTAATTAGAGTTGGACCAATTTTACGTTTAATCGGAATCGAGTCAAACCGACCAAACCAATTGATCAGATTCGAACCTTAGTAATTAATTAATTAAATACGAACACTTAGTGAAAATAATCAAACGAGGTAATAAGGGTTACGAATACTTAGTTTAGACTCTAATTAAGTTACGACTAAATTACAGGTCAGCCGACCTACACTGAGTTCGATCCGTGGTACGATCCCGCTGACGGTTACACCGGAGCAGGTGAGGATCGTGCATATTGCGGTGATTTCTAGCGCTAGCGTTCTACCCCTACAGCCATCAGGTGTGGGATATCTGCATTATTTTTTCGTGGCGTACTCTTACCAGTCGACCACTTGACCTGACATTCGCACCTTTAATTTTTTTTTAGCTGCATTAGAGCATGTTTAATTCTTTCTGAACTGTAATTTAGGATTTGCATAACCCTTTCTAAATGGAAAATTTAATGCTTTCTTAGGAGTAGCGTAACTTAATTAATAATATATTAGGATATTAGTTGTCCTCTTCTCGTAGAGGACAACATATTATTGTAGTTAAGCATGTGTATTGGTGAGCGTGAGATAGAAGACCGAATGACTGCTTTTCGTTCTCGTAGTATGGGATGCGAGGCGGTTCGTGGGTCATTGGGCTGAGGGATCACTTGATCCCTTAGAGGTCTTATTAGGATTATTATTATTATATGCATGAGATTGGTATTATATCATTTTCGATCATTTTACATTTTGTGCGGACCGATCTCGAGTCCGGAGACGATTCGGGAGCTATCCCCCCTACATTAGGAGCTACTTGCCTAGTACGGCTGCCGAGGTTGCGGTGGCAGATTTTATTTTTGTTGTTATGGGCCGCTCACGAGCCCTTGTCCCATTGATCTGGCCGGATGGTGGAGTTTCGTCTCTGCTCATGAGGAGACGAATTGACTTATTCTTACGCATTGCTTGTAGTTTTCTCCTATTTTATATGTTTGGTGATGAATCGTCTTAGAGAAGGAAAACACATGGAATTAAGTGTAACCATCGGCTAGCGTGCCCTTCTTGTGTGGGCAAAGCTCGATGTCCTTAGGCATCGGGTACCTTTGCTCCTCTGATCGCAGTCCTTGGATGTTACACGAATTTCGATATAACCATCGGCTAGCGTGCCCTTCTTGTGTGGGCAAAGCTCGATGTCAATAGGCATCGGGTACCTTTGCCCCTCTGATCGCAGTCCTTGTGTTATGTCACTTTTGAGATACAAATTCAATTTGATTGAACTTGGCACGGCACAGGGTGATAAAATTATCCGTACTATTATTATATCAATTTGTACACACAGTACCTATTGTACTGGACTTCGGTTGAGTATAATATTGATCCTCATATTTTATTTTGGGAAACTTTGGCATTTTGGCATAATAGGATAATCACATCATGTCATCTATTATATGTATATTTTCTTTTGTAGTACTATGATAGGTTTAATTTTTGTAACATATGCATTAAAAGTGAATTACCGACCTTACGTAGATTTCAAATTAAAATGTGCTTTGACTGAAGAGGATCCCTGAAAGGATAATACTGGGTCACATACTGGGCGATCATTCGCTCACCCACCCTGTTATGTGGGATTTCAGGTACAGGATCTGGCGTTCCGCAGCAGGAGACGTCAGGAGCTGTTCCCAATGACCATGCCGTTTGATATAGGCCTTAGGAGACTTTGATTAGGGTTTTGCGAGTTCAATGTTTTAGTCATATACATTGGACTCGATAGATTATGTATCCCTTGACTAGCTATGTTTATTTTATCCCGATGTGGATTGTATGGATGATCTGATGATGTATATATTTATGTTTATTTGATATTTATGACTATTGCTTGTTTGTATTATATTGCTTCCGCTGCTGTTTGATTTTTATGTTGTTTAGCCTTGCGTGTTTATTGAGTATTAGACACGAGGAGGGGATTTGATCATGCCCTAATCCGGAAATCCTGGTTTGGGGTGTGACATAAGCTATCCAAATGTCAGATCAAGTTTCTCAGGGGGCGTTTGGTTCAATCTATCGGAGAGGTATTCCCTGGCATCTCCATGCCCTCTTTCTTATTTCCGCGTTTGGTTAAAACAGGAAGGGCATACATATGGTAATTAGCGATTCCCTGGCGATGAGAATGCCATAGTTGGTGGCTATCGCGATAGCCAAAAAAAAGGCGGAACTTTTTCATTCCCTCTCCGCGGAAATCATACCATAGCGCGCCATATTCTATTTTTTTCCGTCTTTCCCTCTTCTTCTCCAAAATCAGATCTCCGCTCCGACTCTCTCTTCAGTCTCCACTCTGTCTCCGACTCACCTCAACTCCATCTCTGATCATGTTTGTTATCTCTCTCTCTCTCTCCCTCTCTCTGCACTACCTTTCCCAATTCCAGTCCAGAAATTGAATAGATTACTATCTTTCATCCAAGCTCCGGCTTTATTTCTTTCTTTCCTTCTTTCTGTCAGTGATGTCCTTCGAATCATTGTTCAATAGTAGATTTCCGGTCTTCTCCCTTTCCCGTGCGTAAATGTGAACGCTTTAGTAGTAGTAGTTGACCCCCGGTACCAGATATATTGGACTGGTAACAAACCCTTTTATTATTTCCTCAGTTTTTTTTTTGGGAAACTGACAGAACCTGTCAGATATATTGAAATTAAAAGGATTACAGCCCACATATGTACAATTGCCTTGCTATCCTGTTTCTATCTAGAGCACCAATCATTTAGAATGACCTAACATAGGCTAATCACATACAAGAATCATAAAGCAAACTTGAAAGAAGAAAAAAACCAGTAAAGCAACGTACCAGTTGCTACTTGTAAAGCAACGTACCTTGATATGTTAACTATTACAGCCTACTAAGTGATATTAGATTCTTTTAATTATTATTTAATGATGGCTAATTGAGTTAACTTAATTGAGTTAGCTAATTGAAACTAGGATATTCTATTTCAAATTTTTCTATAATTCTATTTCATCTCATCAGAGGAGCTAGATAATGAGCTAGATAATGAGCTAATCAGACATATTGAATCAACCGATGAATGGACCAATTGGAGGGACACTTTAGCTCATGATATGTTTACCATGTGGAGAAGCTCAAGAAATAATCACTGAGTCAATTTCTTATTAGTTGAATGATATAGTCATTTTTCTATTTTGTCATTTAAAAAGTTTATCTCTGTTAGATCGGTTATTTATATATATTGGTACTGAACTAGTGAGAGAATTGATACATTTAAAAAGTGATTACAAATATATATCGGTTATTTATATATTTTGTCATTTTTCTATTTTTCTATTTTGTCATTTAAAAAGTTTCTCTTATTTAAAAAGTTTATCTCTGTTTCTATCTTGGTACTAGCTATATCTCATTTATATATATTGATACTGAACTAGTGAGAGAATTGATACACTGACAAAAAGGAAGCGTACCGGACTGATACAAAAATGTTCTGGTACAAGAGGGAGAACTCAGAAACCTACGACTTTCAATTAAATTTTTTTGTTTGTTTGTTTTGATTTTCAGATTTTCACATTCAGAGACTTAACTATTGTTTTGAATAAGAATCGATGGTTTAATAGTCGGCTGTCTTCAATACGTAGTGGGATTGTTTAATTTAGAAAAGTTACTGGTAGATAAATTCCACTTGAAACTAAGATAAGTTCAAGAGAGAATTTGACACGGAACATTTGTGTTCAATTGAAGTAGTTTGAATAGGGTTATGGTACTATGCACATTCCTATCTCCATTTCCGTAAAAAATGTACAAATAATATGCTTATTTACTATTATAATATATGATCTGGATTCTCTATTGTCAATTTTTGAACGTGTGTAAATGTATGGAACATAAAGAAACAAAATTTAGTTGATAATTTAAAAACAGTGAAGATACGTTTCGATAGCTATTGCAATAGTTATGTGTGAACCAAACATAGTAATGACATATTCCTTGGAATGTTGAAGTTATACCCATGCTCAACCCAAACATGGTAATAACATATTCCCTAGAATGGTAGTCCTTGGTATTACATTCCTTGGAATCCTTCTATTTCTTTGAATGATCTATAACACGAACCAAACGCCCCCTCAATGCAATCTTGTTTGGTTTCTGAAAATATGGCAACCCGGTTATGCAAAATTTCATTCACAAAGCAACCTTCAAATTTTGGCCAAGAGCCTTCAAGTTTAGATTATACAAAGAGTACCATTATGCTTGGAAAATCATTTAATAAATTTTAAGATTATAGGCAGTACAAGACCACATGTATATTTAGTAATAAACTCTAAAATTATATGCGAATGCAAACCGAAACTTGAACCACTCATCAATTAAACGCTAATTTGTGATGGCCGGAATTGATGAGAAAAATTACAAAATTATCATTCTAACTGCAGACAAAGTGAATTTTTTTTTTTTTTGCTCTCCAATCAAAACAATATTGTCTTCTCCATATATTTATTTCCATATCTCAGCCGTTTAGTCCCGCATAGTGTGCAACGGTCACTAGCATGTCTCCCTTCCATAGTAACTAGATTCACGTTTAATTCGCGAATTATTCACGAATTAAATGGTTTTGAGTCATCAGCGTATCAATAAGCGATTTATACGGTAATTTGCGAATTAAAAGTACCAAAATATTATGAGATACTTGTTATTTGTTATTTGTAGGTTGCTCCTTACAAATTAAAAAGGTTCGCAAGGTATTATTTGTCAACAAAATATCAAAATCATACATTGGGGAGCTCACTTTCCAGATTGTAATGTACAAAATAAAATTATGTATAATGGTTTTTGTTGAACTAATGTTCAAAGATTTGAGACAAATAATATCATTGGCAAATAATTTCACTTTTAATTTGTAAAGAAAATGTTTATTTTTTAAAATGTTATTTCTAAATTTGTTTTTATCTTCTGACTAAACAGGTTTACGGTAAAACAAAAAAAATAGTTGGATGTTGTGAAAGGCAGAGTCCGGTTTTTAAAAAAAAAAAATGAAAGTTTCAAGCGTTTGCTTAATTTACTTTTTATTTCCATTTTTAAATTGTAAAATGAATGTATGGCGGGCGCAAACCCTATGAATTTATGTGTTACGTGCAAGTAATTATATAATATTGAGCTTTAACACGGAAAACAACACGATCAAAACCACACCCGATCAGTAGCAGATGCGGACAAAGAAATGCTTACTATTGAATTTCTATTGGGAGGCCACGCGTGGCAAACTGGCATGCAATATTCGGGGTACGTTCTTTGTGTTTTATAATGAAACAAGTCAGTCCAATCCGTTATACACTTAGTTGTTACCCATTACACTTTTGAATGCAGAGATTTCGTTACGAACCGTGAATCCCAGCCGTAACAAGTAATAATACACAAAAACAAAATGCTCATGAGTAGAGCAATAATGTAAATTGAATTAACTGAAACAATTTTAACTAATTTCTAGCAGCTGAACCAATTTAGAATTACATTTAATTACAATGAACCAAATAAAACAGCTGAAAGTGTGAAAGTGATGCCTTCCAATGCATTTTTTTTTTTTTTTCTGGAGCTTGCTGAAATTGATTTCTGATATTGCTCAAATGTTCGCATCAATTGCTTCTATGAATTAATTTCATAAATTAATTTTGAGTTCTTACGTCAGTAAAATATTATTTCAATATAATTTCATTATAATCAAACACATCTGTATAGTATAAAATCCGTCCAAATTTGTTTATTTTAGGCCTCAGGTTGTTCCTACGCCGCATCAATGAATCAGCGGGCATGCCGGGCAGCGGGGGCAGCACTAGAGGCAATAATGGGTCTATGCATGGATCTATTTATTTATTTTCCTTCAACAATTTTATTTGCCATTCATTTGCAAGTAAAATGATGTCAAAATAAACAGAGAAGGCGAAGAAGGCACTCAGGCTATTTCATTTGGGGTATAAAATTGATTTTAGATATATAATAAATATTGTTATTTTCAAAATCAGGCGTCTGCGTCCACTTTATTTCCTTTTTAGGAATATATCCCAATATTCTCCTTCAACACAAAAAAAAAAAAAAAAAAGGTGAAGCACAAAACAAATGGTAACAAAGTGTGCACAACTTGAATAATACAATTCTATAGAATATTAATGCCAATAAATTGTAACCTGAACACAGACAACATTTTACGGTACACGTGCATTATATTTCGCTTCAGTTAACAACTCCAAAAGATTTGGCCTCAGACTTCCTCCTACGCCACATCCACGGGTCAGCGGGCATGTTGGGTAGAGGCGGCAACACTAGAGGCCGCCGGCACAACCCGAACGGCCACCCCTCCAAATGGTTGAATTCCTCAAGCACTGATTGATAAGCCGTTGCGCCTTTTTTCTCATCCCATGAGGCTGTTGCTCCCTGGCTGGAGCAGCGCGAGAAGTTGCTCTTCATGGAAAAGAAGGCCTCGCTTCCATCTTCATTGTCAGTGACATCTTGAAAATCCTTTTGTTTGTCAGTATTTTCAAGTGAAGGTGGGATGAATAAAGTGAGGTTTGCCGAGTAGAAGTGTTCGTTTCGCTTCGAGCTGGCTCTCATGGCTCGATTTCTTAGCTCCTTTAATATCAACTGAGGATAAAATAATAAAATAAAAAAAAAGTGTCAGTTAATAACCAATTCTAACAAAATCTTGTGTGAATGAAATATAATACAAGTAATAAGAGAAACAAAAGAAAGAAAAAGGAGGGAAGGCATGAAAGTTACGTCTTTTGTATCAAGATCATAGTAGGTATCCTCATCTTCAGAGCTCAAATCAGAGGGAGTATTGATACAACTCTTTAGCAGGCTCGGCAATGATTTGCAGCGGATAGAGGGGAGCTTAAAATGAGCTTCATTTGTTAAGCAAGGCATTACACTCTTACTGAATAAGCATAAGATATATGTGAGAGTTTATATAAAGATATGTTAATTTGGTATCTTGTGGATGGATAATGACATGCATAACAGAGGCTTCTCAACTAAAAGGGTTTTGAATTAGAGTACCAACCTTTGGGGTGAAGAATAAGATAATCATTTATCATTAAAAAATTGGTAGTAGGAGATAAGGTCTCTCCAAGTGATGTCACAATCAGTACTTACAGAGGTTTACCATATGACAGCATAAAAATAATCAAATAACTGTTTGCATTATATATCTGGTAAATAAATGAGAAAGTACCAAACTAGACTTAAAACAAATTCGGACTATGTTCAACCCTACCTGATTGTGAGTCGAGAAATATTGGTTTCGGTTGAGCTCTGTTGGGTGCATGTCAGGATTGCAAAATAATCTAATTTCATTGGTTGATTATGTCTTAACAGTAGGAACTTAATCTTTTCATTTTACATATTTTTATTGAGCTAATCTGGAGTTTAAGCTCTTTATTTTAACAGAGTGACAAACTAGCGGGTTCAACTGACCTGAGCTGACCCATCAAACCAAGAGTGATAGACAATTAAAAAATTAGAAGAAAGAAAAGAAGAAAATGGAAACTGATAGAGAGATGTAGCACAATTAGCATATGGTGTACCAAATAAGCCTGATAAGCCGCATCAACACTAAGATGCCTAAAAGTAACGTGTGCATATTTGTTAGTATTAGGAAAACCTAACAGTTTTCATTAATTTAATAGAAAATGAATTGCCGAGAAACTCGGGTCATTTTTTTCTTTCCAACAAAGTTCCTTGGTATAAGAAAATTTTGGGCACAGGTGTTCTCAATTTTATCTTAAAGCAAAAGCTAAAACAACATCTCACCTTAGAGTTGACAGGAGAACCTAAGTCACATCCTTCCAAAATTTTAATTTTGATGGCACCATTTCCTGTCCAACAATATCTTCTATGACAAATCACAAATTAGTGGAGCAATAAAAGCCCCACTAAATAAAGGAGAATAAAGCAGATTCCACTTTAGGCATAAGCCATTTATTTAGCAAATTGATATGGTTTAATCATCATTAAATTCTCATAAAGTTTGGGGAAGCTTTCATCAGAAAAAAAAATAATAAATGCAACAAATTGATAGAACAAAGATACTTTAAAACCTTTTTTTTATTAAAAATTTAAAATCGAACAACAACAAAATTGTATTCCTTTCACAGAGAATTTCCCTCAACAGAGAAAATCAGTAAAAATAATTACTATTCAAAATAGTCATAAATTAGCCTCGATTAAAAGGCGTACTTTAAGCGAGCACGACCCGCATTGCAACACAACCGAAACCGGTACAAAATTACCACCATTTATTTGTACCTCTCCATTCTCCCCCAACAAAATTCCCATCTCTTTCAACGTAACTGAACTAATTCCAAAATAATCACCACACCTACAAGGATACACCAATTCATACACACCATCACTATTAGTTTCTATATTCATGTCTTCTAATTCAATTTCATTGGATATGATATCTAGTTTTCGTCTTGATGCAGCTAATTCCTTGTCATACTGAGATTTAGACTGGGAATTGCTAAGTATTTCCCATGCCTTTTGAACAACGAGAAATTCTCGTTCGTTGCTGTGGGACCTGGACAAGTCGGGTTGTTTTGGTAATTTGTCCGGGTGTGTGTTCAGCAATGCAGTTTTGTACCCAGTTCGGATCTCATCAATATCGGCATCTTCACCCACTGATAAGATTTCATAATATGTCTTTTGGGATGTAATGCTGCTAAGCATAGATAGAGATTTAAGCTACCACCTACAGATAGGAAAAATGAAAAAATTTAAAAGATTAACAAAAATCATAATGATTTTAAGGTTATAAATTCCCAGAAAGAGTTTCATTAAGCCGTGATTTAGTTGGCTTAAACAGTGCAATCAGGCTTCAATTTGCCCGTCAATTGAGCAATTGATTCCTCACAAAACCTAATTTCGCGTCGATTAAGTCTCAATTGCATACAGCCATACATATATTTTCAACTTGCCGGATTCTACCTATGCAAATTGTTTCTATGATCTGGGCAATTGGGGATAACTTCTATGGCGGTATCAATGGAGAAAGTTTCAAAGAATTGAGTAGGAAAGGTAAGGATGAGCATCAAAAGGAGGGAGGGAGAGAGGGAGAGAGAGAGAGAGAGAGACTCACCTAGACAGAGTCGTCCTATCTGGCGAAAAAAACCCTAGCTTGGGATAGAGAGTTCGGTTCGTTACACGCCTAGCGAAGGGAAGGCGAGAGCCAGTCTGGATTCTCTGAGGTAATGCACTGTTTGATTTTCAATCTGGACCGTCCGATCAAAATCCTGACGAATCTGACCACGGGTTCCTTTATCATTTATCAATAAAAAGAAAATTGTGTTCATATTGCTGAAAATAGTATCAAGGTCTTGTTTTTTGGATGATGAAATGTATGAGAAAATTTCTATAGTATGAGAAGTGGTAGATTTATCTCTCAGAATTGCAAATAAATTTCATGACTTGTTTGGAGTTTTGCTTATTTTTCTTCATTGTTCAACACTGGTACATGGGTGGTACATGATTGGTACACTGGTACATCATTGTTCAACACTGGTACAGTACATTATTGGTACACTGGTACATGTGAAATCACAGAATTTCAGGTATAAATACTTTGTATTCTCACTGTGATATGAAGAGTGCAAATTATGAAAGTGCAAATTAGAGAACTCAAGCATATGTTAATGTTTCAAACAAACATTTCATAAGCACATGTATTTAAATAAAAGTGTCAACTTAGAAAACCTAGCTAAAGTCATTACATCAAAAACTATCATAACTAGCTAAAGTCATTACAATTACATGTCATCCAAGTACATTACATGCTATTTAAAAAACAACATAATTATAAAACCAATTATAAATAATCCTACTAGTTTTTTATACATCATATTCATTTTTTCTTCGAATAACCGAAGCAAATACACGTAGACATCTCCGGCAAATAGGGTTTGGCATCTCATGCAAATAAGCCATGTAAAAAGAGAGTCTTAATCAATATGTACAAATAAATATATGGACTTGAAAGAGTTGAAGTGTAGCTGGTAGTCTGGTACCAACTGGCACAACTAGGAATTTAAAGGTAGCAAGGAGGACTTAAAGAGTAAATGGAACCAATTATAAATAAATAAATATATCTACTCGAGTCAATTCGTACAACCTCGGTGAGAAATTCACCTTAATAAAGGTAGCAAGCAGGACTTAAAGAGTAAATGGAGTACCATAAAAAAAAAAGAACTTGAATAAGACTCTGATCAGGCTCGCAAAACTTGAATAAACTCCCCCCATCAAATTTGACAATCTTGGACACTCAAGTTTCCCCGAACTTTGACAATCTGACCCATACCTAATTTTACCAAATTTACAAACTAATAATGGTAGTCTAAGTATGAAGACTTAATATAGCAATTTTTCAATTAACAGGCTAGTTAAAATCAACTAATGGTAGACTCAATACGAAACAAGCAAATTCTCAGAAATTCACAATTCAAGGATCTCAGCCCACCATCAAGAGTAGCTCAACTGCTCAACACAGAGCAAAGGAACAAAAAGGGTCAAGACGGTTTACCCATTAATATTAAGATTAAGGAACAAAAAGTTGAAGTTGAGTTGAATAAATATTCTGAAGAGCCTCAAAACTTGAGTTGAAGTTTCCGATTAAGATTTTCATTTCTATTATTCAATCTAAGTAGCTCAGTAAATTAGTTACATAATGAACTTGTAGAATACCAATTTTTACTATTCTTCGAATTTTTTTTACTATTTTTTATGATTCATGCAAGATGGCACATAATCGGTCTACTTTAGCGTAATTTACCGTATTTCAGCATAATTAGCGAAATTATTGTAATTTAGCGTAATTTAACGTAATTCAACATAATCTAGTGTATTTTAGTATAAATATGCTAATTATAAATCAAAGAAGTAATCTAACAAATAATTTAAACAAAAAATTCAAATTTTCAGTGTTAGATTTCATTATTTTGGTCTTCATAGTGTCTCTAAAAAAAAAAAAAAAAGAGTAAGCCGGTTATTTTATGGCCGGCTTAGGCATTTTTGGCGAAAACCCAGAATTCTGAGCATAAATATTAATTTCTATTAAACTTTGGATATTAATAAAGATCTCGGCTCCACAAGAACTTGGGTATATTTCATATGATATTTTGGTACTTTTAATATAATCAAGAAACAAGCAAAATACAAGTTGGTATTCAGTAACTTTTTTGGTTAGAAAAATAAAACTCTACTATTATATATTGGATCATATGTTTGAAAACGAATAGATCAAATTCATACAAAAGAGTTCTTTGAATTTCAAATCGAATCAACTTAAGTCTGTTCGTTTAAATCGGATGGTCGAAATATAAAATTAAAACCAACAAACAGACACTTTGTGCCAAGCTATCAATGAAGTGACTACTTGCGCCACAAATGCAAAACATGTTTTGTTCTCTGTATTATCAACTTTACCAAAAAGGATTACTTTTGAAGACTATAAACGTTGCATCGAATTAAACCACATGTTATTGCCAAAAAAATAATCCACATACTTCAAGCCTACACCACTAAATTAATACATTTGATAGGTTCCCTAACCCGCAATGTTATTCCACTAAAGAAAATCTTATTGGTGAAACTGTGGAGCGAGAAAGCGAGTATCTTCATCGTAGCCATTAGCCAATATCTTTAATTTTTAGATTACATGTGTAAAAAAATTGTAATTTTTTTTCGTTCTTATGCTAAGTTACACTTTATATTAGCTGTCCTTACGAATAGAATAGAGAAGAGTAAATTAAATTGCTAACATCCGTAACAACTTTGGTTATTAACCTAAAATATAGATATGTTGGGCATCATTTTTTTTTTTTTGAGATGGCTTGGCAGCGGCAGCCAAGGGTAATTGGGTATCAAATTTGGTGGATCATTTGTTCATTGATAAAGTTATCATCTGAATCATTATTTTTTCAAATTGCTCCATGAATGACCAACTTGTTTTCAATTTGCACCAAAATTTGAGTCGCAACTTAAATAGAGACAATTATCTATTACTATTTTGAATTTCGATTGTCACAGACATGAAATTATTAATCCATATATAGAGGCATATTCTAGAAGTAAACTGCATATACCACAAACCTACAGAATTTGTATGTTTATGCTAGATTTGAAGGTGTATACCAAAAATAACAATGATTATAACACAAATCATCATATATGTTTACAAGATCAGTACTTCAACTTCGTGTCGAAAAGGATCTTAACAACAAGAACCGTGTTATCTACTACAACAATGTACATGATTCATTTCAGAAAAAAATAGTTCATTTCTTGCCTAATAATGTATTTCATGACTGTAACAGTAATTGTCACTGCATAACCCTTTTCAATTTCGCATTCTTACCAAGTCTGTGTACAAGACTATTACTTACAAGTGTAATAATTATCCCTGTATCTCATTTAGAAGTCATTAAACACAAGATGTAACAAGGTTGTACCTTATTCCACCAGCAAGGCCGTAACAGCTGATGATTTTATTTTGGACCGTAGCATTGCTGAAGTTCGCCCCAATTTTATTGACAACTTTTTATTTTGAACCAGTTTCAGAGAATAAATATCCGACGGTACTTATCATAGCCTAGACAAGGTCTTGCTGAACCCTGGATCAACACATACTACAACCTGCACATGTAGATAATAATTGAATGCCAATCAACTTAGGTCAAGAAAAAGAGTGAGGCTATGGTACTATGGATCAATATCTTTGTTTTCAAAGTTCAAATAGTTGTTCAAAACCGTTCAACATGATCTCCGTATGAAAATGTACTTGTAGACTAAATTTTACATTTTTTAGAATTTTTTTAGATAGGTAGAAAATCACTACTTCTGAATGGTCGACAATTTTTAGATCAAGTGGTTTTCTACCTATCTAATAGTAAAAAAAAATTGTGAAAAATGAAATTTTTTATCTACAAGCGCATTCATATGGAGATCATGTTGAACGGCAAATCGACAGTTTGGACTTTGAAAATAGAGATATTGATTCATAGTATGGAGCAATCCGCACTATGCATAGTACCAAAGCCTCACTCCAAAAAAAAAATAGGTCGGCAAGCTAGAAATAATTGTCTGAAATTTTAAGGTACTTCAGAAAAATGGGTGCAGTTTACCTTGCCGACACTTTTACCAGAATGAAGATGCTCCACTGCATCAGCAACTGAGCTGAGGCCTGAAAATCTGGTGGGATCCACAGCCACCTGTATTTATGCATTGCAGTGTATTTAATTAGCAACAAAATTTACCTAGATAGAATTGAGTAAAAGCAATCATAAGTAATCAAAGCAAGCAATGATACTAAGCAAAGTCATTGATATGAAATAACATATGACATGACTCATTAAAAAAGTACTCTGGAATCAAAAAGGTACCCTATGGATTTTGAGAGATTTAGTCATGCAACATACCACAATATAGTAATTGAATTATGTATTTCTTTTGCAAATAAAAACCAAAACTTTAGTGTATTGACAAATCACATACAAATTTTTTTCATGTTAAAATACAGTACATACATTTTTTAAATTAACAACATATTAAGACCTCCAGCAATCAGTCAATGAGGTGGCAAAGGTTGTTTCGTTAAATTTTGACAATTTTGCCCCTCCTAAAACCCTATTCATCTAAGTCATGGCAATTACCAAATTAAATTCACGTGGAAAGCTAGATTTTAAGATTTTATGGTAAATTTGTATCCAGATTAAGGCATAATAAAACTGATATAAATATACTCTTTCATTACAAGGATATTTGATTGACTTGATATTAAAAAAGAAAAATATAATTAATCTTTTTCAATTGTTCAACACTTCTATTACTGGTTGGTGTTATCTGCATACTGCATATAACCAAAAATGTCAAGGCAAATAATAAAATTTCTCAATAATATGTATTTTAACATGAAATCTGCAAAAAAAGACTCAATCATACCATAATCTTAAGTAAGAATTTACAAAATTGTAATTTGTGCACCATGTCTTCCACAGTAAAAGAGAGTACCTTAAGTTTACCAGCAGCATAGAGATCAAATAGCCTATCGAGATGTTCTTGAAACAAATGAGCATATTGAACAAGAAAAAATCCAGCCTGGCCAAATACGTACAGAGAGAAATTACCATTAAAACCGAGAGCAAAATTGCCAATTGAATTATGCAACTGTTTGTTTGCTTCCTAGTTAGAAACACACTTCAAATAACAAGTTCCATTAATATTATAAAGTACACCAAAATAGACAGTCACAATTCACAAAACATTTACCAGAATAACTATTACATACAGTTATGCACCTGCTCTACAAGACTAATATGACTCAAATTGTCTATTATTTGGTATTTCTTGGCTTGAACTTTGTCCAATTACATAAATAAGGGAAAAATTAAGATACAGGATGAGACCTGATTCAAAAATTGACAGCAAGATTTAATTGGGCTTATTATTGATTTGGGTATACTGGTCAATATAATACAGCCAAGTTTACAGTACGTAGTCACGATAAATCAACATGAATTGATTAGTATTGATAAAAAAAGATATGATGAAGACGGATTCAACACTTTGAAAGCTCATTCGATAAATATAACTGACAAAAAGCATACCACTGTCTGGGATTTAGCAAGGATCTTTTCACAGAGCCCAGGGTAGCTCAATGGCTTCCATCCATCCTCACCTTGATACTAAAACATAGATTGTTGTCATTCAGTAATATTAGAAGTACACTAATCATATCATCGGCGACTTAAATAGGCCCCACCTCACTGAACTCACCTTAATAATATAAAAGAAATAAGCAATGTGATGATTTCTTGTTTCTTATTTAATATGAGTATTTTATTGTAAATAATAACAAGAAAAACAAAAAACAACCGAGGCACACAAAGAGTAAAGAGCTACAAAATAATGCCAGGACCTACACTAGCGGGAACAGGTATAACTTTGCTCCCAGAAGACCATGCTCCTTTGTTTTTATGGACAACCTTTCAAGTAACTAATTGTATGTTTTTATGGACAACCTTTCAAGTAACTAATTGTATGTTTAATGAGCAAGGTTCAAATGCCTCATGTCTTTCACGCCTCACTCGTGCGTCACATCCTTATCTCCATTTTCAAAGCCCAAACACAGTCTATCCGAACCGCTCAACATGATCTTCATATTAAAATGTACTTGGAGACCAAATGTTATATTTTTTTTTTGGAAATTTTTTACTATTTTTAGATGGGTACAAAATCACTGTTTTTCAGAAGATTCTGGACCATCCAAAAACAGTGATTTTTTACCTATCTAAAAAAATAGTAAACAATTTCCAATAAATATGAAATTTGGTCTCCAAGCACATTTTTATATGGAGATCATATTGAGCAGTTCAGATCAACTGTTTGGACTTTGAAAACGGATATAAGGATGTGATGCATTATTGGGGCACGAAAACAATGGGGCATTTTAACCCTACTCATGTTCAATAGGTTTAAATTCAAAACTTCCAATAACTTCTCCCTTTAAAGTCCAACTGGTTTGCTCTAATAATCAACATTGTTATTTATGTCGTCAACACATGTCAAAAGAAACCAACCTGAGACATCATCCCAATCACAATGAGCCGCCCATGAATTGCAAGAGCATTTAAGCACAGGTTGAACATGTCTCCTCCCACTGATTCATATATGATATCTACGCCCTTCTGATACTCGCTTTTCAGCACCTGAAACAACATTCACCAATGGGTGAGTGTGTATATATAAGGAATAATGAAGCAATTATAGAAATTGGAAGACCTTAAAAGTAAATGAAATATGAAACCATTCTAACAGAATAATGTGCTTCCAGACTAGTAAATAGAAAAAAAAACTACTTATCCGCTGATAGTACATGACATTAAAACAATATACAAAATACATTGATTTTGCAGCGGTATTATTTAGTAAATTTGGAGGGAGAAATATACAGATATGTATAATTTTATTTGCAAAAAAAAAACACAAAAGTCACAGGGAGATGGCGATAAGAGAAATACTACATCCAAAAAGAGAAAAGAAACCTTAAGAACCACTAAATCATATATTTGCGAAGCATGTCCCGGCAAAACTATTGCTTGTGCTTTTGTATTAATTACATTTTATTTCTATGATCTAATTTTTCACAGTTCAATGGTGTACAGCATAGGCAAATGAATAGTTTTAGTTATATTATAAGAAACAAACTGTAAAGTGTAAAGGGAAAGAAAGATAAAATCCTGAAACTAACATACATCTTTTATACTTTCAGTTTTGTAGTCAATGACTCTGTCAACGCCTAAAGATTTCAGCAGTGCTGCTTTCTGCTGTCCTCCACAAGTCGCCACCACCTTATTTCCTCCCAGTTTCGCCAACTGCCATAACAAAGCTACATTAATTTATCAGTAAATTGAGAAAAATATCCCAAATGGTTGCTGTGCACATTGTTGCTTAAGTCCTTAAATAAGTAGAGAATATTATAAGCTAGTTAATTTGGGCATTAACTGACCTGGACCACAAATTGGCCGGTTCCACCAGCTGCGGCCGTTACTAAGACAGTTTCTCCCGATGTCATCTTTCCTGCCTACAAAAAGTTGAAAAGGAATGAAAAAAAAAGAAATTAATTTAGTTAATTACATGAATTAGATGTTTTCAAGCATTCAAGCATTACAGTGACATACTGTTTCTTCACTTCCTCAAAAGAAGGATGTACGTCAAAGACCACTGCCAGTTGCATTATTGAAAATACTCTATAAAAGGATACATATGAAGTACCTTTTCAAGAGCAATGGAGGCAGTTAGGCCAGATGTGAGCATTGCCACGACCTCAGGGTCTGGCCTGGGGACAGGAAGCAAAAATTTAGCTGGAACCTACATTTTTTTAGATAAAAATGAATAACAGCTTCTCCCCTTAATCAGATGCAAAAAGAAAATACGAAATATCTCTAGATCCCTGTAGAATTAAAGTTATAAGTACCCACCAAACCATAGGGGATAGTACACGACTACATACAAAACAATAGAAGTATTCTCTATACAATTCTGATCTCAGTTTCTCCAAAACATGCCAAACTACCCTCTTTCCTCACAAATTCTCCCAAAATGAGGTAAAAGGAGTGGTTATTTTGACATTGGTGAAAAAATGTACTATTTTAGAGCTGGGGGATTTTAGGTTTGTCATGCTTACAAGAGAACAGATATTTTTACATTTTTGCCATAATATAATTGACACTCTTTATGTTTAAAAAGGGTAAAAACGAAGCACCAATAAAATTTACAATGAAGGATATATATAATAGCATGAGGCATTACCAAAGCAAACTCAGTATAGCCACCAAAAGTCATAAAGGCAACAGGTGTCCCCACTTTCACATGATGAACAGCATCTCCAACCGAAGCTACGATACCAACAGCCTATAAGAAAAATATTTTACAAGTAAATCAACAATCTACTTATGAATGTGTGCCCTAAAGAACAATAATAGTAACTCCACTGAAGAAAACAATGATAATAGAAGAGAGATATTAAAGAATCATGGAACCTCAAAACCAGCATCGAATGGAAGTCGTGCAGCTACATCATTGCCTTTACCACCGAAATAACGCCCAGAGCTAAAGTTTACCTATAAAATGCACAAAAGGATTCGAAGTATGAAGAAGAAAGAACTATGGGGATAAAAAAAAGTAACAATATAGACTGACACAATGAATATTGCATATTAGTTTTTCTACTATGCATGTAATGCACATGTGCCAGATCTAGTGCTAATACTAATCAAGACTCAGTAAAACCGACAACAGTCAGTTGGCTTGGCATTTTTAGTTATAGTTTAAATGGGTTGACTCAAACCAACTAGCGGGTCAGGAAACATTAACCCAAAACCAACCTATTAAAACTATTCAGTCAGATCAGATTGGGCTATGCAAAAGAATTGGCATTGCCGTATATGTCCGAAATTATAACACATTAAAACCAGCTCTTCTACTAAGAAAAACATACTTGATTGAGTTTAAACCTCCTTTTATTTTATTTTTCTGGTACAGGCATTTAGACAAAATATAAGCTTGGTATTATTATGTACTTACATCACTTGCATTCACGCCAGCATATAGGACTTTGACCATAGCAAAATCTGGCTTGATGGGTAGTCTCAGTTGAGTTCGTATGATTTTTGTTGCCGAACGGAAATTATGAGTAAGCGTGTGAACAACTCTGAGTCAAAAAAAAAAAAAAAAACGTTAGTGCGTCCTTCTTCCCTTTAATCTTGAGAGCTCAAAAAAGAAAAGTTTACATTTTCTCAAAAGATTGAGGGATGGTGATGCTTGGAAAATTAGGTCTTGTGAAGTTTCTTTTTGACCGTGTAACAAGATACTTCTTTTCTTCGGCTGGTGTTGGCCAATATTCCAGCCCTCTACGTTTTGTCACCCATAGGCAAGCACCAGACTTAGTCTCATCCTCTATAAGTTGAAAGACACCTGACAAATGCTAAAAAACTTCAAAAAGAAAGTAAAGAAGGCACAAAAAAGGGTGCTTTTGGTAATATTATATAATAGTCAAGTTCTTTTCTTCTCTAAATATTTTTTTTTCTTCTATTAGTAAATTTCAATTGAGCAATGATATTCAAACCTACAAACGACTATCTTTGACTTTCTAACTGTCCTTGTGAAACTGCACGACAACTCTTGCCCACTAGCTGTCTGATTTAAACTGGTAAAACTCTTTTGATTATAAGGTGGAACAGAAATGAATCCTTCATATTTTATTTATTTATAAGTAGTATATCCATGATGCGGATAAGAATCCAGCAGCTATTTTGTTTATTTCATCTAAAAAATAATTTCAAAATATTCATTGACACAATATGTATAACCAAAACTCAGAAAAAATAAAATATCAATTCTTGTTAAACAAAACTCAGAAAAATTAGAATGAAAGTCGTGTTCCAATTGATTTTGTCATAATATTATTCAAATGTTCCAAAATATGCAAAATCAGTTAAAAATGCTTCACTTCTAATATGAGGGAACTATACTCGCAATGAAATCAGATCAAAAGTTCTCTAATTTTCAATTTCTGATAAGAATTTGAGAAAAGCTTGGTTATCTTACCTTTTATAATATCATCCATTGCCAAAAAGCCACCAGTTCCTTCTACAAAGTTGGGGTTAACTTGCATGCCCATATCCGTTTCTACAAACTGCATTGATTTATTTACATGCATTAATTTATTATAATTTAATTGATAAATAATTAGCATATTTAAGATAAATCAATAAAAATGAGGACAAACTCAAAAGACAAGTCAAGATACTCATGTGAGCACTAGCCAATAACTACTGGTAATGGCTCGATGCCATAATGCACAATAGAAAATCTTCTTAAGTGAAACTTTTGACAAAAATTCACAACAAATGTTGCAACATGAAAACAGTAGTCCAATCAGATAAGCACAATTCAAGCAACAAAGAACTGATACACTACTAAAACATCCTTATTTACAAGAACAGCTGTAAAATTTACCTCAGGACACAACACATTGACACGAATCCCACGACGTTTTAAAAATGCAAGTGATCTGGTGAACATAACAACTCCACCTGCAAATACAAAAATGAGATGACCATGTTCAATTTCTAATTTGTAAATGGTGCGATAATCTGAAGTCCTATCCATCAAGAGTCAACATAACAACTTTGGGAAAGTAATCTCAAATAGAGGTGCAAACGGATCGGATACAGATGGTATAGTGATAAAACCATATCTGTATCCGCTTTTATTTTTCGGATAAGGATACGGATTGGAAATTAGACGGATATGGATACGGATTGGATATTAAACGGATATCCGCATCTAATTTTCAGATACGGATATGGACGGATAATATCCGATCCATTTGCACCCCTAATCTCAAATCACTAAAATAGTACTGTCTACAAAAACTTCTTTTGCAGAACTCAACTCAGTGACAAAAAAGAACAAAAAAGGATCTATTAAAAGGAACAAACATAAGAAAAGTAACCTTTTGTGGAAGAGTAGATAGGGTCAAAGTACATGGGATAGAGACCAGAGGCGGATCCCATATTTACTATGACACCTGGCTTATTCTTGGACCGCATTATCTGAATCTGTTAAGAGTTCCAACAAAACAATCTGTTTACAAAATTCATGCTGTTGCATTGCATTGCTTATGAATAAGATGACCAATTAATCAATAATACAAACACAATATGTGAAATTTATATTAATCATTAACAAATCCTAGGTTATAAATTGGATCATGGAAGAGAGTACAAGGCATGTCATCATCCACAACATACCAGAATCACTATTCATCTTTTTACACACACACACCCCCCCCCCCCCCCCGAAGGTGTGTGTCACTCTTTCCTTTTTATTTAGGCCCTAAAAAAAAAAATTGTATAATTATTGAGGAGTTCAAAATGGGCATGTTTGTAAATCTAACAATTATGAGGTAAGACAGTCATATTCCATACCGCTATGCGCGTACAGTCTATAACTGCAGTGAGATTGACATCTACAGTTCGTCTCCAAGTCTTGGTTCCATCTGTTGTATCCTCGTAAAATAATTTTGTAGTAAATATACCAGCGCAGTTGACACATATATCAAGCCCTCCATATGTCTCAACATGCTTCTCAAAAGCACCAGCTACATCACCTGCTCATGAGAGCACAAAAGAAGCCCCATATCTTATTGAAATATCAGTGCCATCTTTGTTGCAAATCTTTACTTCAATTAAGGTATAATCTCGGTTTCAGGGCCATTTATAAATCAGTCAAATCTACCAGTACAATACTGGTATCGGATCAAATTTAATTTCATTCTTATTATCATCTTCTCATTATTTAATTGTTCTTATGTGCTAGCTACGTGAAGGCTAAAACTACTGCATGGACTGGTGTCACGATCCTAAAAGGTAGATTGTGCAAATTGGGGTATTTTAAGAGTGATTTGTGTAACTTGTGGCAAAATAGATAATGCGTGATATTTTTGGGTATTTTGGTGTATAAATTGGATAAAGAGAACAAGTCTCAATTCATTTCATCCACTACTATCTCTTTGTGCATTTCTAAAGGACCCTGACTAATTATATCTTTAATATCTCCTACCTAACTATCTAATTTTTATAAACACCCATTCGCTACCTCATACTTATCTTCCAATTATTCTAATTACTATAAAACTCATAGAACATTACAACTGGCACCTTCTAAAACTACCCATTTCTGATACATGGAAACCAGAACAAGGAGTATATATTAAAAATCAGCTAAATCGTATGAATCTTACTTGGAATAGTAACGTCGCACTTAATAAAAAGAGCAGATGGCACAGTGAGACTTGAATAGAACTTTCTATTCTCCTTTTCCACTATTGAGGCGACTTCTTTTCCTCTCTCCTCTGAGAAATCAACAATCGACACAAACAGACCTTTCTGAGCTAGTGCCAGACTAATTGCTTTACCTATGATCAGTCCCACAAGAACAAATTTCGAAAGCTTAATTCTACCAAATTAATGGATTCCATATTCCATCGATTATTAATTTGATCGAGTGAATAAAGGAGATTAGGAAATTACCTATGCCTCCGGCACCGCCGGTGACCAAAACCGACATGCCTGGTTTCAGCTCCATCTCTTAGCGAGGTTGCGTTACCGATTTCAGTGAACAGTCAACGAGGCGCGAAGGAGGTCTGGATTTCGGATTTGGAACTCCGCTTCACTGACTGATTCGA
The DNA here is from genome assembly GCA_028015225.1 of Carex myosuroides. Taxonomy (NCBI): domain Eukaryota; kingdom Viridiplantae; phylum Streptophyta; class Magnoliopsida; order Poales; family Cyperaceae; genus Carex; species Carex myosuroides. The sequence goes on from CM051467.1 coordinate 16,056,932, forward strand.
CTTTTGACAAAAACGGAGGGATGCAAACTGATGGATCCAATCAGTTGTTGGAGACGTAAGCAGTGAGGTGGAAATGTTGACCGGATCTGAGGGGTAACCCGACCCGCTTGTTAGGCCAGAACCGATTGATTATATTTGGATTTGGTTCGGATCTGATCGGATCACAGCACTTCCTAAATGTTAAATGTTGAAACTCAAACCATTTAACTATTTAATATTCACAAATAATTATTTTTTTAGAGTTTTAATACAGTCAAAAAGTATTATATTTGACACTTCCTATTTTAAGTAGAAATGGATATGCTGATTCGATTTGCGTGTTAGGCCAGACTTGATTGATTAGGTTTGGGTTTGGATCTGCTCTAGTTATACATCGAATCTGATTGAATCAGAGCACTTTCTATTTCAAGTATGTTTAGTTGGGTTGAGAATAAATTATTTTTGGAGTTAAGCTATTTGGAATAAGTTTATTCGGTGTTTGATTGGGTTAAAATAATTAGAATAGGAAATTCAAACTTTTTATCTTATTAAAATAAATTATTTCTAAAAAATTTGAAATTTAATTATTCTAATAAAACAAACAATAACTATTATTAATTTAGCTATTGAGCTATTTTTGTTTTGCAATCAAACATACCGTTCAAGTAGAGGTGGATAACCGTTGCGCAACGCAGATGTATAAGTAACACGTTCTCCTATGAAAGAACCTAAGTTCGACTTCTATAAAAATAAAATGATAGGATGTGTGTTGTGTGTGCAAATACCTACATGTAGAGTGGAAAAATGTGCCGTGCCGTACCGTGACTAAGTTATTTTTTTACGTGCCGTGCCGTATCTGACCAAAATGTCAAGGGGGTGGTCATGCCACGTGAGTCACGTCGTGCCTAAATGTGTCATGATTATACGCGACTCGCGTGACCATTTAATCATAATTTAGGTTAGTTTATTCAAGATTCGCCATTAAATTAATATCTAATGGTCCTAATCACACGTGACTCGCTTGACTACGTGTCGTGCCGTGCCGTGCCAAAGTTTCAAAATATGAGCATGGCACGCGAATGATCACGGCACGGGACACGCGAATCACGGCACGAAACTGATACGCGTGTCGTGCCGTTCCGTACCGTGAAAAAGCAATTTGCAAATATATTATTGAAATTATGAATATCCTAACGATGAAGCAACATGTAATTTAAGTATTATTCGAAGATACATCAATTACTGTTAATTTTTTTTATTGTTGAAATTTCAAGTCACTTGTTTTAAAGTGAAACACACATCAAATTTCATCTTTCTATAGACAATATCTGCATAATGTAGATCGTGTTTGTAATGTCAAATTTTAAATTTAAACTATTTTTAAACATTGTCAACAATATCAAAATAAAGCAATGTCATATGATCCCGTCTCTTAATGATACTTAGCCCATATATACATTAAAACGAACAGAGAAACCGATTATGAATCGGTTCGGTTGAATTTCCATTTTTTGGTTTAAATGAATCGGTTCGGTTGAATTTTTGAACAATACTTTGGTTTTTAATATTCAGTTCAGTTTAGATTTTTCAAAATAAAAAAGATTGAATCAACCGAACTCGTGCCACTGCACTAAACCTGCGGTTCTAATTATAAGTACAATTTATGTTAGTAAAGTTTAGAAACATCCATAAATTGAGAGAAATTCATATTAGATAGAAGCACCAGTAATGATATTGTTATACCAACATTTTTTTTTAAGAAAAAAATTATGTTCGAAGCACTAAAACATCGTATTGAGATCTGCTGCGATCCGAATATTGAGCACAGTAACCCTGAAATCCCTGCTTTTTCAAATCTAGCCGTCCAACTTTTTAGTGCACGCATCTCAAAACAGCTGATTTTTCTGTGCACGTATCTCGAAATAATTCGACAGCTGGATTTGGAAAAACAGAGATTTCAGGATACTGTTCACAGGTGAAGGATCGCAGCAGATTCTGATCCCTAAAACATCATATCTGACTTCATGAGAAATTTGGATAGCATCTCCATCTTTTAAGAATTTCCTAAAAAAAAATCATATTTGTTTCTATTAGCTTTTTTTAATAATTTTGGCCTTTTCAATTTAACAAAGATAAATAATCATACGGAACTAGGGTGAAAAAATAAATTTCAAGTACCACTAATACAAAATGCTTCTTATGCTCAGATGTGATTGTGGTTGCAAATTCAGTCGGTGTAAACGGTGTCACAATAGCAGATATTATTAGATGGGTAGGTGACATTGATATTGTTTTTCTGCTCTTGTTGCTGAGTCTGTTTGAGTTTGATAAACATTTTTATACAATGCAAGACGAGTTCATTTGTAATACAGCAAAATTCCGAAATATGCAACAATAATTTTTTTAAAACCAAGTGCAATAGAAGTTATTTGGTATTCTCCAATATGTAATATATGTCAAAATTGAATAAATATACTATGAATTGTTTATTATTACGGAAGAAATTTCTACAATTTTACATCTTGATAAGATGTACATTGAAAGAAATGGATATTTAAACAAACAATGAAACTTTTTCATACAAAATACATTTTGTATCATACTCATTGCATTACTTTCTTGAGCTTTTGTGTGAGATAAAATAATGCGAATATTTTTTTTTATTTTAATCACTTTGTTATACTATTCATCTTTTCTCAGCAATCATTGACACAGATGAAAGATAAAAACATAACAGAATTTTTGTTCTATGTAAAGGTCGCTTACTTAGTTTTTTCCTTATTTTTTTTAATTCGTAGCTGATTGGAATGGAAAAAATAAATAACCACCAAGATTACAAAATTAATATACGAGTTGATTTCTTTTTCAGACAAAAATATTTTTTTTTTCCAAAATTGGCACCCGTTGCTACATGCTCCATAAGAAAATTTTGCGTTGGTTGTGCACATGTTTATATGGTGATAATTGGTACCATTAATAAAATTATTAAAATCGACATATTCAGCGAATTAAACAACTTGCTTTTTCCATTTAAACTGTCAAAATCTATAAAACGGCCTCTGAACACAGCCGTGCGATTGGATTCATATCAACTAATTAAGGACTTGGTATTTTTAACACAAATATTAAAGGTATCCCTACATTTCATTTGTCGTATCAAATTTGGTGCGCATATTCAGTCGGCGCACCAGTTCAATTTGGTGCGCCGACCGGATATGCTTGGGTGGTAGAAATTTAAATATGGCTGAATGGGTAGTGTTTGTTTAATTCGGATTTAATGGATGGTAATTAAAAAAATTTCGGGGGGCATCTCCATGTGGAACCGAATTTGGCAGTGGCACCATCTAAATTCTAACCCAGGTCAGGATATGATTTTTCCTCTATTCAATAGAAGAATGATAGATGCCAACAGTAGTGCTCGTATGATGTGGTACAGTGGTAGGTAGCACTTGATAAAATGAACTCAAAATCCGGCCCATTGGGCCTAATTGGGTAACGACGTGAAATTCAAACAAAAATGAAAATTTTCGGTGCCGAAGGTTTCGTACATTTTAATGATGGCGAGCCGGCCCATTGGGCCTTCTTGTTAAAATTATGGTTACTTTTCTTATTTACAAACTTGTTATAAATATCAAACAAAATTTCTTTCTCCAAATTTCATACTCTTGTTAATTTTTTTTTTAAGTATTTGACAGTGACTGTCAACTTAAAATTTTATTGACAATAAGCAAAACAACCGGCCTCTAACAGAGGGGATCTCTTCTTTCTATACAAACTGGTATTGCTACCCTGTACCCTCCACCTTACTCTTGTTATTACAGCAAAAGATTTCTCTCATGCGGTTTCGAACTCATGACCTCTCACACCAGAGACCACGTGTCTTTGCCACTAGACTAGAGACTACTTCTTAAAACTATTTTAATTCTTAAACCTGATTTATTTCCCTATCGATACGATATTATTATTAAAATCAGTTTGTAATTCAAAAATATTCATAAAATAAATTACATCAAGATTAGTATAATACATGTCTTATAACTAAGTAATGAAATACACAAAGAGTGATCATTTGACAATGATTATTTTGATAGCCTTAATGATGGTATTTCAGAAAATTTGAAAACCAATAAGTAATTTGCATGTATGTTATTGAAATTATAAATAGCCTAACAATCAAGTTTCATGTAATTTAAGTATTACTCGATAATACATCAATTACTATTAATTTGTGATTGTCAAAATTTTAAGTCATTTGATTTACAACAAAACATACATCAAATCTCGTCTTTTTATAGACATAATATTTACATAATATAAATCAAGTTTGTAATATCGCATTTTAAATTTAAATTTTATTTTTAAATATTATATCAATAATATCAAAATAAAACAATGCCATATGGTCCATCTCTTAGATATACTTACTACATATATAAATCTTCTGACAAATGAAGCATTTCCATCATGAATTAAGCATTTACATATGAAGCATATACATTCCTTAAATCTTCTCGGTCATACTTAATCGCTACATAATTTGTGGTTTAAATTCCTTATTCCAAACTAAGATAGCTTAAATTATTCTCGTTTAGTTGGAACTTCTTATTTAAGTTATAGTTAAAATTATCGACAGATGAAAAGAGAGAAATCAAAAAATGAATGTTTGTGACGGTAATTTAACTTACTCTGTCATTAAGTCATAACTTAGATCTTACTCCATCTTATTTTTTATTTTTTATTTTTACTTTTCATTTAACAACTCAAGTAGAAAGTTATTTTTTACTCTACTTCTTACTCCAGAGTTAAATATGATCCTCATACGGAACAACATATGATAGAGTAAGGAGTTAATTAAACTGTTAAGTGTGAAGTAAAATATGTAGTAGAGTAAGATGTAAATATGATGGAATAATTGAAGAGTGATGCTTCTGTTGTGCATACCAAGTTTTAACCAAATTCTTAGGCGTAATGAACTATAGCCATTGATTTGAGTAAGGGTAAAATCGGTATTTATTGCTCTCCGTTAACCTTTTCTTTCTTTCTCCGTTAACCCCTTCTTCTTCTCTGAATACCAAACGAATTAACCCAAAGGAGAATACGCTCGGTCTTTCTTCCAACCTCCTCCCGCCGGGAGACGCAACCCAGTCCGCGACACTACCACTCCGCCTCTCGTTGCTCTCGCCTCCCCAGCCGAGCGACGCTAGCGGATTCTCGTTCCTCTCGCCCTTCTGGTTGCCTCAAGCATCGTAAAAATTGACGAGATTTAGAAGGAATTTGCGACACCCTTCGCAAACCTTTATCCTCTTTTATGTGTTCCGACTCTCCACTAAATTGTTCTTTTCCCTTCTACCATCTACCAGCTTCCAATCACAACTAAGAAGAGGAACAAGGAAGACAGGTGGAAGGGTCCTACAATCCTAGCCAAAGCGAGCTTCCAATCCAACCGGTGCGATTGTTCATGCAAGTAACCAGGTACTTATTCCCTATAAATATTTACGAAAACCACTATAGAATTTAGAGTTAAATATTTCTAATACATATTCATGACTTAAGCAAACATAAAATTCACCAAAACTTTTCCCCTTAATTGTAATTCAAATTTAGACAGCAGTGAGCAACTTGAACAAAAAATACTGAAACTGGCGACCTATTGTGAAGATAAAAGATGAGAAATAATCTCTTGCATGTTTCCTGTCCAATAAGTATAAGAGAACAAATCATTAATGTCATGTTTCTGTTAGTTTTCAAACTTGTAGATGTAAAACAACATTCATTCCTCATTTTCCACACGCACCCACAACATTAGAAGAGAGGAACTGGTCAATGTATGAAACTGTCAGGTACAGGATATTTGATACAAGCTTGTATTCTTTAGCTACTTCAACAAACCAATCTATCAAGACTCCTCTCATATTTGTTGTCATATCTACTTGAATATTTCAGTTTCAGACTGCAATTTTTATCCAAAGTTTCAGTCTCATTTTACTTTTACCATTTCAATTCTCGCAGGAAACGGAATTTCACTGTCGCTAGCGCCGACGCCTGGGTTCGTACTGATGGATGGGTTCAACGACAAGCAAGATGGATCAGTTCATAATGCAAAAGACATGGTAAGTTATAGAATTTTATGTTGATTGAAATGGCTATTTCAGCTCTAATTGTTTCATAATTGCGTGCATAATTGAAATGCTCCTGGTTAGTTGGTGGGCAAGTAAATCATAAACCACAGGGAAAATTGCTGGTGTGCCCATGGAAACATCTCAAATTTCTTATTTCCCCATTCTAAATTGAGATCATTTCTTCTTTCCCCTTGTGTTGACAAAATCTGAAAATTTAAGCTAACTTCTAAATTTGTTTTTATTTTTAGAGTGATGCTTCTGTGCATACTAAAATTTTAGTAAAATTTTAGGCGGAGTCAACTACCGCCGTTGATCTTGTAAAGGGTAAAATTGGTATAGTACGTTTATATTTCTGTTAGCCCTCTCCGTTACTCTCTCTCACTCACGCGAAATTGCGAAAGCACCCAGACAAAATCGTAGGAGGAGAGATCTCTTGGCGTCGCTGTTGCTGACTCTACCCACTCCTCTCCTCTTCTCTCTCGGTGTCATTGTCTAGAGTAGACCCGCTCGTCTTCTCTCTCGACTTCGCTGTCACGACTTCCTTCAGGTTTGCTGAAATTGGTAAGCGCTCTCTCCCTCTCCCTTGTTCTCTCTAATTTCATGTGTCTTTTAATAACAATTTAGTAAGGTTTGCTGAAATTAGGGTTTAATTGAAACCAGGGTTTGCTCTCCGTAGTTTTCGAAAACTAGGGTTTGCTGAATATTTTTTGCTGGTCGTATAGTGAAAGGCAAAGTTGTCCAAAATTGCAAAGTTTTTTGGGCTAAATTGAAACTAAATATAAGTGTCCAATTGGATAACCGTGCATTATCATGAGATTGGAATTAAGCTGAGAAATTGTGCTCTTTTTGGTTCATCCACATTTCTGGTTGATCCTATTTTCACTAAACCTTTTCTTATTTATTCTTCCTTTTTTTATCTCATAGCAAATTGTGAAACAAAATTGAGAATAACTTGCATTAAGGTAGAAAATAGAAGTAAATGATGAATTGGTGATTTTTTTCTTTTCTTTTCTGTTTTGAAGTTATTTTTGCACTGAATTAGTGATTTGCTTGATTTTATGCAGTTTTCTCAACTGCATCCGGGCTTGAGCTTTATGTCTCTAAAGAACATGGATGTAGCATCATTGAGAGAGTATGAAAAGGTTGTTACTATGACCTTTTCAAGCCAAGACGAAGCTTACGAGTTTTACAACGATCATGCAAAAAAAAGGGGTTTAGCATAAGGAAGTGCATAATTAAAAGAAACCCACAGAATGACACCATTACTTTTCGTCGGTTTTGCTGCAGCAAATCTGGTTTTCGAGAGAAGAAGAATTTGGATAAGCCAGATCGAAAAAGAGCAGCCTCAGCGCTCTCTCGTTGTGGCTGCCCCGTTATGCTCTGTATCAAACTTGATCCGAAAATTGATAGATGGTGGGTGACAAACTATGTAGATGTTCACAATCACGGTTTAGCATCTAGTGACACTACTCCTTTCCTCCGATCTCACTGTTCTATTAATGAAGCTCAGAAGGCTGAGATAGTCACTCTTGGAAGCTCAGGTATCCGCAACTGTCAAATATTAGATTACACGGAACGAAGGAGTGGTGGATACGAACACCATGGTTTTCAGTTGAAGAATTTGTATAACTTTACCTCTATGCAAGAGCGGTCTGCGATGCTTGCAGATGATGCAGATTCAGTGATAAAGTACTTCAAGGAGAGGAAGAAAGCAGATGCAGATTTCTTTTTCAAATATGACACAGAAGAAGGTCATTTGACAAGTCTCTTTTGGGTCGATGCTCAGTCAGTGCTCGATTATTCTAGCTTCGGAGATATGTCCTTTGAGATATGGCCTTCCGATGCCAAGTGATGATTGTTCTTAAGAAGTTAGAAAGGGTGGCTAAGTTTGATCAGTCCAAAGTCGGTCGGATGAAAAAGACCTCCAGTGATAGTCATATATAAATAAAATTAATACTTAAAATAAAATTAAGACTAGTGAAGGGGCGCCATTCTTATGTATTTCATTACTAATTATTATTATTATTATTATTACTATTAGGCAAATGCTTCTGTGCATACAAATAAATTTGGACCGTTCATTTGTTACTGATCGAATGGTCAATTGATTTCTTTATAAGCGAATATTCTCCGTTAAATTTAACATAAAATTTTTTCGGAAGGGTAACACAGTAATTTACATTGAAGCGTGCTCTTTCTGTTCGCCTCCGCTCACATGTCTCCTCCCTCCCGACGAAGCCCTAATCCAAGCCAAAGAGTCAGTATCCGCCGTGCCCTTCTTTGCTGGAGCGAACTCTAACCCTCACCGGGGTTCCGCCATGAGGAGTTGCGGTGGCGGTCGACGAAGGTTTTCGTGCGTGGAAGCTTCGAAGAAAGACGAAAACTGTGAGGCAGTGGAGGGGGACGAAGTGGAGAAGAAGGCAAAAATAGCTAAGACTTTAGAGAGAAGGAAGGGGACATCCCTCCTCGTCTCACTCGCGCCGCAGACACAAAGGCCTCGATCTCTCATCGTCCAACGAAGAAGAAGCGAGTCGCTCTTAGCGAGTTGCCCAGTCTATCCAACGCCGTGACTTCAAGGTCTGGCGCTATTCAGTCGAAGGTTAAAAAGAGCAGATCCGAGAAGAAAGAGCAAGACTTGGAGATCGAGAAGTGTTCTTGCAAGGAGAAGAAGACCTATGTTTCTACCACTGACACCGCTGATGCAGAAAGCGAGGTTGAAGATCCACATATGGTTGCGCCATATGCTGAAGATATATACCAGTATCTACGATTGATGGAGGTAATGCTTAATTTTAAGGTTTAATTGTTAGCTAAGATTGCAGTTCTTGGTTTCGATTTAGCTTATTTCTCCAATTATATTTCATTTCTGTTTAGTTCTTGGTTACCAGAATAAATTCTTTCCTCTGTGAATTTTTTTTCTAAGTTGTCTGTTGTTATGTTCTAGATCCTATGAAATTTTGTTGCCTGATTGTTTGTTTTCCTATAAATAAGCTAATGGGAAGATTATATCCCCTGGTAAATAGAATAACATTCCCAGAATTGGAAATTTGCATCAAAGATGTGATTTTCAGAAATGAAAGTGATTTGAAAATACACGAAACAATTTTTATTTAATTCGTGAAAACATGTTCAGAAATGAAAGTGTTGGGCTGAATTATTAAATTTGACATGATTGGAGACAGAGGGGCATAGTTGGAATTACAAATTGTTCATTGTCTGATTTTAATTCTAACAACTCAAGAGACAAATGAGAAAGGTTTGTGAGAGTTGGAGGTTAAATAAGATAAATTGAAAAGTTTAAGGGCAAATAAGATAAATTGAAAGGTTTGTGGTCTCTCACAGCAAAAGACTCCTCTCATCACGGTACAAAGCCATAACCTTTTCTCCCTGATCCTATTGAGCTCGTTATACGGAGTCCGTAGAATTGAATTGGTGTTTTCAATTTTGAATTTAGGGTTGTGAGAGAGGCTGTAGAGGCGGGAAATATAACTTAAGAACCTTTTCTTCAACATTTTAGCTGATAAATACAACTTACTGCTTTGCTCCCTAATTTTTGGGTGTAGCATTTCGAAGCAATAGCTCATTGTTCAGTTATTATTTTATCTCTAATATAATTAAGGTACTTTAATTTTGGAAGTTTTGGGTGTTGTATTCCCAGGAAATAGCTCTATGCTATAATATGGCGGTGTAGAACCGATTAGAATGCCTAATCAAATAGTGTGCAGTTGTTGTAGAACTCTTCTTATTTGCCAAGCTGGGGCCCCCACCGTGCAATGCGGAGCATGTAACACAATCACAAAAGTATATCCTCAAGGTAACTTAGAAGTTAATATATCTTTCAAGGTTTCTAGACTGGGATTTGAATCTAAATTCAACAAATGAAAATTTAGGTGGAGGATGGATCAGATTGTTTGTGCTGGCTGCTGGACTCCGCTAATGTATAATTGTGGCGCGACAAGTGTTAAGTGTGCTTGCTGGCAGACTGTAACTTGCTTACTCATGTAGTAATTCTGATTCATACAGTAATGCCTAACGTGATGAAAATAGAGATTCCTGTACAATGATTATGATTTTAAATACCATATGTTCTCAGCTGGTACTGTAATTTTTCTTGTTTGAGTTGTTATTTTGACAGGTCATCCAACATATGTTGATTCCTTTGCAGATTCTAGTGTGAGGGCAAGGAGGCTTGGAGGCATATGAAACTAAGAGCATACTGAACAAAGAATGCTAGATAAGAGGATGATCATGTCAGTAGCAAAGAGGATTATTTGCGAGACATGGCTGATTTGACACTAGAGATTCCTGTGTTGGTACTGGAATAATAGTGTTGGTTCTTGCGGTCCTCTGGATTTTATGATCCCATCTCTTTTTTTTATTTATTCCTATCTTATTAGATCAAAACTGTCTTATGAGAAATACAAAATGCATTTATAAGAATTGCAACTGTTTTACTCTTTCAGCCACATATAGGAAGACAATCTCAATAGTTACTGACAATGTAAGAATTAAGGTGTAAAAATTGCAAACTGGACCTTGCAAGTATCATATATTCCATTTTTTCTTCAATTAGTTTCATAACAATAATAAAAAAGTTAAGTGAGTGATGATAACAACCTGGAAGCATTGAAACCCTATGAAATTTCTTAGTAGATCATACTTCATCCGAGAAAAGGAAAAAGACAAGCACAATGCAAAAGTCCTTTGAACTTTTTTTTTTTTTTTACAAATTGTCAAATTGCCAAGTTCTTTCTCAGTTAAAAAAAGAACATAAAAATTGCCAAATTGCCCAGTTTTTTTACAAATTGAAGTTATTTCTCAGTTAAAGAAAGAACATAAGAAAAATGAAGTAAAATATAAAGTGCCACTATTCGAACATCATGCTTACAATATTTAAGAACAAAAATGATATGAAAGCAATATGCATTAAAATTAAAAATAAAGAAGAAAACAAGCAAGTTAACATAATTAGATTCTTGAAAATGAAGATAATTTCAAAAATTAACATAACAAAATATCATCATTGGCAACTAGTGGTTACGATAAACATCCTTAGCAACAAAAAGAAATTAGCACTAGCAATTACATTAAAGAAAGTCCTAAATCATCTTCACTCTCATAATGACTATCGTATTCACTATCATCTTCACTCTTTTCAATGGAATTGGAGTCTAAAGGGCTTTGAACAAAGAAGATTTAATTGTAATCAAACCGTATTTTTATACATGTACATGAGAGGTGGTATGAGGGTAATTGGATGGGCTATACATGAGAGGCGATATGAGGGTCTTGGTTCACCACTCTAATTGCAAGGCACAGCTAGCCCCCAAACGGTACAGCCCCCCACATCATGCGAAAATATATCTCTGATCATTTGAAGCAGTGAACAAAGCCCACCTAGCCAAACATTAACAAGTGAAATAATTAGGACAACATAGGATGCAATGATATACCGCTTTTTTTATTAATACCCAAAAAAAACAAAATATTTTTTTAAATAGAAAAATAGCAATTCAGAAATGGGAGATATGAGTAAATTTCTAAGGTTTTGAAGTTTAGAAGAGTAAATATGATATTATGAAGTTTAGAAGGGTAATATGATATTATGAAGTTTAGAAAGAGGGGAGTACGTAATTTTGAATTTTTGAGGGGTATACGTGAAATTCCTCCAATAAAAAAAACCCCTACAGTGTTGCAGCCATAGGTTCCCTTCAGCCATGATATTACCAGCTGCCAACAGTCTAGGAGGCAGCTTGTCTCTGAAAATTTTCTCGTTTCTTTCACGCCAAAGTAACCAAAGCACACACATGAACCGTGATACCCATTCTCTCTTCGTACCAGTACTGGTATTGTGCTTTGAATTACCCCATGTCTACCCCACTAAGTCTTCATGATACATCAGTTTATATCCCAGCAAAGATTAAGTGAAAGACCGGAAGCTAACAAAAAAAATTTCTTACTCATACTCATACCCGATTAGCTAACAAAAACAAAAAAAAAACCTTGCCTATACCTGCCAAATAGGGTATGGTTCGGGTAGCGGGTATATATAGACAAGGTTTTTTTTTTGTTAGCTTATCGGGTATGGGTATGAGTAAGAATTTTTTTTCATTATTTTATTAGGTAAGGATATGGGTATAAGAATTATTTTGTATCTGTTACTCTATATGATAATTAATAAATACAAATTAGCTGTACCAGAATACATAGCTGTACCAGTAGAGCATAACACAGCTATACCAGTATTTGGGTTATTACAATTAAGGTTACTAATATGATTATTAATTCATTGTTCACCCTAAGGAGCAAACTTTCACCTAAAATGCAAAAGAATATATATAGGACTCTGCATATATATACCCAACAAACATATTGCATCTTCTTAAAAAAAAAAAATACTGCATGAGGAGAAGAATTTGGTTAAATCAGAGTATGATTTTGTGTATCTTCCCATTGATTTCAGGGTTCTCTCTCCTCAAGTTAGCAGCTTACTACCTTACATTAAGGACAAGAGTATACAATATTTAACAGAATGTTTCAAGTTCCTGAAAACCAAGAACATTATCAATTAATGCTAATAATAATATACTATCTGGCGCTTGGATTAATTATGATTTCTGACGCATGTACTTCAAGTATATAATAATGATGATAATAATAATAATTTGCCATAATTGAAACAACATCTTAGATTAACTTACTCCATATTTTGTCTGTTAAACTTATTCAAGAGCAGAATTAGACAAATTTAAATTAGAGGAGACTGAAATGTAAAATAAATAATATGAATATGAGACCACTAAAATTTGAACTCAAGTTTTCACAACCATAAAGTGAAATTCTGAGCTAAGTCTCCACAAGCATATATTTGACGTTTTAAGAGGACGACTGAAATATATAAAATCTTTTAAAAAGAGGAAATTTGAATGAAATTTCAAAATAGATAATTACAATTTTTAAAAGGGTAATTATATCTTCCCCATCTATCCATCCCCCATTTCATCCCCCAACTAACTAACTACCTTTTCTAACTATAATTCAAAATTCTAACTACCTAATGGCCCTACAAATTAATTACTCAATTTTCTCCATTTATTTCTTTCCTCTTTCTCCCTCCCTCTCCCACCTCTCCCACTTCTCCCTCTCCACCTCGGCTTCCACCTCCGCCCGCCTCTCCCACCTCTCCCTCTGCGCCTCCGCCCGCCTCTCCCACCTCCACCTCCGTCTCTCACCTCCGTCTCCCACCTCCCACCTCCGCCTCCTCTCTCTTCCACCTCCGCCTCCGCCGGAGTAGATCCATCACTGTCGACCGCCGGGTCAGATCCGCCTCCGCCGGGTCAGATCCAAGTTATTTGCAAAGAACAAAGCTTCATTAATGGTGAATTAGAACAGTGCGTACTAAGTACATATGGATGAATACTTAATATTTTAGAGATGAATACTTCAACGTTTATGGATGAATACTTAATATCTTAGGCATAAATACTTTAACTTATATGTATGAATACTTGATATCTTATGGATGAATATTTTTTATTTGTTTGGTATGCACATATGTTTGTAATACTCTTGGTACATTAACTATTTACACTTACACAATGAAGATGAATACTTGCTTAATGCGGGATGAATACTTGTATGACGAGGTGTGAATACTTGTGCAACGGATAACTCGAAAGTATGTCATCATGGATCTCATTTGAAAGAGAAAATTGTGTAGAAGACATTCGTGGTTTTAGATTTGCAAAATTCCTCACATATCGTCAGAAATATTGATTAGATTGAACGGAGAAAAAAAAATCCATCTCTAAAAACGTGTAATACTCTTGGTACATTAACTATTTACACTTACACGATGAGGATGAATACTTGCTTAATGCGGGATGAATACTTGCATGACGAGGTGTGAATACTTGTGCAACGGCAACTCGAAAGTATGTCATCATGGATCTCATTTGAAAGAGAAAATTGTGTAGAAGACATTCGTGGTTTTAGATTTGCAATTCCTCACAGATCGTCAGAAATATTGGTTAGATTAAATGGAGAAAAAAAAACTCATCTCTAAAAACGTGTAAAATATGAGTGATTGATGTGTCTAAATATGCTTCTATTGCAAAGATGAATACATTTATATAGATGGATGAATGCTAGTTGTGTTACAGATGAATACTTTTTTTGCAAATTTCTAAAATGAGCTGAAGGTAGTTAGAAGTCCCCCACTTAATTAATGCGCTGACGGTTATGCGGTCCCCCACTTAATTAATGCTCTGACAGTTGTGCGGTCCCCCACACATGTTGTTTGTCCCCTACTTTCTTGTTGTAATATATCCAAATATGTTTCTATTGCAAATGTGAATACCTTCATATAGATGGATGAATACTAGTTGTGCTACATATGAATACTTCTGCAAATTCCTAAAATACACTGACAGTTATAAATTCTAACTAACTAACTACCTTAATTAATGCAACTGACGGGGAATGAAACGGGGGATTGTTCACGGGGGAGAGCTAGGCGGACCCTTTTTAAAATCAGAAAGATAGCTAAGCACCCACTAACTAGGCTTTATATCCGTCTCTGAACTCTATACATTTATTTTTTTATTTATCTCTCCTCATTAATCAAATTTAATTAATGATTTAAGTATAACTAAATAAAAATAACTGACATCACCTTGAAATAAGAAATTTAATTCTACTTAATTTTAAGTAACAACTACGGCCTAAGATAATATAATTTTAAACTATAGGATGGACATGGATACCGATTGATGGTCCCGATCCTCAAAGGTAATTCAAATTTTGAGTTTCAATTTGGACCGTCTAATTAGAATTCGGACCAATTCAGTTTGAGGTAGAATGTATGAGGTCCTTTTAGTAATCGTATCAAAGCAGATCGGACGATCTGGATCTAAACTCAAAATTTAGTTAGAGTCCGGCTACAATGATATTGGTGGTATATACCACTAACTCCAAAGCTTATCGGATATTCTTTAAACGATAAATTCAAACTGTTTAAACCGGTTTACTTTATAAGTTATGCATTTACATGAAATAATTATACTTTTTTCGACCTATTTTATACAAAGTCAAGAAGACAAAATATAATAAAAATAAATATATTATACTATTTTTTAAAACTTATATTTAATAGCTTGATTTAATATTAGATAAATAATAAAGATTATAAAATTTATACATAAACACATTATTTTTCAGTTTGTCACTGGATGCCGGACTCTTTATCTCAGGCAGGGGTCTAAATAATGCGCTATAGCGTTTTCGGACAGGAGCGGATCTAAGGCTTAGCCATCCCTATGATTTTAAAATTTTAATTATACGTATAGGAATTTAATTGATTTTTTTTTTTACTTTTTATATAGTTTAGCAACTCTCAATAAATGACATATGTTTAGTTGTAGCCTAGTTGTTAAAACTCTATTTAATAGTTGAGAGATCTTGTGTTCAAATTTCACTCACCACAATTGTACATTTTAATTTTCAGCTATTTTTATCAAAAATTTCTAGTTTTGCCCCAGTGCAGACCATAAAAGTTATAGAGCTTATTACTTATTAGTATTGTAGCACATTATAGCGATGCAATATGACAGTAGGATCGTTTTTTTAATCACCCCGCTGTGCTGTGATAATGTGATAAATGCTATTTAAACATGAATTCTGAATTGATACCCCTAGTTGTACGACTAGCATGTAATAAGTTGGTAGCAGTTGGCCGCAATTTGTGCGCAAGAAATTTAATCAAGTGACAAAATTGACGCGTTTGCTTGCGTCGCATCCCTCTTCTGACTCTGACTGACTCTGACCAGTGAGATCTCTGTTCTGTTTTTTTATTTGTTTAATCTCCTCCACCGCACTAACGCCGCTCCATAATTCATGCAATGATGCAACGCCGCTTGGTTAAATTAAATTGGTGGCGTGTGAGCTCAACCAATCACCATCACCATCACCATCCCACAAATGTGAACTTGGGCATAGCGCATAGGCTAGCCAATCAGGCAAGGGTTAATGGATGGAATAGGAAAGGGACTTATGAGATCGAGTTGTGATACTGAAATGGAGATGCAGGCCTAGAGCGCGTATCCTCTGCATTAACTAAAAAATGAATCTTTTGAATTAATGAATCTGAACCGTCTGATTTTAAACAGAGCCAATTCGTTTTCTGACTATAACTTAGGAGGATTTTTAATATTCGTGCAAACTAGATCCGCATGAATCTTAAAACAGATTGGATGGTCGAAATTCATTAACTCAAAAGATTTTCTTCTGAGTTAATGCAGAGGATACAAATTCTGTAGACCTACGGGTCTTGTAAGAAAAAAAGAAAAAAAAAAACAAAACAACTGTGTTTCTTCATTCTCACAACCTGGGATCCGCTTCTGCTCCTTTTCTTACAGAAAAGGAGGGCCCTGCTTTTCCGATCCGAACCATTCAAATTCGTTCATTCACGTATCTCGATAAAACAACTTTTTCATACACAAATCTCAACGAATTTGAATGGTTCGGATCGGAAAAGCAAGGCCCTCATTTTCTCTAAAAAAAGAAGCAGAGGCGGATCCCACAACCTGTGGGTCCCACCCATCCAGCTGTGCGTGCATAGATTTTCTGATTGTCATGCTTCATGCCTTGGATAATGGATATGCATATGCTTATGGACTTTGAGATTGTTTTCTTCGGTAGAATTAGGATTAAATCAAGCTTTTATTGAGGTTAACTTTAAAATTCATTATATTAGTTTCAAACAATAAATTCAAATTGTTGAAACCGATTTAGTACATTTGTATATAAAATTTCTAAGTTTCAAAATTTATTTAGTTAAAGTTAGACGATTAAAATATTATAAAAAATGAGTGTATTAAAATTAAGTATTTAACTTACAAATATTTTGTTTTTGACTGTTTGAATTTATACTAAATTAATTAAAAAAATCATACATTTTGTATTTAAACATGTTACTTATGAAGTAGATCGTTTTTAACTATTTATATTCGTTGTTGGAAGTAAATCTAAAAGTTTTAGAGTTATAAAATTGAGCAAAGCTAAGATGTGATGTGCTCATCAAGAGGGGTTGGTGAGCACAACTCCAAAAGCCTATCAGATTGTACGAATTCAAACCATTGAAATCCATCTATTTCATGAGTGATGCATGTACATGCAAAATTTTGAAAGTTTTGAATTCATTTAGTACAAAGTCAAGCGGTTAAAATAAATAATGAAAAATGAATACATAAAACAACTTATAAAATAACTTATAAAATGTTTTTTTACCGCTCGAATCACTCATGAAGTAGATGGATTTCAAACGATTTGGATTCGTCGTTTAAATACAATTCGATAGACTTATGGTATTGTATTCACCAACCCCTCTTGATGAGCACATCAAACTCTATCTTTGCTCTATAAAATTTGATAAGTTCGAGAACACATACTCAGTTCTACTCTCTCTCTCTCTCTCTCTCTCTCTTTCTTCTTCTTTTTTTGGTTATAAAGCAAGAAAAATACCCACCGGTTTCCTTTTTTTTTAAATTAGTTCATATAGATTATAAAAATAAACTAATACCAACAAAATTTCAAACTGTAGTTATTAAACTACAGCAAACCCTCCCAACATACCCCAATGCACAAAGCAAGTGCACATATACAATCTAAAAAAAGTATAACACACTAGTAGAAAATGTACAAATAGTATTGCCCCATCAGAATTGGACTTTTAAAAAATGTGATACTAATACTTTTAGGATCGGACAAATAGTATGAGCCGATCTTGAAAGTGGGTATTAAGATCGGTTGTTTTTAAAGAACCGTTCTTAATAGTCCAGATCGAACATATCAGGAACGGTCGTTTATAAACGACCGTTTCTGATAGTGACTAATCAGGAACGGGTCTAAAGTCTAATTAAGACGGACTAAACAACCATATAAATTAAAAATTAACAGCTTTATCTTTTTATAATTTATAATTTTTATAAGTATTTATATTTTTAGTCTCTTTATAAAATAAATTACACACATAATTTATAAACATATGCTTAACTTCAGACTGAGCTCCTGCATGTCCAAGTAATAGCTAGCTTGTCCACATATTTCCTTGAAAAATGTGCTTATTTCTAATATTCCACATAACCCAACATGCTGATCAATAAATTAGAGATTTCAAATAAGATTTTCCATTTAATGAAAAGATAGTGTTAAGAGTCCCACAAATCAGAAAGGGAGACAAAACTAATTAAGTGATATATCCATTGTATTGAAATGATTAAATGCTTCCCAAAAAGTGTAGCATTAAATAGAGGACAACAAAAACAAGTGATCTATATTTTCTAACAAATCATAAAATACACAATTCCACACCTGTGCAAGTATTTTGCATATTACCAATAATTTCCTTAAACTCAAATTAACTCATAAGATAATCTAACATGTACCAATACTAAAACGTGAAAATTTGCCTTGAGTTTTGCCATTATAATTTGATCATAAAAATAACTTGGTCGTACGTAGAATTTTAGTCGATCTAGCTCGTTGTTCACATAATATTAAATGCACAAAGTTACTTCAATTTAGATAAATAAATTTGATTAATGGTTCTTTTTCTAAAACTTAATTCTTCAAAACAAGATTTTTTTTTTTTTTGAAAATCTTCACAGAGACTGCGAAGTCATGAGAAGGAACCAAACTCTCAACCTTTGGATAACCAACAGTCTTAAAACTTTTTTCCTAGCTAACTATGCTACCTCCCCTTTCAAACAAGATTATTGTTAAGGTGATAATTTGCTTGTCTTACTGCGTTTTCTCAAGTGTATTAAAGACTTTTTAGTGAAGCAATCTAGCATGGGTACACTTAAAATTTTACATCAAAAGAATTTTTACGTGTCTTCATTTGAAATTGATGTTATAAGAAATTTCTCATGTATATTTTGATATTGAGGGGTGAGTTTTGTATGATCTATCATGTGAGTGTTACCTAATTTTTCATTTAAGTATCTCTTCAATGCCGTGAACTATACTAGTCATGGTTTGTTATCTCTATGAAAAAAAGAAACAATATTGACAAAAAAGATGTATCCAAGAGTGATATTTTGATACATTTAGAAATATTTAAATGAGACACCGGAGAAAATCAATAAATACATGTTGTAAAAAGTAATTATATATAAATAATTTTTTCTTAGCATGTCTTTGTAATTTAAGATAGTTTCTAACGAATTGCTTATTTAATTTTATTTTCTAATTGTGTCTTATGTGTTTTATTTTATGGAGTTGTCGGCTAATCTATTTTTTTTTAATATTAGAAATGATATACTAATAAACATGTGTTTAATGGGGTTATGTTTTATAATGTTTGTTTGAATAATTGTAATAAAGCACAATTTTTTTTCCCTATTTTTCTTTATAGAAATGTAGATCTTTATTATTCTAAATGATATTTTTGGTTTTGAAAAATAACGTATTAAATTCACATGTCCCTAAGATATATTATTAGACCGATGGGTCCATATGTTTGGATGAGATGAACCAACCATAAATTTAATAATATATTTCTACTTTTTTTTTATGAAGAAAAGTAGTGGATATTTACAAGCTTATGTAGGTTTGCCTTGATGCATGTTTTTCACTTAAAAAAATATTGTAATTGTAGTTGGTTTCAACTATGAAATTGGTGACAGAAGTACCGCATTTTGGAAAATAATATAATAATGTATAAATTATTAGAAAACTAAACTTAAATATGACATATAGAATAATAATAATGTCTATCTGTGGCTGCCACAGAGGATCAAAAACATAAAATAACCTTCAAATAATTGCAGTTGTTGCCGTGGCACGAGGGATAGAATATTAGAATTGGACTTTGAACTAAAATAAAGTTTGAAGAAAGTACAATTGTCCAAAAACTATTTTTATATTTTTATTATAATTTTGAGAAATATATTTTTAATCTAGTAGTTGAAAGTTGAAACTATTAATGCTCGCTAAATGGAAGACATGTGCTTGAAATTATTTATAAATTTTTAAAGTTGAAAAATTTGACTCTTATTTTTATCTCTAAAAGAAATATTTTTATCATAATTTTAACTATCTCCTCATAAATAAGATTTAAGAAGGGTTCGATGTCACAAATTTTGGAGGCACAAACTGACACAAATACACTTTTTTCTATTTATTATTTAAAATTCTAAATCCACATCACACTAAATATTTAAGTGTCATGTCAGGTAAAAAAAAAAATTTTAATTGCGAATTGCGAATTGCGAATTGCGAATTAAAATATGTTTTTGTTCATAATATCGATATTTAAGTGGCAATGTGTTAGGATGACATGATATTTTCATTTAATTTAATTCAAAAGTACATAAAAGATGGAGAGCTCACAATACGAATATATGAATTAATGGTAAAAGGTCAATTTTAATGCTAATTTTTGTCCTCTTAATTTTATATAAATATTTTAAATATTTTAGAAGTTTATAAATTTTTTGTCTTCTTAGTTTTAGTAATTACATATTTTAAATATAATAAATTTAAACAACCAGTAGATCACATATGTAAATTTTGACGCAAATTAAACAATTTAGGTCCGACTTCGGATCAGACTTTGTCCAAAAAAATTTGAACAAAAACCCCACCTTTTGTAAAAGTATTGGAGAAGTCTTTTTAATGGATCCAATTCATTCATTATATAATATGGAAGCTAAAGCTAAAGAGGAGTTTTTAAATTAAAAGTGACTCAAAATTGTTTTATTTGAAATTTATAATTCATACTAGGAATTTTAACACCAATCAGACGGTTTAAATTTGATTTAAAATAAAATTTGTTTGAAATCCTATGGACAAAATTCAATTTCTGTACAAAATCTAAAATTTTGAAACATGAATCCGTCTGATTTAGATGGAAAGTTTGAGAAGAAATTAATAATAAGAGCGACGTTGCTTTAAGCAGCAAAGTTGGCATTTTCCTTCCGTCTTATACGCCAAAAAACAGCTGGTAAAGAGCCGCAAAAGCGTCAACGGCCCATATCTAAATAGTCTAAAGTCTAAACATTTCACGGGCTATTGCCTGGGCCCCACTCCAGACTTGTCCACTCCTCGAATCCATATTCTCTGCGGTAAAATAAAATTTGATTTTAAATTATGACCGTCCGATCAAAATCCGGACCAATCGGGTCCGAGATGGAATGCAAGGGAACCTTTAATATTGGTGCAAAATCAGATCGGACGGTGTAAATCTAAACTCAAAATTTCTGTTACCTCAGGTGATGTGAATTCGCTCCCAGTCCGGTCATGTCCGTTCTGACCTCTTCTACCCACTTCAGCTTAAAATATACTCCTCCTTCCATAAAAAAAAAAAAAAATATACCCCTTCTGTGCACAATAATCAGTGGTCCCCACCATCATGACCCATCTTTCACTCCGAACCAGATTTGGTCCGATGTATGTCGGATCAAATTGAGTCCGATGTCCGATCAAAACTGTCCAATTTGCATCAAATTAGTGTGCACTTGATACGCACGAAGTTTAAAGTTGACAGCACGATCTTATCTCGGATTGGACGGTTGTGATCTGGCATTAGACCACCATCGATTTGCTTTTACTGTCCCACCTATACATACACTCCTCCACCTAAACTGTTACTGCGAGACACTATACCGTATTTGTAACCCATAGTCCGGTCCCGTACCAATAATCTAAACACTACAATTCATTACTGAAAGATCAAAATCAATCGTTTTCTGGCGAATTTCTCAAGCATTTCCCGAATGCGCGTGGAAGCCACGATTGCGCGTTCTGTTAATGCGATCCATCTCGATTTATTGCGTACTTCGCGTGCTTAATTGAGATTTTGATCTAACGTGGTTGGAGGGGGAGAGAGAGAGGGAGAGAGGGAGAGATGGCAGTGCCACTGGCAGTTTTGTTAAAGAGAGAACATACAAGCGAGAGGATAGAGAAGCCCGATGTGTTGTACGGTCAGGCGAGTCAGAGCAAGAAAGGGGAAGATTTCACGTTTTTCAAGACCGAGTGTCAAAGAGTACCTGGCGATGGATCGACCACATTCTCAGTTTTTGCGGTACACTTTCTTCCTCTCTGCCGAAATTCTTGATTCATGGATCTTTTTTTGTGTTCAATTCCGTTTCTCTGTAGCTGTTTCTCTGAGATCGAATCTGTAATGATCAGCTGACATGATCGCTGTAGTCCTGTAGTGCCCCAGATTAGATCGCGAGGAATGAATCGGACGATCGATTATGCTTACTTTTTTGCAACTTAAACTAACGGTTAAAATTATACATAACTGTTTAATTGCAGATAAGCCTGTGGACTGGTTATTATTTCTCTTTTAATTTTTTGAGTCACATTACTAAATTTAGTGATTTAGAGTTTCGACAATTTATAGAATATTCCAAATTTTCTTTAGCAAGGCATTACTCTATTGGTGCCAAATTTAGTTGATACAAATTTTGGAGTACTAGAACTTAATTTTTAAGGTCAGTAATCAGTGAAATATTTTTCTGTAGCTATTTGATGGGCACAACGGTTCAGAAGCCGCTATATATGCAAAGGAGAATCTTCTAAACAATGTTTTAGGCGCAATGCCGTCTGATTTGAGTCGGGATGATTGGCAGGGGGCTCTTCCAAGGGCTTTGGTTGCCGGCTTTGTCAAAACTGATAAAGATTTTCAAAATCTAGGTATCCATTTAGTAATGCTGGGGGTACTTGATGTAACTGCTATAATACCTAAGCAACTGTTGGTGAAAAGATTACCATACTGGCTGCTTCTGTTTATTTTTTACCTCTTTGGGGCTGTTATGCAGTAATCTTTTGGGATGCTATGTTTACATGCTCTAGTGGATCACTAAGGCATTAATTATGTGTGATACTGGTATGTTCATACAAGTATGGAGTTTATAGTTTTGTACTATTTGACCACAAATTAGTTGCTTTTATTGGTTGTTTGAAGACTAATACTCAGTTAGATGCAGTGGAGGCTAATTGCACAACTAACAGTTGATGCATATTTGTAGAGTTGTGATCTTTCCACTTTTAGTGGTGTGTTTTTTTCCTTGGTTTGTGCTGTTACTGGTAAGGTAAACCATTTTGGCAGAACCTTAACAATTTATCTTCTTCCAATAAGTGCAAACCAAAGAACAATAGTTAGAAAATGTAGAGTTGTAAAATCTCATTTGATCTCTTAGCTACCAGTTCCAAGCATAGTCCAAATGATTGGCCAGATGTGAAACTGTATTCCTGCATCAAGATTCCTTTTTTGTTATCTTAAACATTGTTAAAGGACATTAACTTGAATACCTTTTTCTGTGGTAACTACCTTAGCACATTCATCGGGGACAACTGTAACAATGGTGATAATAGATGGATGGGTCGTTACGGCGGCATCTGTAGGTGATTCACGGTGCATTCTTGAGTCAGCTGAAGGTTCTATGTACCATCTATCAGCTGATCACCGGCTTGATGTTAACGAAAAGGAGTAAGTTCTCTCTTTGTGTGTGTGCGTGCCTGGGCCGGGGGGGGGGGGGGGGGGGGGGAGGACATGCATGCTTGTGTTGGGAGGAGATTGTATACTGGGTTTCCACTGGATTTCGCTGTCCCAGATATTATGTAAATACAGATGATATATATCGTTGGACTTCCGCTGTCCCAGATATTATGTAAATACAGATGATAAATATCGTTGGTATTTACATTTAAGACCTAAAGATGTGAAAGATATCTAAATATCTTCTATACTCAAGATACGAGAACTTATACTTTTACACTCCTCCCTTTATCTCTTTTCTTGAGAGGATGGAAACTACCTATGGAGCATTAGTACGCACCAACACTTGTACTAGTGTCTGACATGACATATTTATGGGTACAGTGAGAAGGCACTTTTGAATGATTCTTCATTGGGACTTGATTTCCTTGTTGTGTCAGACATTGATAGCATTTTTCCAGAAGTATGCCTGTTACATAGGAAATATTAGTTAAAAATTATTACTGATAAGAGGGATGTTCAAAACTGTTTGAAAATATTTGCTTGAAAATTTATTTGCAAGCTAATTCCAAAATGCAAAAGTACTAGTGGTGATTGTCCTTTGTTCCCGTAATTTGATTGTGTTTTTTTTCTTTCTCTGTTCTGTCCAGTTACTAGTTATTAAATATTGTAATACTTTAATCGTACAGGGTAGAACGTATTACTGCTAGTGGTGGTGAGGTTGGCAGATTAAATATCGTAGGTGGTGCAGAGGTTTGCTCGCTCTCTCTCTCTCTCTTGCTCTTTCGCTCTCTCCCGCTCTCCCACTAAATACATATGGTGCAGGCATTTAGTGTCCTTATTTGAGGCCCAATTGGAATTATATTAATTATAAATCATTATTGTTCTCCTCGTTGGTTTTCCACTTCTGTATAATTGATCTTTTCATAAGGAATGTGTTTCATTTTTTTTAAGAGTGGAAAATTTTATGTCTGTTAATGAATATTGGGAATTGTTTCTCACCCAGTATTACTTTTTTCCTGAAAGTTAGTAATATGGTGTAATTTCATTCTCCCCTTCTCTACTTCTTGCAGATAGGTCCGCTTAGGTGTTGGCCTGGTGGTTTGTGTCTTTCGAGATCTATAGGTGATTTGGATGTTGGTCAATTCATTGTTCCTGTTCCATATGTGAAGCAAGTCAAGGTTTGTGAAGTTACTGCCACACGTTATTTCTGGTTTGAAGTTTAAAATGCCACTAACTTGAAATTTACTGACCTTTAAATTTGGTAATAGTGTGCAATAATGCACTGGTTTTGTTTCATTTCTGAGATTAGTTTGTCCATTTTAATGCAGTTATCCAATGCAGGAGGCCGCCTTATAATTGCTAGTGATGGTGTATGGGATGCTTTGACCTTTGACTCTGCTCTTAAGTGCTGCCATGGGTTGCCCGCTGATTCTGCAGCTAATCAGATTGTGAAGGTAGTTGCATTTGTTTCTTTGTTAATTTGCATTCCTTGCATGATGAACAGTATGATCCGACTGCAGATTTGTATAAGAAAATACTCAAAAAGGAATTGCTGTCTCAACTCTCAAGTATGATTATGTTTAACTTCCCCAAAATGGTAGTAAGTATGCTAAGATAGTTTAGTTGGGATATTGTAATCAAATAAATGTAGAAGTATATATTCTAGATAATTTGGCTTGATATCATGACAATGCTGGGAAAGTAGGTTCTGGTCATTGCTTTAACTGTAAAATGACAAAATGATAGATGCATAATCCATTTATGTGGTTGGCTTGATTCTTGATCAATGATTCAGAATTACAATAAATTAATTGGTGTTATCCAGAATTTCCTGTTTCTATGAGATGCAGGTTGACTCTTCATTTGTGACACAACATGAAAATGTCAGATTCATGATCCAAATACTCAAATTGAAAGCAATGTGTTATGCTACATTTTTACAATAAATTTCTTGTTACTTTTCAGGAAGCTGTACAGGTGAGAGGCCTGAGAGATGACACAACTTGCATTGTGGTAGACATATTGCCTAAGGAGAAAGCGGTCCCCGCTCCAGCTCCGCATCCGAAAAAGCACGGAATGGGAGTCTTGAAAAACATTTTTCATAGGAAACCGTCTGCCAAGTCGATCAACGTGAAACGAGAGTACTCAGAGCCGGATGTTGTAGAGGAAATATTTGAGAATGGATCTGCTGCACTTGCTCATAGGTTCCGTTTTTTTCTTATTTTAGGATCAGTAGGAGCTGTTATAACAATTACCAGTAATGGTATATGCACAATGGTGCCTTTGTTGGTGCTGTTTGTTAGCTCTGATACAATTTCATGAACCCAAAAATACATTATTCTTTCTTTTTCTTTTTCATTTTTTTTTTTAGTGGGGGGGGGGGGGGGGTTGCAAATAGGTTAGAAATTGTAGGGAAACGTAGATATGTCTAATCACCGGTTTGGAATTTTTTATAACATTGCCTATTATTTCCTTTTTTCATATTCTTCTGGTGAATAATGTAGGCTAGATACGGGAAATGCAGTCCAAAATATGTTCAAGATATATGCATGTGCGGTTTGTCAAGTAGAGATAAGGCCACAGGAGGCCATTTCCTTGCGCTCTTGTCCTTCCCAGCCTAGGAAAGTTGTTAGTCCGTGGGATGGCCCGTTTCTCTGTCATAGTTGTCAACAAAAGAAGGAAGCAATGGAGGGGAAAAGTTGTTCACAAGGTACGAAAATTGTGTTACAATACACTTTTTTGTTGTGTTTTAATTTCCTAAACTCAAATTTTATTTATAAATATGCAAACCTATTTGTCAATTCTCCTCGAGTTTGCTAAGAGTTACAATAAGGGAGAGTATTTTAATAATTTTTTAAAGAAGAGAACAGGATTATTTTTCTTTTCTGTTCTCTCTTTGGAATTCATTTTAGGACCTTCACATTTCTGCATTTTTTCTGGGTATTTCTACATGCACTTGGCGCAGAACTTCTATCTTGGTGTCTGAGGGTTTCAGTACCAAAATTAAAGAAATTCACTGTATCTATTTAAATCCTCTTTTGGATTTTTAAGCGTGTAACCATATTTTATTTGTGTTGCACCTTCATCCAAAAGGCCAACGGTGGCCATGGAATCTTTGTAACTTGCTAACAAACAGGGGCAGGATTCTATAACTCATTTGTTGGTCAGCTGAAGTGAAATTTATATTCTCCTTTTGTTCTCTTCAGACTTCTCATCTTCTTCGAAGAGTGCTTCAAGTGATTCTTGGGAGTAAATTAGATCAACTTGGCGACAATACAAATATCTCTGATTTGCAAATCCTGATTTGGGGCTAACTTGAATTCTTCAGCACCCTAATGGTGCATTTGCTTATTAAGGCATCCACAAATGAAGGGCTTCTTTTTTTGGCTAAGATAGTGGTGTACATACGCCATTTGTATAGAGAAAACATTTCGTACCTAGAATTAGGTTTAGGTGGTTTGCAATCTGATATTATTTTGGTTAATTTTTCTCTTATTTTTTTGTTGAACATCGATTAATTTTAAAAGAGTGCTTGTACTTGTCTATAGGGAATTATAGAGATCATTGATTATTGGATTTTTTTTTTTTTCCTAGTACCATAATTTATCGAGGTATCATTCATTGAAAGTAAGAGAAATGTGAAATGATACATGTATTATAGCTTGTTTCCAGGTAAAAGAAGTACAAATTAGGCATGTGAAATTTCTTTTGACATTGTGCTGTTATCGTTGTAGATATTTTTCTTCTACTTTACACTTTTCTAGTACGGTGGAAGCTCTTTATTTTGAGAAATTGGTGATTATTAGCGTCATGTTTGTTGGTGCTGTTTGTATCAGTAGGTGTAGGTGTGTGGTTTGTATCATGACTGATGAACAAATAGGTTATACTTGCAAGAATGTTTCTAAACAGGGGCGTCCCAGAAATCAATGGTCCGTTTGGCAAATACATGGAATAGTAGAACAGTAAATAAAAAATATATAAATTTTGAATACACTTCAATTTCTCATTTTCGGTTAAAGATGAAAGAATGAAAAGGTGAAAATCCAGAAAAGAATATCTAAACGAGTCAATTTTATCTCTTGAAAAATGTCAATTTTTCTATTTCATCATCTCCATAGAATAGAGAATTTGACTCGTAAAAAAATAGAGGAACCTAGTTGTAAAATGCAAGAGTTTTTGATTGATCAAACGGTTATAAAATTTTTAAAAAGGAATTATAGATATCTGTTTTATAGCTTAAATAGGTTGTGTATTGTATTCAAAATAATTTAAAAATTGATTGGTCATCTATCAACTGAATCAAAATCAAAATTTCAGTTTTATCGGCACTGATCGAACGATTTTTACATTACACTGTGTTTAATATATAACATAGTAACATACACATAATTTTATTTATTTTTCTATATTAATAGCAGGCTATCGAATCAGGTTTTTTTCGCCTACCTTCAACAACAGTTTACCACTTGAAGACAAAATTGGAACAACAATAAAAATTAAATCAATATTCATACCAATCAACATCTCGTCTATGCAAGCAGAGCGAACACCTAGGGCTCACCGCTTTGTCTAAGCGGCGAAAAATCAGGCGAAATCAAAGGAAAATAAGGTCGTTTAAGCGGCCGACTCTCTCCTCTCCGTTGCCTGGAGAGGGCAGAGGCGCAGAGCGAGTAATAACAAAGCGGTGCTCTTCAGCGGTGGTGACAAGAGGCAACAATAAAGGAAACACTCGCGATTTTCTGCTGCGCTCATCTCATCGTTCTGGGTGTCGTACTCGCGGGTGCTTTCTCTTTTTCGGCGATAGAAGGGTGAAGGGTGAAGGGTGAGTGGTTTCCTTTTTGTACAGTAGGTATACTTTCAGTTTTTGGTCTCTCTTTTTCTGTTTTTCTTTTTCTGTTTAAATGTTACTGTTCTGAACTGGTTAATTTAGTTTTCAGTCTGATTTGATTAAGTACCGTCTCAGCTGATGAGTAATTGTTGTGGTCCGGTTGATTTAATTTTCGGTCTGGTTTGGATTCAGTGCATTCTCAGCTATGATATGCGTACAGAAGAATTCATTACTAGACTCCTATCACTTTAATCAAGTAAAGATAATCAATTTGTGTTCACATGATGTACATATTTTTGTGCGTTTTTAATTTTGTTTAGCTGTATATTTCCATAGACACTCGTTATCTAATTTTATGTAACAGTTACTTTGTAATTTTTTCTATCAATGCGATTGCCTACGAATTTTCAATCAAAAAAAAAATAAATAAAAAAATGGCCCAGATACTTAAAAAAAATGATTATTAAAAGTAATATTTGATGTTTGACAATGAAGTTCATTTTTTTTTAAATAGAGAAGTAGGTAAAGTGTTTCAATTTTAATTATCCGGGCTTAATTTTCATCTCTATATTTAATGATATATAATCTATTAATAATCAATCTTTAAAATTTGCTACCAGAAGTAAGTTTGAAGGGCTTCATAAATTGACTAGTTGGAGAAATATTATTCATTTATCATAATTAAGTAATAAAAAAAAATGTGGGGACCTGGAGGTGAAACTCCAAATTCCAGAGATGTAGCTAGGCATTTTGATTGATTCCTTTTGTGTCTTTTTCTCAGGCATTGCATCAGGTAAAATTGACATGGGCAACATGGAGCGTGTGTGGCATTATTAAAAAAATTGACATGTTTTTGTAATTAATTATTATGTTTGCGATGGCGATCATCTCCAGTAGACAATTGTACTCTCACAAAATGACAAAAAAATGTTTATAATTTTTGGATGTTTTCGTAATAATAAATGGGTTGGTTGGGTAACTATAAGCATATTAGTCCAGATATAATTCAATTTTGCCATTTATTAATGCTTATCTTGACTGTTGCTATTTTCTAACAAAAATAATTTCAACGACAAGGATTGATCAAAATTAAACCCTGGCAAAAAAAAAAAAAAAATTTTTTTTTTTTCGCATATAGGCTATAGGTCTTGAAACGACATAATAATAACAAAATGTATAATAATAATAATGAGCAACAAATTAGACTGAAAGACTTGTATTGGTCCATTCTAATTATATAGCGACTAGTTAACCGATTTGTTTCAATCAAAGAACCAATCTGCATCTATTAAAAGCAATTTGTCGTTAATTGTTTGTCTCACTTGAAAATGCCAGCTTGGGTTCAACCAAGTAGGCTCAATTTGGGTTCAATAGAATTTTACTGGTACAATTTTTGAATTTTTTTTTTTTTTTTTTGAAATGTGCTAAATTGATTGTAGATAATTAATGCTACAATAAAATTTATTATTGTGGATAAATTTGAATATATTGATTAACCCGACTAAAACTAAATCCAGAGCGATACACCCGGATTCAAGGACTGAAAATCTCGTTTAGAATTCTAGGGATGATTCTACTTGAATAAATTCTAGATGAAACCAATACGTGGTCAGAGAAGACCGTGTCCACGTGTCGAGGGTTGGGTCGAGCAGCTCATTCGGGCCCGCACGCGCATGGACATGTTTTGAGGCGCGTCCGCTTCTGTGAGCGTGTCGTGTGAAAAAGGTTACCAAATCTCTCTGTGAACTCAACTCTAAAACTTATCAATTTGATTTCAAATGACGAATTTAAACCGTTGAAATCCTTCTTTCTTACAGGTGATGCGTCTATATAGTGAAAATTTTAAACTTTCAAATTAATTTATTATAAAGTCAAGAGGTTAAAATTAAAAGGTTTATAAATTAATTTTAATACATTTATTTTTGGACGTCTTTTGACCACTTGATTTTATACAAAACTAATTTAAAATTTTAAAATTTTCACATGTAGACGCATCACTCGTAAGATAGAAGGATTTCAACGGTTTGGATTCGTTGTTTGAAGCCAATCCGATAGGTTTTAGAGTTGAGTTCACAAAGGGGCTTGGTGAACTTAGGAACACCCTAGTTCTACTCTATATACATCGTTATTGAATTTTGATCCAATTGCTACGATTCTTATTGCCTACCAGTGGTGATGCTAGGATTTGAGCTAGGGATAGACAAAAACCGGATTCGGGTTCAAATAAATTAACGGGTTCGAGTTCGGATTCAAGACACAATTTAAAAAATAGCAAGAAATATATTTATGCAAGAAATATATCAATGGTTTCAACTAAGTCAAAAGTTTATAACAAATATTCTTTTACATATAAAAAAAACAAGAAACATATTAATGTTACAAAATCAAGTCAATAGAGGAAGCATTGTTCTACGGTTCTTCATATTTTGAAATTGTTGCATAATTCGTTCATCACCTACCTCATCAAACAACTCATTCTCAACGTAAGTGACCAAACAATCATTCAAGAATTGATCTCCCATTGAATTCCTTACTCGGTTTTTCACATAATTCATCGCCGAAAACAAGAAAATGAGAAAAAAAATTAGAGTTACCTTACTAATTGGTCCATATAAAACAAGAAAATGAGCTTAGTCATCATTTAAACAATTCAACCAATTTAAACAATTCTAACAATTCAAGCTATTCAAGCAATTCAAGCAATTCTACGTAATTCAAACAATTCAAGCTATTCAAGCAATTCAAACCATTTAAATGAGCTTAGTCCTCATTTAAACAATTCAAGCTACTCAAGTAATTTAAACAATTAAAATTGATTAGTCCTCATTTAAACAATTCAAGCAATTCTATGTAATTCAAACAATTGAAGTAATTCTATGTAATTTACCAAATCAATCTATTCAATATATTCAAGCAATTCTCTCTTTCAAGCAATTGAATCAATCTATTCAGACAATTGAATCAATCTATATTTACCGAATTAATCTATTCAATCTATTCAAGCAATTTACCGAAGTTCAAACCTATTCAATAATTCAATAAAACTATCAAAGTTCAAAACTATTCAAGCAATTTACAGCCTACAGGCGTCAGGCGGGCACAGTGGCGGAGCCGCGGAGAGCCGGAGACGACGGTCCCTACTTGGCTACTTCTCTTTCTTCTTCGCACAGGCGCCGCGCGGCCAGCGGGATCGTCGTTCTTTTTTTTCTTTTCTCGCGTCGCATAGAATGAATCTCCTCTGGCGACTTGCTTTGGCGGAGAGTCGTTCTTTTTTTTTTCTTTCTTTTCTTCGTGACGCATCGCTCTGGGCGACTAGGCCTCTGGCTCTAGCCTCTAGCGGCCCATATTTTTTTTAATTCAGCTGGGTTATGGCCTATGGGCTCTAGCTGGGGTAGGCAAGCCCATAATTCAGAGGTAGGCAACCCAATAACTAAGCCCGGTCCATAAATTTTTTTTTTTCCAGAGGTAGGCAAGTGCCTACCCCTGTCCCCATATAGCCTCGCCTCTGTAGCCTACTATGATCTAAATTTCTTTAGTAAATAATTCAAAATATAAATCTCAAATGATACATGGGAACCGTTCATTTTGTTTTATTTCAGAAGTAATGCATTAATCTCAAATCTAAAAAAAATGAACTTCGTTTTTATATATGATTAAGAAAAGAAAAATTAATACAGCAAATGAATCACAATAAATCTTTATATTTCCAAATTTTGATCTTGTATTAAATTTCATCATATTTTTGAAAAAAAAAATGAAGCTCAAACAATCAACTTTTTTTATCTGACTTTATAAAGATTCACATGTCATAGTCAAAATTCGAAATTTAAATTACTCATAAAAAATTATGGTCGTGACATGACACCAAACAAAGGAAATTTGATGTCTCAAAAGTGATAAAGACTGTTTTTTTAATTGTTCTGTTTGATTACTAAAGAGAAATAGTGGCTCAATGAATTAAATATGTATAAATTATAAGTCTAAATTTTTTAAAACAGATGAATAAAAAACAAGTGATGAAATATATATTTATTATAGTATATATAATTTTGAAGGCTCAACATGACACTCCACGGTTAAAGAATAAAGTTAAAATATAAAATATGAGGAGAGAGTATATGAAAATTATTTATTTTGATAATTTTGATAATTTTAAATTATTGTTTTAAATTTACAATTCAATATTTTAGACGTGATCTATATAATGCATATATTATGTCTATAAAAAGTAATAAGATTTGATGTACATTTTGTCGTATATCAAATGACTTGTAAATTTCATTGGTCTGAAATTAGCATTTTTTTATGTATCATCAAACAATACTCAAATTATATGAATTTGATTTTAAACTATTTATATGTCTATAAAATTCCTTTTTAATTTAAATTAATTAAAATAAAATAAAATCAAGCTTGTAAGAGAATCATTGTCAAGTTATCCCTTTGTTTTTATAATATATACGTTTTCTTTAATATTATATAAAATCGAATAACCCATTGAACCATGCAATCTGTTTCTCTACAAAGTACATGAAAGGAAACAAAAGTGTGCCATATATATATATATATCTCTTCATTACCTACGATCATACCAAGTTACCAGCACTCCTGACATTTGAGAAAAAAATAAAAAATCTCAAAAGCCCTTGGCATTTTGAAAATAAACCAACCTTTAATAATTTTATACTTTTGGAAACACCTATTTTCATCTAATAGTATATGAAATTTGAAGAAAAATGACATATGACCATGTCAACTTTCATGTCACGAAGAACTCTAGCCTTTAGTCTAGTAGCAAAAGACAATCCCATCTGAGTGAGAGATCATCACAAGTTTGAAATTCAGATGAAAAAAATTCTTTGTAATAACAAAAATAAAATTTGAAAAGAAAAATCTCCATCTCTCTTTAAAAAAAAATCTTCGCCATCATGTAAATTTCTACTCCCAAGACATCATATATAAATGCCCACAAATTTGAGCGGCATGTTTGTCAAATATCACATTTAATGGTGACATCATTAATGTTTCTAATGTCAAATTGACATTGCAATATTATTGCGTACAGTGACATGTTAATAAAATATGACAAATTAAATAAAACATGGTGATTCTTCTGGTATACATTTTTGCCCAATTAATGAGAAGATATATAGGGGATTTATTTAATTATTGATAAAAAAATGAATGCAGGAAGTAATTCTAATTTTTCAAAAAATACAAGATGGTTTAATTACTAAATACAGTGAATAATGTAAACGATATAAACATATGACACTGCTGCATAGACAATAAAATTAAAAAAAATTATAATTTTTATACTGTATTAAAATCAAAACAACAATGTCAATATCTTTTAACCAGAAGTTATTTTAGTTACATAGTAGGCCTGTGGGCCGGAAGTACCTTATGTGTCTATATGAGCTGTATTTGGAAGGAATATTATATATATATATATATATATATATATATATATATATATATATATATATATATATATATATATAGGGATGGGCTATGGTGCATTGCAATGCATAGGCCCCTCCGTGCATTGGACTAAAATCGTTGGATTCAAAGTCCAAATGACCCATCCGAACCGTTCATCTTGTTCTCCATATTAATATGTGCTTGGAGACCAAATTTTACATTTTTTGGAATTTTTTTGCTATTTATTAAGCTACTTTGAAAATTGCTGATCCGGGTGAACAGTAAAAACAGTGCAACTAAATTCTGGACCATGTGATCAGACTTTTTCAAAGTGGCTTAATAAATAGTAAACAAATTCCAAAAAATGTAAAATTTGGTCTCCAAGCACATATTAATATGGAGAACAAGATGAACGGTTCGGATGGGTCATTTGGACTTTGAATCCAACGATTTTAGTCCAATGCACGGAGGGGCCTATGCATTGCAATGCACCATAGCCCATCCCTATATATATATATATATATATATATATATATATATATATATATTCATTATTTAAACGTGCCAGTGGTTTTCATATAGTACTATATATACAATGTACATCCGGTCATGGACCACATCAAATCATTTTCATACATTGGTTGCTACACTTATCAAACAACATGTACATGATTATCACTATGCTAAATTTAAATTCCTAGTCATGTGTGAATAATACTGAATAAGGTCATTGCGTCAAAGATCCTAACTACATATTCCTGTTTTCACTTTTTTTTTTTTGGGTCTAAAATAATGGTACCGGCTGTTTTTTTAAATAATTCCTTGTGGAATTAATTATAATCTCAATTGGAACTTGAAAATATGGTCCAAAACGAACACATATATATCTTTTGCATTAACTCAGAATTTGAGTTTCTTGGCCGTCCGATTAAGATCCGAGCCAATCCAGTCCGAGATGGAATGTATAAGACTATTAATATTCGTGTCAACACGGATTGGACGATATAGATTCATTATGCATTAATATATCTCGTTGGATTAAAATACTTTCGTATTTTCATGTCAAAAATATTTTTTTCTGTTAAGTATTAGTCTTAATAATATGATTTAGTAGGATGGTTTTTATGTTGTGAAAGAATACATATATACTATATTAGTTTTTATGATAGAAAAATTATATCATTTTTATGTTGTGAAAGTATAAATGCCTATATTAGTTATTATGATAGAAGAAATTAATATACAATTTTGAAATTTTATGAAGATAAAATAGAGTTTTATATATTTATAAGGTGATATTTGTAATTTTGGAGAAAACATATGTAATACTAGAATTCTAGAAGAGTCTACATAAAATTTCAGCTATATCAAATTAAGTAAGACAATGCATTGTATATATTTTACGTAGAAAAGGGCTTTCATTTTTTTTCCTTCTAATAATTACTTTCCTATATATGTTTATCTATTTTTTTTTTGTAAATTTGAAATAGTAATCTAAACAAAAACATACAAAATATGTTCATCTAGTCTCTCATCTAAAAAAATTAATTCGACGTTCCAATATCGAATAATTTGTAGTTTAAATGATACCACGGGTAAAGATTTTAACAGAGTAGTTTTGACGTCGTGCAGCAAACGGACTCCAGAATCTAAAAAGAGCAGCATATAGTTTGTGCGCTGAATGAAGAAAAAAAAGCTCTGTTACAAAATTTACCCTTATGCCACAATGACCGACTATAAATGGTAATTAATAACCTCTCTGACAAGAAAAATGATGCATGTGCATGTCAGGCTCAGGGGAGAGCAGCTTGGGTCCGATGCCCATCGGACTCAAATTTGGGTCCGATGGGTTTCGGGGCCGTCCGATTCATTTTAAGATTTGTGTATACGAATTTTAAAGCAGATGTGAAAGTTGCGGGAGCGAATCTTAAAGTAGATCGGACGGTCATCGAACCCATCGAACTCACTTTGAGTCCGATGAGCATCGGACACAATTGACTCTAATACTTGTAAAACTTAAAACTAAACTAAGATTATATCGCATAATTTAATATAAAAATCCACGATATCACACCTCCGGCTCCGATCTCCATTGTAGTTCACCAACAATAGTTTTAGTTTAAATATAATTATTTTTGAGTAAATATTGAAGGTCAAACTTTTCAAACTAATTTAAATTCAATTTATAGTTGAATTTTGAACCTAGCTACAACCTCTAATACGAAAAAAACAATAATTTTCTAATACGAAAAAATATTAATTTTGTCACTAAATAAAAAATTAATTCTCAGTTAAATTATAATTTATGGATAATAATTATAATACTTGCCTCTTATTTAGCAAAATCACTATGACCATAGTCTCTACTTGTTTTTGTGTATATCACCTGAAAAAAAAAAAAAAACACGGTCATGGTTGCATTTTTGAAAATTTGTCCTAGCTTGTGCAAATTTTCATGGAGGGGATCTTGTGTACTAAAATTAAAGCTATGTATTAATTATCAATAGGGCTGTAAATGAGCTGAGTTTGAGCGAGTTACCTCCAACTCGTGCTCAGTTCATTAAATATATAAATGAGCGAGTCAATTCAAGTTGAGATGGTAATAACGAGTTGTAGAGCAAACTCGAACTCAGCTCGTTATCAACTCGAGTTGGCTCACAACTCGTTTAACCAGTTAATTATATACTACTAGTAAAAGAATTTATCAGTATCCAACAATTTTTCATACAGCAACTTAGTACATAAGTACCAGCAATTGGGTTTAGTTATTTAGAAGGGTCTGGGTTTCTGAGATTTATTGTGACCAATGCTATGTAACTCGAGTTATAAATGAGCGAGTTGGAATAAGCTCAAACTCAGCTCATTTATTAAACGAGTCAGCCAACTCGAGTTGGAATTGACTCGAGTTGTAAATGAGCGAGTTAAAGCGAGCTGTAAATGAGCGAGTTATGAACGAGTTACGAGTTTGAGCAATTTTACCCAGCCCTAAT
Organism: Carex myosuroides; assembly: GCA_028015225.1. Lineage (NCBI taxonomy): Eukaryota > Viridiplantae > Streptophyta > Magnoliopsida > Poales > Cyperaceae > Carex > Carex myosuroides. Next base: position 16,093,781 of record CM051467.1, read on the forward strand.
TATTATCAATTACAACAGAAGATACATAATTACTAGTAGAAGTGTAGAATATATAGAAAATTAAGACGACAAGGAGCCGCTATTAATTTGTTTGACCTCTTGTTCCAAAAAATTTCAAATCACTTAGTTCATGCAACATTAATATTTATAAAAGTTGAAGATCAAACAATCTAATTATTTAATATTTTCAAAACTTTTTTTATTTAAACGAGAATATTCTTCATTTAAACTTTAATCCAACAATCCTTTCACATGATAAAAGACATTAATTATTACTATTAAAGACTGATTTTGTTGAAACTTTCAAATTTAAAACACGTACATGTACGTATAAAATTATCCAAATTGTGTCAGACTATATTTAGTATTTACATGGAAATATTGGACGCCACGTGGCAGCTGACCATTGACTGGAAAATGGAAATTATGGCTAATTATGGACGGAATCAATGTAATTTTGTCAGCACCGTAGAATTATAAGCCGTGATTTTTATTTTTACCCAAAAAAAAATATATTTTAATATAAATAACCAAGTTTCTAAAAGATTTTTATTTCTACCCAAACCGCTAGGAATATTTGCGGTTCGAATTTTATCAGCGGCCTGAATTCTTAATTCGAACCGCTAGGATTCCTAGCGGCCTGAATTCTTAATTCAAATCGCTAGGATTCCTAGCGGTTTGAATCTCTTTTTTTTTTTTAACTTATATACTCAAGTCTAGTCACATCATGTGCAAATGATTGCTTATAAAATTCTGAATTGACAGTTCCACGTGGCGACCCCTACACTTCCCCTGAAATTGCATGAGAATCTTCTTTTCTTTAATTGCATGAGAATGAAGAGTTCTATTCACAATATTAATGGTCAATAAATTGATTAAAAGAGTTCTATTCACCATCTGTCTTTTATATTTGTCCAAGAATATTGCAATTGAATGATATCTTTGCATATCTTAATCTAATGTAACTTAGCATGTCAAAACATTTTGATATTCTATATGTGATAGAAACTGCACAAAAAGAGAAAAATATCTAAAGTCCACAAAAAGAGAAAAAAAAATATTGAAGTTCACAACTCACAAAAAAAAAAAGCAAAAGGAGAAAAATATTTTTTTTCCAATAACACTGCAAATGAACCTCAATGTCTAGAGTCTTTAAAAAAAAAGGAGAGACGAATCAAACATGTTTTTCCATTAATAAGAATGAAGATTCTCATGCTGTGAAAATTTTCATTTGTTTTATGCTTGTTTTTCAATCGTTTTTTTTATGTTTGTTATTTCCAGTTTTTTTTTCTTTTTGTAATTTGCAGTGTTGTTGAAATATATTTTTGAAAACTAAAATTAGTAAACAAATTTATTCTGAGTGAGTGTGGTGTCTAACAACTTGCATACTCATAATCAAGACACAAACCTGTTATTTCTAGAGTAAAATAAATAAGAAATAATTTAATTTTCTGTTATTTTACGGGTTTCGAATCCAGATAAAATTTAAACCTCAGTAAAGAAAAGTTGATTTCGTGACACAGTAGCTAAACAGTAAAAAAATAAATTTTTATTTTTTAAAATTATTGACCGTTGGATTTGTGATCCGCGGCGGAAGTTTCTTCTCTCTTTATCTTTAGTTTATTTTTTTTAGCTTAATTAAAGCGTACATAAAGAATTCTCATGCAATTTCATGAGAAAAGAAAATTTCAGGGGAAGTGTAGGGGTCGCCACGTGGAACTGTCAATTCAGAATTTTATAAGCAATCCTTTGCACATGATGTGACTAGACTTGAGTATATAAGTTAAAAAAAAAAAGATTCAAACCGCTAGGAATCCTAGCGGTTCGAATTAAGAATTCAGACCGCTGATATTTCTAGCGGTTCGAATTTTTAATTCGAACCGCAAATATTCCTAGCGGTTTGGGTAGAAATAAAAATCTTTTAAAAACCTGGTTATTTATATTAAAATATATTCTTTTTTGGGTAAAAATAAAAATCACGGAATTATAAGAAAACCCATCACAATATCACACACACACACACACACACACACACACACACACACTAGAATAATAGATAAAAACAAAAAAATTCATTTAATCTTTTCATACATTTTTCCAAATTTCCAATGATATTACGTGACACCATGACCTCTTAGTTGGCTGCGTTATGGGGTTAACTATGATCACATGCATGGCTTGGAAATTTTTATCCCTTGTAATTTTTATTAATTGATTTGTGGTGCATATATATATGCATGATGAGATCAACCAAGAGGATATCTAGCCAATAACCATGCACGTTGACTCAATCTATACACCTTCAATAAATGCATTTTAATAAAAAAAATATATTTAATGTGCCATGAAAGGACACCTCTCTTTATATAGTAGCAGTTACCTAATATGCTAAATTTTGACAAGTTCTCAAGATTAATTAGCTTGTTAGATTTAATTAATTTACAAGTTAATTATACAGTGCAAGTTAATTATAAACTATTTTGTTATTAAACTTGCACAAACATTCCACTAGGAAAGTGATGGTACGTTGTGTAAAGCTACCTTTTTGTGAAATTTTAATAATTTACAACTAATCTTGAAAGACAATTAACAACGGTTAATAATTAATAAAAACATGTTGTATAATTGGCCTACATTGGTGGCCAACATGACGCAAGTTAGAAAACAAAAATTAAAATATTAATTGAACCATATATATTTCCTGTTCATCATCTTCACACAATGCCACATTGAATGCTTCACCTTCTAAAGAACTAATATCCAATAACTACCTTAGTATATATATATATACTAACTACAAGTGAAAAATAAATAAATAAAGGCACCAACCTTCTCATCATATATTCCCTTATCTCCTCCCCCACACATCATTCTATCAAAAATTCCATGGACTCACCAAAACATTTGCTAATAAGAGAAAACAAGAAAGAAATAGAAGATAAGGTATCATCCCCTCCACCTCCCTCCTCCACTGTCTCTCCCTCTCATGAATTCTCTTTTACAACCTCTCTCCAATCCACCACCCCTCTCCCTCTCACCCCATCACTTAACATCACCAATAGTTGCAACGACAATGCATCGACGTCTTCTCTTGCAACATTTGATTTATCACCGGCCGACAAAATTTTTTCGGGTGGCCAACTTCTGCCTCTCCAAGCCGTTTCCAACACAAAAACACAGCCCCGCAATTCAAATTCATCAGCAGAAAACTTCACTATCCCTCTAGACCGTGTAGAGAGCGATCTCAGCCGAAGATACAACACATCAAATTTTAGCAGCAAAAGCGAGACAACAAAAACAAAGCCCAAATCGATGTCCGATATATTCAGAATTTGGCGTGCGAAGAACGAAGATACTGAATTAAGGAATCATAACAAGACGAAAGCGAACAAGAAGAGATTGGAATTGGGTCAAGTGTTGAAGAAGTTTATGGGCATGGTTGAGAATATTTTCTCAAACAATAGAAGAGAAAGAGAAAGGCGAGATTTACAGAAGAGACCGCATTCCTTTTCGGTCCCGAGAGAAAGAGAGCGGTGGAGAAGGAGAACGAGGGCGCAGCGATCAGCCCCGGCTTCTATGAGAGGGTCTCCTTCGCATAGTGGGCATTTTTCCATGGGCTCCATAAATAAGCTTTCTTCTTCCTCGGATGAAAGCACGATGGAGGAGCTACAAAATGCGATCGAAGCCGCCATTGCGCATTGTAAGAGTTCGATCGGGACCAAGGGAGGTCAAGTGTAGATGGTAAACATCATGACAATTAAAAGGTATATATGAAATTTTTTGTTCTATTGGTTTTTATTCCTTCTGGATAATTTAACAATAAGGAGAAAAAGGTGTTTCATCTTTTTGTTATATATGGTTGTAGGTCAATTGTGAATTAGGAATCAAAAGTATGAATATATATAAATTTTGTACTTGTTTTGGGTAGATGAGACACTCAGATATTATTGCTGCTTCTTGGTGGTTGTTTAAATATGTGATGTTGAATATAATTAAGAAATAGGATTCCACATAATAAAAAAAGAAAAACATTTTTTATAGCCAGTGGATAATTAATGGCTTATCCAATCATTACACACCCTAATCAGAAAACAAGGATCTGAGAAATACAAATGATAGTACATTATATTATAAAAAAATGCTTATATAACAAATCCAACAAACATATATATGCAGCATGTCTTCATTTAAATAAGATCTATAAGAAGGAAGAAATATATAAATTGTGATCAAATTTAGGAGTTGAGTTCAATAATTGGTCAACTTGAACGCCGTTATAGATTATGTCTGATTTTTAATTTTAAAAAAAATACTTTCTGAAAGTTGAATTTAAAGTAATTTTCACATAAGTAACATAATTAAGTTGGAATTTTGAGTGCATGGTAAATTAATATATGCTGTTTGATTTTTATGCAACACTACAATTTTGTAAAACAAAAATTTCTATGCTGCAATGTTTGTTGAAAATTGTCAGAGTTGATTAATTATGGTACTTAATTCCACCCAGAAACTGTTTTGTCACATTTTCTTCTCAAATTATATAGTTTATTTAACTTTTATATAAATATATTTCCTTCTTAGTGGCAAGTGCAAAATCACCCATGCAGCACAGTAATTAATCAGCTTCTAATCCAATTAATTTACAAAATGTGGGTGGTGGATACCATTCAATCTGCATCAAGATTCGTGTGGATAGTTGTAAGATTCATGTAGATCAAATTTGGTCTAATTAATGCTCAACAGACCACACCCACTACATTAATTTGGGGTTTATATCTTTAGAGTAGAACTAGGGTGCTCCTAAGCTCACCAAGCCCTTCCGTTAGAAAATGCTCAACAGACCGCACTCACAGACAGCGATTTTCAAACCATCTTAATAAATAGTAAAACAATTCCAAAAAATGTAAAATTTGGTCTCCAAGCACATTTTAATATAGATTGAACATCTAACGGTTTGAAAATGTCGTTTGAAGTCAATTTGATAGGTTTTAGAGTCGCGCTCACGAAGGGCTTGGTGAGCTTAGGAGCACCCTAGTTCTACTCTATATCTTTATTATAACAGTTGGCACTTTAGTACCTCCTGATTAATTACAACTCTTAATGGCTTATGAGAAATTATATCTGTCCTGGTATGGGCTGGTTTGTGGGCCCATGAGCCGACCATGGTTAGTCACTGACTGTTCTGAAATTGACCCAATCTCTACCCACTAACCATACCATCACGGGCCCACATTACGTAACTATCTACCATTTTTGTTTCATTTCTTTTAATATTGCCATGGGAGGTTTTTCAATTATAAAATTGAGGAAAAGATAATGTCTGTAAACTTATTTAATTTGAGATGAATGATGTTAGTTAGACCCATTAAACATACATTTTTTTAATTCTAGTTTCAATTATTATGCAAAATTCTTTTAGCATCACTATCGTTTATTTTACGAGAAAATTGTACAATTTGCAACAATTAATAAATTATACCATTACAATAATTAGTGATTTTTAATCAGAGTGCATCAGTAAAGGCACAGAAAGGAACCTTGCAAATTAAATAATATATACTCGTGCTTGACCTAAGATAAAAGCACATACAAGGAAATACTTTTGATTGACATAAATACCAGTTTTTAATCTAATAGTTAAGATAATTTTTCTTTCTATACAAAGTTAATTAAACAATATATGTACACATATCTGAATTTGTATTTAAAAGAAAATTCTATATAAGATATTAAAAATTACAAGAACTAGCATTTGGTTTAGTAGCAAAGGCACATGATCTCTATGTGAGAGGTCATGAGTTCGAAACCCACATAAGGGAAATTCTTTGTTATAATAACAAGGGTATTAAATAGTTGGATGGCTTGACCTTCAACTTTACTCAAAAAAAAGATATTAAAAATTACAAAACATATGGAAAATATGTAATGAAGTTGAGAAATATTTTGACATCTTATTTGGGACTAAAAGGCTTGGTTGTTGTTGTTGTTGTTGTTGTATCATAAGAAAAAACAATCCAATACAAGATTTTTTGAAAGGTTATTATTTCAACAAGTTGAGATCCATCTCTAATGCAGCAGCATACATATATTGCATGGCTAACAGTATCAGATGTGTATCTAGCATGGAAACAAATAATGGATGAGCTTACCCTTCTAATTATCAGAAAATCCTTGTTTTCTCTGGTACAATGAATACCACACTGCTATTGTTAAAATAAACAGCTAGTTTTCAAATTTTATTTGTAACGGCTAGTTGTAGGGAATTGTGTCATGTAATTAATAGACTAGAAGATAGTTGTTGTAATTAAATAGAATAAGTTCATAGTGTAACGGCTAGTTTTTTTATTTCTTCTATAAATAGATATACATGTAAAGCTGAAAATAAGTTTGCAATAATAATTTACTTTCTTAAATCTCTTCTCTTCTCTATTACAAAAATTAACATGGTATCAGAGCAAAATACTCTGTGACCGAAAAAAATCAAAAAAACCGCAACAAATTTCAGCAAAAAAAATGGCTCAAGAAGAAGTAACGAACTTCTCGAAGCTAACAAATACCTTGCTCAATGGCAAAAATTACGTGTAATGGGCGAGGGCAGCATCCAGGGCCCTGAGTGGTCGAGAGATGTTAGAATACATCACTGGTGAAAATAAAAAACCAGAAATCAAAGATCCAAATAGGCTAACCCCCGAAGAAACAACGACAACAAAACAATGGAGAACAACAAACAACTATTGTCAAACCTCAACCCGACCAATGGTAATAAATATGCATTGGTTGCAAACAGTATGAAGGCAAAAATAAATGGTATATGAGAAATTAATTTGTATAACAAACAAATTAAAAATGTTTTGTATTTAGAAACATTTCCTGTAAACTTACTTTCTATAAATAAATTAACACAATAATTAAATTGTAATGTAATATTTTCTTGTAAAAATGTTGTATTTCAGGACCGGAAAATCAGCGTCAAGATTGGTGAAGGATTTCTTAAAAATGAACACTATATTTAGAACTCCAACAGATTAAATCTTTGTGCTTCCGCAATATTTGTTAACTCTGATCTTTGGTATAAGAGACTTGGGCATCCTTCCGACAAGATTTTAAATAGTATCTTAGATTTTAAAAATTTAAATTGTACTAATTGTGAAATTTACAAGTTGGCAAAACAAACAAAGCTTCATTTTTCTCTTTCTACTAGCATTAGTAAAGCTATTTTTGATTTAGTACATTCCGATGTATGGGGACGGCCCCAATTGATACATAATGGATTCAAATAATTTGTTTTATTTATTGATGATTTTTCAAAAACAACTTGGCTATATTTACTTAAATCTAAAGATGAAGTGTTTGATTGTTTTTATAAATTTTTATGCCTTATAGAAACACAATTAATGCAAAACTAAAAATTTTAGATTGGATAATGGAACCGAATCTATAAATAAAAAAATTTCAAATCTCTTTAGAGGAAAAGGTATTATACATTAAATAACTTGTATAAATACTCTCGAACAAATGGAGTATCAGAAAGAAAAAATAGACACTTATTAGAGATGACACGATCTTTATTATTTCAAAATAATGTTCCTAAAATTTATTGGTCGGATGCCGTACTTTGTGCCACTCATTTAATCAATAGATTACCTAGTGTTATTTTAGAAAACAAAAGTCCATTAGAAATTCTTTATCAATAAAAAATCACTTATGACCATATGAGAATATTTGGTTGTACAAGCTTCGTACATATCAAAAGAAGTGACAAACTTGATTTTGTATCACAAAAAACTATTTTCTTAGGATACTCATCTTATAAAAATGTTATAAATGCTACGATCCAATTAATAAAAAAATGTATCTTTATAGAAATGTTACATTTTTTGAAAATGAACCATATTTCAAAGAAAAAGAAACAATTCATCAACACTATTCAAATAATCAAAATGACAAAATAGTATTGCCTTACTTAGATAATTTGAATTTTGTTCCTAGAAATAACCATCAAGTTGAGAATAATAATCAAGAAAATAAGACTATTAATAACACAAATGAAAATGAAACGGAAGAAAATTTAACGGTTAGAAGATCATCTAGGGAATGACAGCCATCAACTAGACTTAAAGACTATGTAACCTATTCGGTACAATATCCAATAGAAAATTTTGTGTCATATGACATTATTTCAACCGAATACCACACGTTTCTCACTAATATTGAAAAAAAGTTGGAACAAAAAAATTATCAAGAAACAATTAAAAGTCCAATTTAGTGTAAGACTATGGATGATGAATTAAAAACCATAGAACAAAATGAAACTTGAAAAATTGTTCCCCTTCCAAAACATAAAAAAACCGGTTGGTTGTAAATGGTTATATAAAATCAAATATAATAGTAATGGTACCATAGAAATGTATAAGGCAAGACTTGTAGCTAAAAGATTTACCCAAACCTATGTCATTGACTATAATGAAACCTTTGCACTGGTGGCAAAAATGAATACCGTAAGAATTTTATTTTCTATTGCCATAAACAATGGTTGGGACCCTACCAAATGGATGTCAAAAATATATTTCTTCAAGGAACACTTGAAGAAGAAGTGTATATGACACTACCACCTGGTCATAAATTGGAAACAACTCTAACTTGGCTTGTAGGCTTAATAAATCAATTTATGGATTGAAGCAATCTCCACGGGCATTATATGGCAAACTTAGCTCTTATTTAATTTCTTGTAATTTTAAAATTAGTAACGCCGATCATTATTTATTACTAAATGTGATGGTATCAATACAACTCTCATTTTAGTATATGTAGATGACATCATAATTACCGGAAATAATTTAGAGCAAATTCAAAAAATTAAGAAACAATTAAAAGAAAAATTTGACATAAAAAATTTAGGATATCTTAAATATTTTTTAGGAATAGAGATAGCCTCTTTCGATAAATGACTTTTTATTTCTCAAAGAAAATATACACTTGATTTATTAAAATAAACTGGTAAGCTAGGATGTAAACCGACCTCTACCCCAATTGACAACAAATACAAATTAAATAGTGAAATTTGAACCTTTAAAAGACATAAATCAATTTCAAAGACTTGTTGGAAAATTGATTTATCTAACAGTTACTCGTCCGGATATTTCATTTTCCGCAAGCCAAATTAGTCATGCACTCACCTGAACACCACATTTAGAAGAGGTAAATAGAATTTTGAGCTTTTTAAAAACTAATCCCGGTAAGGGTATTTGGATGAAAAATAATAATTCTAATGATATATGTAGTTATTCCGATGCAGATTGAGCCGGAAGCTTCGATAGAAAATCGACAACCGATTTTTGCACATTTGTAGGCGGAAATCTAGTCACATGGAAAATCAAGAAACAAAATATTGTAGCACGATCAAGCGCCGAAGCCGAATATCGTGCCATGGCATCAACCGCAAGTGAACTAATATGGATCAAGCAACTCCAATTAGACATGAGATTTAAAACTCAAGAACATATGAAAATGTATTGCGACAATAATTTGGCACGACATGAGCGAACAAAACATATAGAAGTGGATTTCTACTTTATTAGAGAAAAAGTTCAAGCCAAAGAAATTGAAACACCATACGTAAAAAGTGAAGATCAACTCACGGATATCTTCACCAAAGGCTTGAATCCAGATCAATTTGAGAAAATTACAAGCAAGCTAGGATTGTACGATATATACATTCCTAACTTGAGGGGGAGTGTTAAAATAAACGGCTAGTTTTCAAATTTTATTTGTGACGGCTAGTTGTAGAGAATTATGTCATATAATTAATAGACTAGAAGATAGTGATTGTAATTAAATAGAATAGGTTCATAGTGTAACAACTAGTTTTTTTTATTTCTTCTATAAATAGAGATACATGTAAAGCTGAAAATAAATTTGCAATAATAATTTGCTTTCTTAAATCTCTTCTCTTCTGTCTTACAAAAATTAACAGCTACTGTACTGCAGTAGTATATATATATAGCTAAAGCTAATCTGTATGGATTGCAACCTCTCATCTATAATTAATCATCACTTGTTATAGCATGTGCTCCGCCACCATTTATGAAAAATATATTTGTCGACATACATTGCATCTTGTAATAATCCTTAAAATTTTGTACTAGCAAATATCATATGGTCCCTCCTTTTGGTTAGTGTGTTGTTTGTCATTGCCTGCTAGCTAAGAGCATGCGATTCAATTACAACAGTTGGTTTTATTAAAACTAGAAAACAAATCAGAAAAAACAATCACTCACAAATCAGTGACAGGTTTTGTTCTATGAACTTTGAGACCGAATCGCTCAATATGATCTCTATAATAAAATGTGCTTTAAGACCAATTTTAATATTTTTTAGAATTTTTTTACTAATTTTTAGATAGATACAAAATCATTGTTTTTTTATGGTCCACAATCTTCTTAAAAACCTTGATTTTCTACCTATTTGGTTTCCAAACACATTTTAGTAAGGAGATCATATATATATATATATATATATATATAGAGTGATGCTACGGTGCTTTGGGAAGTAAAGATGGTGTTTTACTTCCCGCTCATATCTCCATTTTCAAAGTTCAAATAGTCAATCCGAATTTCTCAACATAATCTTCCTATTGATATATGCTTGGAACCAAATTTTACATTTTTTTGAAATTTTTTACTATTTGTTTATAATTTTTGAAAATCACAGCTTTTTATTAAATAAAAAATAAAAAAAAAATTCAAAAAACACTGATTTTCAAAAATTCTAAAAAAATAGTAAAATTTTTCCAAAAAATGTAAAATTTGGTCTCCAAGCACATATTAATATTAAGATCATGTTGAGAAATTCGGATTGACTATTTGAACTTTGAAAATGGAGATATGAGCGGAAAGTAAAACACCATTTTTACTTCCCAAAGCACCGTAGCATCACTCTCTCTCTCTCTCTCTCTCTCTCTCTCTCTATATATATATATATATATATATATATATATATAGATGGGCTATTGTGCTTTGCAAAGTACAACTCTCTCTTTACTTCAGGTCATGTTTTCATTTTTGAAAATCCAAAACAACCGATCCGAACCGTTCAACATGTTCTAAATATTGAAATGTGCTTGCAGACTAGATTTTACATTTTTTTGAATTTTTTTACTATTTATTAAGCCACTTTGAAAATCGCTGATCCACTGTGAACAGTAAAAAACAGTAAAAATTTCTGGACCACCGGATCGGCGATTTTCAAAGTGGCTTAATAAATAGTAAAAAAATTCCAAAAAACTGTAAAATTTAGTCTGCAAGCACATTTCAATATTTAGAACATGTTGAACGGTTCGGATCAGTTGTTTGGATTTTCAAAAATGAAAATATGGTCCGAAGTAAAGAGGGGATTTTACTTTGCAAAGCACAATAGCCCATCTCTCTCTCTCTCTCTCTCTCTATATATATATATATATATATATATATATATATATATATATATATAGAGTAGAACTAGGGTGCTCCTAAGCTCACCAAGCCCTTTCGTGAGCGCGACTCTAAAACCTATCAAATTGACTTCAAACGATATTTCCAAACCGTTAGATGTTCAATCTATATTAAAATGTGCTTGGAGACCAAATTTTACATTTTTTGGAATTTTTTTACTATTTATTAAGATGGTTTGAAAATCACTGTTTTCCAATGGTGCAGAATTTTAATAAAAACAGCGATTTTCAAACCATCTTAATAAATAGTAAAAAAATTCCAAAAAATATAAAATTTGGTCTCCAAGCACATTTTAATATAGATTGAACATCTAACGGTTTGAAAATATCGTTTGAAGTCAATTTGATAAGTTTTAGAGTCGCGCTCACGAAGAGCTTGGTGAGCTTAGGAGCACCCTAGTTCTACTCTATATATATATGTTGAGCTATTTGAATCGACTAGTTTAGATTTTGAAAAAAAATAAGGATGTAAGACATAATTAGATAGGAAAGTAATGTGACATTTTAACCCACTCTTTTATCAAAATCACAACTGATTTTGCTAACAATTATTGACCTAATGCTAATGCCAGTAAAAGCATAAACTAACCGCTAGTAAAAAGTAGTTCTGGAAAGTGATGTAATTAATAACAATATAACATGTTATTGATAAAGGTGAATATAGAAATGTTCTAATAATTATGGTTGTTAGAAGAAAAAAATTAAAGGTCTAATCTTTCAAAATTATATATTCATAATTTTTTTTAATTTCAATCTTAGAGGAGGACATTTATTTATCAAATTAAAGACCAATTCTTTAATAATGATTATTATTGGACTTCAAAAATACTATATCTAGTTATTGAATTTTAGATTTTTTTTTTTATAATTTTGCGAATTGTGTTAATTCAGCCAATGAGATCCTAGAAATATTTCTTTGACAAAGTCTTAGAAGGGCATTAAATGAACTCTTCCTAATTAAGAATTATTTTTAGTTTAGTGATTAATATTATTCGTTATTCGTTAAGACATGTCTTGGAATATATAGTTTTGACGATTTTCTAATGCTAAAAAAATATTGTCAGTCTTAATTAAGACATGTCTTTTACCTTTGAAAGCACCTCCTACAATTATATGTCTTGGCTTGTAAGAAACAAATTATATGTCTTGGCTTGTAAGAAACAAATTAAATTTTGGATATATTCTTTTGAGAATCTAACGGCATTAATACAGGTAGGGTTACATTATTAGTGGTGTTCTCAACTTGTCATCCATCCTTGAATTAAATTAGGAAATGACACAAACTTTTATGATTTTGATTTGACTAGGCTCATCAATTATTAATGAAGGTCTTATATATATTTCAATATGTGCTTTGTATTAAATCCGTAGTGGATGGAGCCAATTAATTAGCTGAAGAAACGAGTTCATATATTTTTTGAATCAACCTTTAATCTAGTTGCCGATTAAACGGCTAAGAAAGTTAAAAGAAGCGGATTAAGTCTTAAGAAAACTTAATCATTTGTTGCCGAACAACCCATAAGGAAGGACAACACTCTTTGTATAGAAAAATGTGGGTTCAAAATCTGAATAAAAAATTATTTATGAACATTAAATAAAAGTTAGAAGGTTAAAATTCCATCTTTCTATCTAAAATAAATTAAAGTCAAACCACTTAACTATTTTACATCCACAGTAAAAAATTTCAAATTTCGAATCTGTGATCTCTTACATATAGATATACTATAGAGCATATAACTTATTCAATATTTTTAATTTTCATAATTATTATTTTAGGTGGGTGAAATCCGACTGAAAATATTATTATAAAAATTTAAAATCGAAATACTTGATTCCATCCTTATCTAAAAAAATATTTTTCCTACTTCAACGAACCTGTTTGCTTATATATAAAAAATAATTGGGAAAAGGGGTTCACACAAAAGTTTACATTACACACGAAATAGTTATTAAAAGTCAAAGCAATGGGAACTGGAATTCAGATCTCTAAAGTAATCCAATATTTGAGTTTGAATTCACATAGTTTGTTTAGAATCCGCATAATATTAAGAAGTCTTGTGAGACATAATTTAGACTGAATTGTTCCTTTATTAGACGATCCGGATTCAAACTCAAATTTTGAGTTACTTTGTGATTCAGACTCAAACTTCAGACTCAGTCAGGTAGGTGATCTAGTAGAAATAGGGACAGAGGCATGCACAATGGTCAATAGATGAGGTTCAACTGACATTCATTTTAAATAAAAAAATGTATTTATATATGGTTTTTATATATTTATATTAAAATGTTATTGGTATTGTAAAATTGTCTCTCATTTTCAACATAAAAATTTTATATGATTGACTTACATTCATATTTGACTCCCCATAATTTGAGTGAGATTCCGATCGTTTATTTCAATCTGGCACAAATCTCAAACAATCCTGACATCTAAGGAAACTCTGAAAAATAATCATGTGAATTAGAAACGTGGACCCATGGGAACCAATGTTATCAGAACCGGACCGGACATCGAACCGCTAAAGTTTCAGTTCAACGGTTCACTGGTCGGACCGATGATTCAACTGGTTCAATTGCTGGTTTTTTAAAAGATATATAACTTATTATCTAAACCGAAATGTTTATTTATAACATTCTTAAAATAAATAAATCAAATAACCATCGTATGGTGGGATTTCGACTTCTAGCACGGCCGCACCGGCATTCTGCGGACCCATTTCAGCGGAGCCGCAGAATGCCGATGCGGACCCTTAATGCCGTGGGGACCTATGGTGCATTTTTTTGTTTGTTTTGGTGTTATAAAAGGCACCTTCTGCATAGCTTTGACCCCTTTTATGAATAGACCTTTGACTATAGCTTTGACCCCTTTTATGAATTCATCAGATTTTTTAATACTATGTGCTTTGCATCTGTATCGAGAGGCACTCCAGATATTTCAAAGTTTTGAAAAAAAAAATGGGTCCGTGTTACGGCTTAATATTTGAGTTTTCAAAATTTTAATGGTCGATCCGAACCGTTCAACATGATTATAAAATGAATATGTACTTGCAAACTAAATTTTACATTTTTTTGAATTTTTTTTCTATTTTTTTTCTATTTTTTTAGATAGGTAGAAAATCACTTGATCTGGAAATTCTGGACCATCCAAAAACAGTGATTTTCTACCTATCTAAAAAAATCGAAAAAAATGTAAAATTTGGTTTGCAAGTACATATTCATTTTATAATCATGTTGAACGGTTTGGATCGACCGTTAGAATTTTGAAAATTCAAATATTGAGCCGTAGCACCGGACCAATCCGTGCTATGCATAGTACCGTAGCCTCACTCTTTTTTCTATGCACATATAAAATATTACGATATTTTGACTTTGTTTTGATTAATATCAAGAGCTAACAAAAATACATTGATATGGATAAATTTTAATTTTTCAACTTATTAATTAGTATAAAAACAAAATCGAAAAGTGATAATTTTTTATGTAGATACTGGATAAATAATATAGATCACATATAAAGGTTTATTTTCATATATAAGTTTTAAAAATATATTAGAAATTTAAAAAGTAGAGACATGACGTAGACATTCAATTTTAAAATGTGTGATCTGCACAAATTTTGAAATTATTTATACGAATTTTAATATAGATCGAACAATTTCGACTGAACGTCATACTAAATTTGATTCGATATCCATCGGACCACCTCCGGTTCTCAATTGGAAAGTAAGGTTTCTCAACAAAGGTTATGTCTCTCATGTTTCAAGATGCATTTATTCGTTTCATTTGGAAAGTAAGGTTACTCAAGCCTCTCATGTTTCAAGATGCATTTACACGCACTTAAGAATCTATACATAAGTTAAAATGTAGAATAAAACATTACAACATGCATTTAGTAAATTTCTGTTTTTCTGAATTCAGTCGTCCAATTTTATTCATACATGAATCTTAAAGCAGGTGGTTTTTCCGTACACAAATCTCAAAATAGTTAGACAACTGGATTCGAAAAAGTAAAAATTTCATGGTTATTGTTCACTGAGAATTTGAACATATTTGTATCCTAATGAGATCTCGGTTTTTTATTAAATAGAATTACTTTAAATTAATTTAACGGAACAAGCCTTTGCTGGGCCGAATTTCGAAAACTAGCCTCCACCGATCCTAAGGACCGGTGGAGCAAAAAAAACCCAATCTACACCGGTCCTAGGGACCGGTGGAGCATGTTTTGCACCAGCCACACCATACTACACGCAAGACTACACGAAATACCCCTGCACCGATTCTGTGGATCTGTAACACCTCTAAATACTGGTATGGTTACATTTCTACAGAATCCAATTTAGAAAATAATAAAATGAATTAAATCAGAGATCAGCAATTAATAAGAATAAATACATAGCAGACGGTAAAAATTTAGGAGAAATAACGCTTCAATTTAGCCAAAATTATATTAATAGATGTCGTAACCCGTTAAGCAAACTCAAATTGGAAAGGCCCAAATCTAAATTAAGCCCAATTTCCACCCATTTAACCTACCCCTCTCCTCTTTCTTTCCACAGCCAACTCTCCATTTGTTTTAACTGTAAGTCCCTTTCTCTTTTTCTCTCTTTCTCTCTTTCTCTTTTTCTTTTTGCCGCCTCCCTTCTCTCCTTGGCTGCCGCCGGCCACAAGCCCAGCCGAACCTTTGGCCGCCGCTCTCTCTCTCTACCCCGCTCTCTCTCTCTCTCTCTCTCTCTCTCTACCCCGCTCTCTCTCTACCCCGCCCTCTCCCTTGGCCGCCGCTGCTGACCGAAGAACCCCAGCCGAACCCACCCCCTGCCTCTCTCTCTCTCTACCCCGCCCTCTCCCTCTCCCTTTCCCTTGACTGGCCGAACCCCCTCTCCTTTCCCTTGGCCGGCCGAACCCCAAGAACCCTAGATCCGAAACCCATTAACCCTAGACCCGAAATCCTATAAACCAAAACCTAAACCCAATAACCCAATATCCAAACCGAACCCCTTCCCTCTTAAAATCAATCTAATCAGTACAAGAATCAAGGTTATTACCCAATTTAGTTATACCAAATTTAATTAGTAGGAAGAATCGAGGGTGGTGGTTTATTTTGTTAAATTGAATTGTGGGAAATGAATTGAGGGTTATAAGTATTGTGAATTATATATTGGAATTGATGTGGATTAGATACTCGTGCTTGACCTTTAGATGACAATTGCCATAAATACAAATAGAAATTGTGAATAGGGTTATAGGACTAAGTCTTTCTTTTTATAGTTATCATGCGAGATTAAGGGTGTTAAATTGAGTATAAACCCTTTAGATTAAATAGAAATAAGAACCTAATCAACCTAATCAAGCGTTTAAAAACTTAGGAGCAAACCGCGAGACTCTAGGAGACGCTGAGAATACGCGAGATCCCGACACACGCTCAAACGAAGTCACTGAGAATACAGGTGCGGGTTCCTGGTCTTTTTACAAATAATACAAAAATGCTTGGATTGAGGTAAGTAACCCTTTTTTTCAAAATCTGGTAGATAAACTACATGTTGTGAATATCGAACATTCGTTTGATTTCGTTTAGAATTGCACGATAGGAATTCTTGATGCATGAAATTGAGTTGACAGGAATTGTGATTGTGAATTGGGAATGGGAAATGTGAATGAATTGTTTTCTTTAAATTAGGGCCGTTCGTGCGAGGCGGCTCAGCATGTGTTTTGAAAATCAGACTGTCCGTGTGTGGCAGACCCCAGGATGTGAGGTATGAACAGAACGGGTCGTCCTTGTGTGGCGGTTCGCCGGATGGGTCCCCGCAATGGCCCATCTAGAGTGTGATTGAACGGGTCGTCCTTGTGTGGCGATTCGCCGGTTTTCCATGTACGGGCATGGATTTCCAGAGTGTGGAATTTAAAAACCTTAAATGTGAATTAAAAAGGGGCGGGAATGAAAGTTGTTTTAAAGTGATTGCATATCCGAATTGATAGGAAATTTGGGGGAAATTTTGAAAACTTTACTTTTATGTTATTTGGGGTGTTAAATGCATTGATTTGTAAAAACACCGGGCTGGAACTAAATCCCGCACTGAGAGATAGTTCGATCTCTCACCGTACCACCTTTTATGTGGGTTCCAGGAAATGAAGAAGGAGACATAGAGGAAGGCCGCGAGTGAGGAATTAGCGGGAGTTATTAAAGTAGCCACTATTTGTTTTTAGTTTGCATTTGTATGAACAATATATTGTGTAGACATGGCGGTAACAGTTTGACTAGCCATGTCTGACATGTTTTCCCTTTATATTTGTTTGTGGACCCTATTTAATTTTTAATATAGTGGCTTGTTGGTTGTGTTATTGATAATGTATGTGATGTGCTTAACGCCTTGCGTCTGAATGCGCGGCGGGTTGTCCGGGGGTGTGACAGGATCGGTGGAGCTTCAAAAATGCCTCCACCGGTCCTGTGGATCGGTGTAGGTAGGTTTAGGGTTAAAACGAGGCAGCCGCACCATTCTTCTCCTCTCTTCTTCTCTTCCCAGCCTGTATTCTTCTCTCTTCTCTCTTCTTTCTTTTATTATTTCGTTTTTCTCAAATTCAATAGAGGAGTAGCCATATGAACAGATCGCCACCACCATTGTACTCAGCATCATCTTCTGATTATTATTGTGAGTTTTTTTTACTACGAATTGCCAATGCCATACAAGGATCGTGCATTTTTTGCGAACCACCCTAGGTTAGATGAAAAATTTGCTGAAGGTCAAATGTTTGAATCCAAAGCCAAACTAAAATCAGAACTTGCTGATTTTCACCTACCCCGAAACACAGAGTTAGTCGTGCTAAACAGCAGTAAAACTAAGTATAGAGTTAAATGTAAATCTTCCAAATGCCAATGGAAATTGTATGCAATTGTAGTACCAACAGGTGCATGGACAATTTCCACCAACCCGTTTATCCACACATGTTTTGGAAGTGCTAAAAGGTTGGATAGTCATCAAATGACTGCCAGAGTAATTACTGATATTATTAAACCGGCTTTGAAAGATGATCTGGAGTTAAGTATTAAAGCGGTCAAGCATATGGTTAAAGTTAAATTTGGGTCAGTAGTGCCCTCGTAGAACAAGTTGTGGAGAGGTAGGGAACTTGCAATTGCCGACCTGTTTGGGAGCTGGGAGAAGTCTTACGAGATGCTGCCATCGTTGTTGGGTGCCATCAAAGCATCTAATCTAGGTACACAGTACCTAATAGAACATGAACCATCAGACACATTTAATACCAATATTTTCAACCGGGTTGCATGGGCATTTGGGCCATGCATTGAAGCATGGCCTCATCTTCGACCCGTTATCAGTGTTGATGCCGGGTTCTTATCCGGAAGATACAAGGGTAAACTTTTTATGGCTTGTGCTTACGATGCAGAGCAACAACTCTTGCCACTTGCATTTGCAATTTGTGAAAAAGAGTCTATAGAAAATTGGGGTTGGTTTATGAATTGGTTGCGTATCAATGTTGTCGGGCTAGGAAGAATATGCGTTATCTCAGACCAGCACCTTGGTATACGAGGGTGTTTGAGGCTCCTAATCTGGGATGGTGTGAGGAAAACGGTGAAGCTGTCCACTGACTGTGTTCACAGCATATTTGTGAAAATATTTGGAAAAAATACCCTCAAAAGTGGATCAGAAATGTATTCAAGAAATATGTTGCGAAGAAAAAAATCTGGAGATTTGAAGAGGGGATGGAAAGAATTAGGCAAAGAGATGCAGACATATATGACTACATTATGAAATTTGGTAAACGGCTCCGCAACTCTGATGCAGAGCCTTTGGCTCTGCATAAGTGGGCACAACTGCATGATGGATTCCTCAATCGATGGGGGTATAATGACAAGTAATGGCTCTGAGGTACTAAACAGTGTATTTAGGATTGCCAGGCAACTACCTGTGTGTGCAATTGTTGAGAAGACCTTTTATAAGTGCGTCGACTAGTTTGTAAGAAGGCGGGAGGCCGCGATTGGATGGGAGGCCTCGGGATTGGATTTTTCAATGCACATTACACTGCTTTTACATCGTCGTAATGAGAAAGCAATGAAACATGATGTAAGACCGATGTATTATGGCCATAACAGCTATGAGGTTATTGATAAAAATGGAATTCTCGAGACAGTAAGTCAATAATTCGATAAATCTAATTATTTACTTTCACGTAATACATTTGATGTAAATATGATTTCTTAATTGAAGGGTGTTCGGGGCGAAGTGAAGTACGATGTTACCTTCCCTGTAGAAGGAATGCCTATATGTGTGTGTCGGAGACCTCAATTAACAGGAATCCCATGTAACCATGTTCTGGCAGTTTGTTTCTTTAGGAGGCTAAATCCTAACGACTATGTTAGCCCATATTTCAGCTTACAAAATTATATAAACACTTGGTCTGGTCGTTTCAATGGATATGGAAATAAACGGAATTGGCCATTGGTTGATGGCCTCATTATAAGGCCAGATCTGGATAAGGAAAAAATAAATAAGGGTAGGAGAAAACACAAGCGAAGAATAATGACTATGGACAAAAGGAGGTCCCTGCCACGAGGCGGAATGCTTGACAACATAATCAAGAGTCAACTACAGCAAGACATTCAGGTATAACAATTTAAAAATTCAAAATACAATTCGTTTGCCATTTTATTTGAACTAAGTTGTACTCATTTTGTAACAGGTGTATCGACTCGATAAACTTGTAGGATTTAGGGATTTCTAAGTTTACAAATTATATTTTATCATGTTATGACAAGTATTAATGTATCTTATTTAGACATTTTTATTGTATTCGAAGAATTTATGTTGACATTTTTATATGCATGTCATTTTTATTGTATTCTAAGAATTTATGTTGTATTCTAAGAATTTTTATTGTATTCTAAGAATTTATGTTGACATATTTATTGTATTCTAAGAATTTATCTTTGACATTTTTATTGTATTCTAAGAATTTAATCAAGAAATTATGCTTCAGTGGTACATACATGAATTTCAAATATGATTCAAATAAGCATAATTTAAACAACACATTTAGCCATGCTACATCAATTCAAATAAGCATAATTTAAAGGATAATTAAAGTTAGTCCAATTGAAGTTACAATAGTCCATTTAACATTACAGATAGCATACATATAATAATGGATCCAATCTAACACTAACCTTATATTAATGGATCCAATCTTTCTACATCTGAGCATGCATGACATACCTCTTGAAGATGCAAAATGAATCATGCGATGCGGGCAATCGATTGTCGCTGCATGCCGTGTTAACCAATCCATCCCCAATAGAACATCATATCCGGTAATATCCATAACTAACATGTCTATCTCGAGATCCCTTCCATCCACTCTGACTCGTCGGTTTCGGCATATCGTGATTGCTCGTCAGTAGAACCGAAAGGGGTTTGAACACTAAGGACTTGGTTACCAGTCTCAGTTGGCCAATGACATTTCTCTACCAATGTCTTCGATACGATAGAATGGCTACACCCGGTATCTATCAAACAATAAGCATTATGATCCGAGATAGAAAGTATACCTGTTATCACATCGGTCTGAGAATCAGGAGGTACCATGTCATCACCCTCACCTAGAGTCTCTATCGCGTCATGTGCAACCTCCGACACCCCAAGCGCATGTGCAGACACTCGTCCTCCAATCCTGCCTCCGCTGAACTGAGGAACACCTCGACCACGGGATGGTGATCCACCCTGCCCACGTCCTACAGGCCCTCCAGCACCACTGTCCCTCTGAAATCCCCATGCAGCGTTCGGGCACTCTCTCGCCCAATGATCTTGGCTGCCACATGTAAAGCATGCGCGATTGAGACGTCTGCAATCTTGTTCCGAATGTGCCTGGTTGCATGAACGGCACCACATTGGAGTAAAACCCGGCCTAACTCCAGGTGTTGCTATCTGTATGGGAGGTGGTCTAGCAGTCGACGGGCCTCCCCCTGACCTCACCCTCTGCCTGTTCTGATCCTCTCTCTGCTTGATATTTCTTTCTGTCATTTGTATTTTCCTCCTCTTATTATGCATCTCTACCTGCTCTGCATGATCCATCACCGCCTGAAGCTCAGTAACTACTGGGGTATCTACAATCATCGATATACCTCCATCCAACCCATCCAGGTACTGCCTACGGTACCTCTCCGCATCATTCCGCACATCTGCTGCATACCTTGACAAACCGAGGAAGTCATTATTGTACTCTGCCACGGGTCACCCATTCTGCCTTAGGTCTAGAAATTTCCTCCTCAACGCCTCTCGCTGTAAGTTACTTAGAAATCGTCGAGTGAACTGTTGTTCAAACCACTCCCACAGAATCTTTACCTCCTCCCCGACATAACTACGTCGGGCTCCATCCCACCAGAATCTTGCCTCACTCTCTAACAGCTGCTCTACCAGCTCCACCCTATCTTCCTCAGGTGCTCGACATAAAATCAACTTTATATTAACATTAGCGAGCCATTCTTCTGCTACGGCATACCCACTGGTGCCATCAAAACGAGGCGGATTAAGGCGCATGAAAGATTCGTACAACCTCCTGAACTCCTCAGGAGCACCTCTGTGAACCTCAGGTACCGCGTCACGCCTCTCTGCCTGGCGACCTCTCTCGTAAGCCGCAATCAACCTCTCATCTAAATCGCGATCCCGGTCCTGCACACCTCTAGGTCCAAGATCAGCTCCCTGAACATTAGGCCCCGCAGGTCCGGTCTCGACTCCACGAGCGACTGGTTCGATAATTGGATCCTGAATGTTATCAAGATCTCTCGTTCGGGGTCGTCCCCTACCTCGACGTCTTTCCATAATTCTAAATAAGAAGAAAAATTTCATTAAGTTTGTATTTACTTATTACTATACTAGACAAGTCGTTAATCTTGATTGTCCAATTATAACGTACCTCACTCGCGTATCCTATCAGTCTGGTTAGGGCTTAAACCTGGCTCTGATACCACCAAAGGGAACTGTCACACCCCGCAGCCATTAGTAGTGACAGAGCCCCGCCGTAAGCATACAACTTCATGTATGCTTACAAGGCAATTACGATATATATAGCTCATCGTAGCACAATAAAAGAATAAAACAAGTTTATATATATATAACAATCCAAGTACCCAACATCTGGTAATAGTGGCATATACAAAACGTATCTCATACGGATACCGACCATAGGGTATGACCTAGAGAACTATCCAACAAAAATACATATACATCTCTAGTCAAATAACAAAACAACCACTAAGGTAATATGGGGACATATACCAAAGGCCTACTACTCGTGTGCCTCTCCAGAATCAGTCGTATCGCAACCTGTAAAAAGAACCCAAAGGGTGGGGGTGAGAATAATTTCTCAGTGCGAATTTGCCACAGTCAGGTTATTGGACTTGCAATCAGAATCCATGTCCAAAAATGAAACTCATACAAAAGTATATTAACAGTTCTATATCAGTGTATAAAGGAATGCGTATGCTCGACAACAATAATCAAGTGAAACACAACTTACGAAATTTTTCAAGACGGAGTTCAAACAAACACATATTTGGCTTAACTCATTTTATTAAGGCTGGTAGCACCTACATATGTTCTCTCGAGCTGGACCCTTTATCAAACCCTCATCTGTAGGGTTACTGACACCTACAGATGTTCCACCGAGCTGGACCCTTTATCTGACACCCATCTACAGTGCTTTGGCTTAACCATTTACTACAGTCTGGTTCTAAGTCAGTTATGCAGCTCAACTTTACAAAATGCATTCACATGGAATCAAGGTCAGCCATATGGCTCAACCTTGACATGGGATCAAAATCAGCTCAAAGCCTTGCAACAATTCATAAACAGGTCAACGGATAGGTCACCGTCACCTTATCCAAGCTACCACTACGGGTCAGCATGGAAAATTCATAAACAGGTCAACGGATAGGTCACCGTCACCTTATCCAAGCTACCACTACGGGTCAGCATGGCAAATTCATAAACAGGTCAACGGATAGGTCACCGTCACCTTATCCAGCTACCTCTATGGGTCAGCCTGGCAAATTCATAAACAGTCACCTTATCCAGTTACCTCTATGGGTCAGCCTGGCAAATTCATAAACAGATCAACGGATAGGTCACCGTCACCTTATCCAAGCTACCACTACGGGTCAGCATGGCAAATTCATAAACAGGTCAACGGATAGGTCACCGTCACCTTATCCAGCTACCTCTATGGGTCAGCCTGGCAAAATTCATTTCACATATCGAACAATAAAAGAACACGTTAATCGACAACCATACGAATATGCAAATCTACCTTTTCACCACAATTCAGTTTTAACCAGAATGGTTTATGCACATGATTCACACAATTCAAATTACGCAACAATCAATATTTCACATGAATTCCATCAACCACCTCGCAATTCGGTTTTACCCATATTGGTTTATGCAAACAATTCACACAATTACAATTATGCAACCATCAAACATGCAACAATCAAACTTACAACATGACAATCGGAAACAATTTAATTTCTGAAAATGAAATATCAAACAAGTCCAAGAACCCCGCACCTGATTACGAAGAGCGTATCTCGCACTTATGGCTCGGACGTCTCGAAAGGTCCCGCAAAATTTTGCTCACCCGAGCCTACACCTATATCAACATATATAATTTATTTAATCTTTGTTCGACGATCGATATGGTTACTTGAGTTACATTAGTTTCTTTATACTTTCCTGCACATTCATTGCAGCCCGCAATGAATCCATTGCGGCCCGTAATGACCTTTATAGTTTTCCTGTACATTCATTGCGGCCCGCAATGAATCCATTGCGGCCCGCAATGACCTTTACAGTTTTCTTTTTCTGCGTGACAAATCCACTATCTCCACTCATTGCGGCCCGCAAGAGATCTTATTGCGGCCCGCAATAAGTCGGTTCGCGAATCAATTCGTCCACTACCCAAACCCTAGATCAATCAAAACCAAATTAAGATGAAATTGAGGAAGAATTGACTAAAGTAGCAACATAGAAGTTCAATGGAGATGGATTACTCAAAACTTTATACAAAATTTTCAGATTTGATCGAAACCCTAAACGAGTGCCATGAATTTCGGATTTTGAGAGAAGATGAGAAGAAGGAAATACCGATTGGAGAGTTAAACGGCTACTAGAAGAAGGGAGAGACCACCATTTCCATTCCTCTCGTAAATTTTTCAAGAGTTTCGGTGAGGTTTTGAGGGAGAAGAGGCTCCTCTCTCCTTCTCTTTCTTTTGGCGGACACAAGCAAGGAGAAAAGAAAAAGGGGTCGGACCAAGCAGGAAAGAAGAAAGGAGATATTTGTTGGTTTTGGAAATTTTTGCTAATAAACCCTCTCATTTGTTTAATATTGCTTAAAGAAGAAAATGATGCATATAACCCCATATATATACCTATTTATATAAATGTAATTTTAATTTGTAAGATATAATTTCAAGATATAAATTTCAGAATTCGATTAACTCTGACTATTTCGAAATTTCTGACTAATGTTATAATTGTTTTAAATTTCAACTCTTAGTTCATCAATAAAATTTTCTATTCGATAGGTGTATTTTATATACACCATCGATCTAGTTTTTATCATAAAATAACACTAAATATCTTGTATTTTGGGATATAAAACGAATATAATACACCAAGAATCAAGTTACTGCGTTCGCTCGATGTTTCAATGCAGGAAACAGTGCAAAATGAAGAAAAACCGCCCAGTGCGGACGCACTGGGTACTTAGCCAATTTTCCAGCGTCGCAGACCTCATAGATGAAAAGTCCGAGTGTAATGCGGACGCACTCACTTTCAGTGCGGACGCATTCACTACATAGCCGATTTTTGCAAAATTTCCAGAAAAACAGAAGTTCAAGGCCAGTGCGGACGCACTCACATCCAGTGCGGACGCACTCACATCCAGTGCGGACACACTCAGTACTTGACCGATTTTTGAAATCTTCATATTCCTTGCAAAACAGAAAATTAAATGTCAGTGCGGACACACTCACATCCAGTGCGGACGCACTCAGGAAAATTTGCAGAAAATCCAGAAAAGGAAACTTGGAACCAAAGGAGATTTGGAGTCGGTGCGACCCAGACCACCCGCACTCAACTCCAGTGCGGACGCACTGGACTCGCAGACAGCCAGAAATTCGCATTTTCAAGAGGTTTTCTATTCTGGGCTTCCAAGGAACACGTTTTAGAAGGCCAAAAATAGCCATGGCAGTCTGAGAAGTGCACCCACTAACTCCACTTCTATCCTCTAAATTGGGCAAGGCCTTTGGCTATAAAAGGAGAAGAATTTCATCTCTCTCATCATCCATTATTATATCCATTTTTCACATATTGAGAGAGAGAGATCCGGTAGAAATTCTCGAAGTTCCAAGGAAGGAGAAGAAGAAGATTCAAGCAAGGAGTCGGCAAGATCGAGGTTTTAGATCTAAGAAAGGGTGTAATCATTTCTTTATCTTATTTCTTATTGTTTTTGCCAATCTTTGTTATGGATCTCTCCAAGAGAGAGTAGTTCTCTTTCTAGGGGTTTAGGTCATGTAGCATGAACTTGTTTAATTCTATTTTACTCGGATTTTAGTTTTTATTATGATTGTTTGATTTGATGTTAATTTCTGTGATTTATTATTTGTGATGTTCCATGATTTGTACTTGAATTGTAGCGTCCCGCTTTGATCATTTAGACCCAAAGTAGATTAGGATCATATAGGATAGTGCAACTTGTTGTGTTTGACTTGTAGCGTCCCGCTTAAGTCTTCTTGATTAAAAGTAGATTAGGATCATATAGGATAGTATAAATTGTGATTGCAAATACCTTAGAATTTGAATTATAAGCGACCGTACTTTTGTATTCAAATCTGGAAAAACAGAAATTAAGGTTAAGGTTTGGTGAAGGACTTAGCGGTGAAGTCAAAACTTGATTAGGACACCTTAGAACAAATATCGATATATACATTTGAAGCACGTGATTAAATATCCCTCTAGGTTAGTGACAGCCCTAGAATTCGAGGCACATTAATCCGTCCACCCAAAGTATTCGTATTAATATTTGTTCCAAAGGCTAACTTAGGTTAGAAACCTCGTCATAATCAAACATGAATTTAAACAAACCGAGTAGATAGAATTAGCAAGGGATTGTGGACCGAATACCCCTAGACTTCTCAAACTTGATTTTCACCCGACTTTATTGTTTTTTGTTACGAACTTTTAGTTTACTTGAATTTTCCTTTAAAAACGAAATTACACAAAACCCCCCTTTTTACTTTTATTGTTCAGTTTAGAAGTAGTTTTCTTTATTAAAAATTATTATTTCCCTATCTCCTTGCGGATCGACACCTAAATACTACGATCGATAGGTTGTGCGCTTGCAACTAACCTATTTATTGAGTACGAAGGTTTATAAATTTAAAGGCAAAAAGAGTACAAAATTATTATATCTAAAATACTCAACAAGCTTTTTGGCGCCGTTGCCGGGGAGAATAGGATAGATACTAGTTTTTATTTTAGGAAAGTACTTTTTAATTCTTAGTTTCCTTATTTACTTCATTTCCTTTTCAGAAAATTAAAAACCCAAAAATAGTTTATTTCCTTTTTTTTACAATTTCTGAAATTTACTTTCCTTATTTAGAAAAATCCAAAAATATTTACTTTCCTTATTTAATTTTCTGCACTTTACTATTCTCTATTTCTATTCTCTCTCTTTCACATCTCTTCTCTTTTTCTCTCTTGTAAATTTGAGCATTGGCCCCCATCACGAGGAGACAAGCATCAAAACTCAAGGCTGGCGAATCCTCTTCTCAACAAATGGCGGGCCTAAACAATAATCTACCACCACATCCACACAACAACAACAACAACAACGAAAATGGCCGTAACCATCAACGAGGCCACCGCTTCGGTTTCATTCCTCAAGGCCAAGATCCACGCGAAATTAAGCCCTCTCTCATCCACTTGCTTGGCCAAAGTCAATTTGGGGGAGCCCTAAACGAAGATCCACATGCCCACTTAGCGGTCTTCGAAGAGTCTTGTGGCACCTTCGCTCGAGAAGGAGAAGAGCTCGACAACCTCAAGCTCAAATGCTTCCATCTATCCCTCCGTGACAATGCAAGGACATGGCTAAGGACCGTAAATCGTGACAACATAAGGACGTGGGACGACATGGAGAAGTTATTCTTAGGAAAATACTTCCCTCCATCCAAAACCCAGCACTTTCGCACAAAGATCACGACATTCAAGCAAGCCGAGGGAGAATCTTTGACCGAGGCATGGGATAGATGGGCCGAGCTGCAACGCTTGTGCCCTAACCATGGCCTTGACATGTGGTTGCTCTTTCAATTCTTCTTTGCAGGTTGCACGATCGCCACCAAGACTCACTTGAATTCAGCCGCAGGGGGAAACATGTCAAAGATGGACCCCGAGCAAGCCATGCTAATGATTGAGGACATGACGATCAACCAAAGGGAATGGACGGCCGAAAGAGGTGGACGAACCCAAACCACGCCGGGAATCCTGAAAACCGATGAAGTTACCGCCTTAAGAGCCCAAATGGAAGTCTTGCAACATCAAATGGCGCAAATGCAAAACGTCAAATCCGTGATGAACAAGGCTTCATGCGGCATTTGTGGAGAGTCGACTCATATCACTGCTGATTGTAAAGTCCTTTTAGAAGGAGAGGACGTCGAGCAAGTCAATGCAATGTTTTACAATCAAGGTGATAAGAGAAACGATCCGATCTACAATAAGGTTAGGCCTAACGATAATTTCAATTCGAATACATATAACCCTAACACAAGGTGGAACCATCCAAATTTCAAGTGGAGGACTGAAAATGAAAACTAAAACTAAAACCAATACCAAGGTAATTCCAATCAATACCAAAATCGGTCAAACCAAAACTCGTACCAAGGACCTTCTCAAAACAACAAATTAGAAAAATTGATAGAGGGCCTTGTCATCTCTCAAAACGAGTTCATGAACCAACAAAGAAGCACCAATATCGATATTTCAGATTCCTTGAGAAATATGAACAATAGATTTGAGTTTTTAGAGACCAAAACAAAGATGCTAGAAACACAAATTGCATAACAAGCATCTTCATCCTCCCATCAACAAGGGACGCTTCCGGGCAAACCCGACATCAACCCGAGAGAGCATGCGAATGCCGTGACCTTGAGGAGCGGCAAGGAGTACGAAGGACCTACCATGCCCAATGAAGAGGAGCAGCAACCTCCCAAGGAAACACACGACGTTGCATCTCCCCTTGATGCGAATGCAGCACCTACAAGTGTGGATGCACCGCCATCGGAAAAGCATCAAACAACGGGTAATTCAAGTTCTCCAAAGGTAAAAAATGCTGAAACTCCTAAGTACATTCCCCCACATAGGTTTGTACCTTTTCCTCAAAGGTTAGTAAAGCATAAATTAGACCAACAATTTGCCAAATTTGTAGACCACTTAAAGAGATTGAATATCACCATCCCTTTTACCGAAGCGATTACCCAAATGCCCACTTACGCAAAGTTTTTAAAAGAAATTTTATCCAACAAAAGAACACTTGAGGAAGTAGGTACGGTGTCCCTAAATGAGGAGTGTAGCGCCCTCTTCTTAAACAAGCTACCTCCAAAACTTAAGGACCCGGGAAGCTTTGCAATCCCATGTAAGATAGGTGATACCAAATTTGATAGGTGTTTATGTGATTTAGGGGCAAGTGTTAGTCTCATGCCAAAATCGGTATATCTAAGATTAGACTTAGGGGAATTAAAACCAACGAGAATGTCCTTGCAATTGGCCGATAAAACGGTAAGGTTTCCCGAGGGAATTGTGGAGGATGTAATTGTCAAAATAGGTGAATATTTTGTGCCTATTGATTTCGTGGTTGTGGAAATGGAAGAGGACACTCATACCCCTATCTTGTTAGGTCGTGATTTCCTTATAACTGCAGGTGCCAATATCGATGTTAAAGAAGGAAAAATTTCCTTTGACATTGGTGGAGAAAAGGTTGACTTTCACATGTTTAAATCTATTAAATTTCCTTCTAATGATAATGACTCAATATGTAGGGTTGATGTTTTAGACTCTATAATTGATGATCATCTAGATAGGATGATGAAAGGAGGGCAACTGGACGAAATCCTGGAAGAAACCGACCTCGAAAACGGCAAAAACTGCGAAAACAACCCTCGGTGCGTCCGCACCAATCCACAGTGCGTCCGCACTTTCACAGAAGAGGAGTCAGGGGCACTTGACTGAGCGCAATGCGTCCGCACCAGCCCACAGTGCGTCCGCACATTGCCCGATTTAACCTCAGTGCGTCTGCACCAATCCTCAGTGCGTCCGCACTCAACCCGCAATGATGCCGCAGATTCCAAAATTTTGCTTACCTAGGCGCAGTGCGTCCGCACTGAATATGAATGCGTCCGCACTCAGGCCCAAATAGCTCAAATCGAAGCCAATTCGACCAATTCCGCACCACCGAAGGTCGAACTCAAGCCATTGCCACCTACTCTTCGCTACGAGTACCTGGGGACAGATGAGACATATCCGGTGATAGTCAATTCCGAGCTCAACAAAGATCAAACCGAGAAGCTCCTTCATGAACTAAGATTGCATAGGAAGGCTATCGGATATACAATCGATGATCTAACCGGAATTAGCCCCTCCTTTTGCATGCACAAAATTTTAATGGAGGATGATCACAAGCCTTCTATCGAATCTCAAAGGCGGCTCAATCCGAATCTAAAAGAAGTGGTGAAGAAGGAAATCATCAAGTTACTTGATGCCGGCATCATCTATCCAATCTCCGATTCTAAATGGGTAAGTCCGGTCCATGTAGTACCAAAGAAGGGAGGCACGACGGTGGTGAAGGGCGAAGGCGACAAAATGATATCCACAAGGGTAATCACCGGATGGAGGATGTGCACCGATTACCGAAAACTTAACAATGCAACAAGGAAGGATCACTTCCCTCTACCATTCGTGGATCAAATGCTAGAAAGACTAGCTAATCATTCACATTTTTGCTACCTAGATGGGTATAATGGATTCTTTCAAATCCCTATTCACCCCGATGACCAAGAAAAAATGACCTTTACTTGCCCTTATGGTACGTTCGCGTACCATAGGATGCCGTTTGGTTTATGCAATGCCCCAGCTACATTTCAAAGAGCCATGATGGCTATTTTTCAGATTTATTAGAAAATTCCGTGGAAGTTTTCATGGATGACTTTTCAGTTTTTGGTACTTCTTTTGATGATTGCTTATCTAATTTGATCAAAGTTTTAGAACGTTGTGAGCAGGTCAATTTGGTGCTAAACTGGGAGAAATGCCATTTCATGGTGTAAACGGGGGTAGTTCTAGGCCACGTGGTGTCCTCCCAAGGCCTAGAAGTCGACCAAGCAAAGGTGGAGGTGATCGAAAAATTGCCATATCCAACATGTGTGAAGGATGTGAGGAGTTTCTTGGGCCATGCGGGATTCTATCGGCGTTTCATCAAAGATTTTTCAAAAATCTGCAAACCACTTACTAATTTAACAATGAAAGATGCAGAATTTATATTTGATGAACCGTGTATTGTTTCTTTTGATAGGATCAAGAAGGCGCTAATCTCAGCCCCAATTCTCCGACCTCCTAATTGGGATGTGCCCTTTGAAATCATGTATGATGCGAGCGATTTCGCCGTTGGAGCCGTTCTAGGACAAAGGATCGACAATAAGCCACATGTGATCTGTTACGCAAGCAAAGTCCTAGATGAGGCGCAAATGAACTACACAACCACCGAAAAGGAGTTCTTGGCCGTTATATTCTCCATCAACAAATTCCGATCCTACTTGGTTGGATCCAAGGTGATTGTGTACACCGATCACGCGGCAATCCGATACCTCCTCAACAAGAAAGATGCCAAACCACGCCTAATCCGATAGATTCTTCTACTCCAAGAGTTCGACCTAGAAATCAAGGACAAGAAAGGCACCGAAAATTCAGTGGCGGACCACCTATCACGCATTACCAACGAATCGAAAGAAGGGGACTTGCCAATCGACGATTCATTCATTGATGAGTAACTATACGCGGTACAAAGCTTAGAAGCCCCTTGGTATGCGGATTATGTTAATTACTTAGCATGTGGGTTGGTACCCCCGGAGCTCTCTTACACACAAAGGAAGAAATTCTTTTCAGATGTTAAAAACTATTATTGGGATGAACCTTTGTTATTTCAATTGGGGGTAGACGGTATACATAGGCGTTGTGTACCACAAGAAGAGGTAAACCAAATTCTCCAATGTTGCCATTCATCCGCCTATGGAGGACACGCCTCAACCGACAAAACTGCAGCAAAAGTCTCCAAGTCGGATTCTATTGGCCGATGGTTTTTAAAGATGCGCGAGAGTATGTGCTTAAGTGTGACAAATGTCAACGAACCGGCAACATATCAAAGAGACATGAGATGCCTCTCCAAGGGATCCTAGAAGTGGAGGTTTTCGATGTATGGGGAGTTGACTTCATGGGCCCTTTTCCGAGTTCATGCAACAACAAGTACATCCTTGTAGCGGTCGATTATGTGTCAAAATGGGTAGAAGCCGTGGCAAGCCCAACCGCCGACTCCGCCGTGGTAAGAAATCTTTTTCAAAGAATTATTTTTCCTAGGTTTGGAGTACCTCGAGTGGTGATTAGCGATGGCGGCTCTCATTTCATCAACCGCCAATTCGACAATCTTCTACTCAAGTACGGAGTCAAGCACAAGGTAGCCACACCTTACCACCCTCAAACAAACGGGCAAGTAGAAGTTTCCAATCGTGAGATAAAAAGCATCTTACAAAAAGTTGTCAACACATCGAGAAAAGATTGGTCGCTGAAACTTAATGAATCACTTTGGGCATACCGCACCGCCTACAAGACACTAATAGGTATGACTCCCTTTAAATTGGTCTATGGCAAACCATGTCATTTGCCGGTCGAACTCGAGCACAAGGCATATTGGGCGATAAGAGTGCTAAATTTCGATCTAAAAGCCGCCGGTGCGAAACGAATTCTCGACTTACATGAGTTGGATGAATTGCGCCTCAATGCATACGAAAATGCCAAGCTATATAAGGAAAAGACAAAGAGGTGGCATGACAAACACATCATAAGGAGAGAGTTTCACGAAGGAGATATGGTCTTGCTATACAATTCGCGACTCCACCTCTTTCCCGGAAAGTTGAAGTCAAGATGGAATGGCCCATACCAAATCCGGAAGGTTTTTAACAATGGAGCAATCGAGATTTGGAGCAACAATACGGGTTCCTTTAAGGTAAATGGACAACGCCTTAAGCACTTCAACCATGAAGATCCAATAGAAAAGATGGACGGTTCCTACCTAGCCAACCCTATTCGTCAATAAGCAAAAGCCATGTCGAGCTCACGACGTAAAATTGACCGCTTCTTGGGAGGCAACCCAAGTTTTTACTTTTTCTTTCTTTACACTTTTATTTTTACTTTCTCAAAAATTTACATTTTTAATGACTCAGCCAATTTTTCAGGTCAAAAATTCATGAAAATAACCTGAGTGCGTCCGCACTAAACTTCAGTGCGTCCGCACTACCTACTTAGAAAATTTTTCAGACAGGTTTTACCATAAAAACTGGCCAGACCGAGCGTAATGCGTCCGCACACAAATCCAGTGCATCCGCACCGACAGCAACTGCAGGTCTGCACATCCTGAACTTTCTACCCAAGAGTAGTGCGTCCGCACTGAGGATTAGTGCGTCCGCACCCGAGGTACGCTACATTTAATTTTCAATTATTTCGGAAAATCGGAAAAATTCAAATTTTTGGGTGAGTGCGGATGACCACCCGCACTAAGGCCCAGTGCGTCCGCACTCGGGCTCCTTCTCCTTCTTAAACCGACCCCCTTCTCTTCATTTTTCTTCGCGCCTTTTCGATTTTAAAACCGAAAAACTTGATTTTTCTCTCCCAAAACCCGAAAACCTCGTTTTTCTTTCAAAATCTCCCTCTCCTCTCTCTTCTCTACCACTTCTCTCTTCTTTTCTCTCTCTTTTCCTCTTCAAAACCGAAAACCCAACTTTTCTCAACCTTTTTAAGCGCCGCTTCGCGAAAACTCGGATTTCTTCGCATTTTCTCGAAATTCTTACGATCTACAACAAGGTTTGATCTCTCCTTACTCTAATTTTTTCAATTACTACTTAGATCTGTGAAATTGGTACCAAAATCGGAGAAATCGACCAAAATGGGTGAAAACGGTTCAAATTCGTACCCCAGTGCGAGTGCCCCCACCCGCACTGCTAGCCAGTGCGTCCGCACTAAGCTTGGGGGAAAACTTAACCGGACTTATCTTTCGTTTTTTGACCAAGTCCCCAGTGCGACCAGACCAGTCGCACTGAGAGCCAATGCGTCTGCATTGCTCTCAGACTTTTCCAAACAAGCCACGAAATCTTCAAATATTTGGTTAAGTACCCACTGCGTCCGCACTAAGAGCCAGTGCGTCCGCATTGCGACCTAGAAAATTCCCACATTTTTGGTGTGCGGCCAGGACCATCCGCACTGAGAGCCAGTGCGTCCGCACTGCGCTCGGGAAAAATCAGAAATGGCCCTGAATTGAACCAAAATTGAACTGTTTGTACACAGTGCGTCCGAACTGACCACCAGTGCGTCCGCACTCAGCCCAAATTATATCAAAAATTTCGAAATTTTAATTCTTTCAAGTTTTTTAGAATGCCGAAGAAATCAAGTGCCAAGAAACAAAGGTTTGAGAAAGGACAGGGCAGTCGCCAACCACCTCCTTACCCACCCGCCTTGCCACTCAACGAAGGTCAAGAATTGAGGCGTAACCTTCTACAGTCCCGCCGGACCCTCGAGCCATCTCGATGGATATGCCGAGAAACACTCGAAACACTCGGACTCCTCGAGTCGGTGCAAATGCTCACCGAGCGGCTTGGCTTGTGGGAATTTCTTTGTGACGAAGTCGACACATATGAAGCACTCACTATCGAGTTCCTCTCCTCATACGAATTCGACCGGGCTTCACGAACACTAAACTTCAACCTCGGAGGCTTCTCACATATGTTGCACACCACCGAGCTCATGACCGCACTCGACCTATCCACCGACAATGTCGATCGGATGCGCACCATTCTCGACTTCTTTCATGACATGAGCGAGGCCCAGTTCCGCGTCTTAACATGCCAAGACGGGATCCTCGGTCAGCAAAGGGTCAAGAATGTCCTCCACCCGGCCCTCCGATATCTCCAGCGAGTACTTTCTCACACTCTCTTTGCCCGAGGGGAGAGCGCATCGGTCTTCAACCTCGGAGATCGGGTGGCAATAATGGCGAGATGGATTACATGCCGCACATCGGGTACAACTTAGCCAAACACATGCAAAATGTATCGCACAACATGCGATCGGGTGGCAAGATTCGAATTGGAGGCATTGTCACAAAAATTGCCCGGCACTTGCAAATACCGACCGGTGAAGATGTGGTACTCGGGTACACGCTTGTCGACCTAGATGGTCTATTTCGGGCGAGGCTCATCCGTTGGGACGACATTGAAGAGGCTTGGATCAATTTGGACCCAAAGGACAACATCCGACACCGGTTGCCTCTAGAAACTCAAATCGATCCCTTGGATACCGATACTTGGAAAATTGTCGATGAGCCGCTCGAGCCACCGCTACCACAGCCACCGCAACCGCAACAGCCGCCACAGCAAGCCGCACCCGATGCCGCACAAGCACAAGGCATGCCAACCAACCAACAAATCTGGGATTTTATGCAGACCATGAACACCTCCATCAACAACTTGAGCATCGCATGGATCGCATGGATGGGCGTAGGGATGTCTTTGACCGCCGATTTGATGAGGTAGAGGCCGAGGCCGCCCGAGCGACCTACTATTCCCGCCGAGGATGCATGCACGCAAACCCGCATTTTGAGGATGATCCACCGACACCGCCGTACCAAAGACGGGCCGCTCAAAGGAGAGAGTACGAGATGGCGCAGGAGCGTGAGGCGGCAAGACTAGCACAAGAGACCGGCAACAATGAAGAAGAGGAGAATGAGGCCGAAGACATGGATCGTGATGAGGATTGATCCAGTGCAGCACCACCACCATATTACGCCAGTAAAGTAGTTCATGTTTCTTCTCTCTTTTTAGTTTATTTTTAGCACTGAGGACACTGCTTTATTTAAGCTTGGGGGATGGGAAGAAATTGTATCTGCATGCATATTTATTTTTCAGTTTGTCGAAAACTTTTTAGGATTGATAACCTTGTTTTTTACTTGACCATGAATAGGATTTGTGATTTTGAACTTAATTGCTTACGATTACGAATTTGTCAAGACGTTTTACGAGGTTATGAAAAATAGAGTCTTGCATAATTGGACTTAATTGTCTAAAAATGCATATAAAGTATAAAATCATGTTTAAAAGTTTTGTAAAAAATTGGCAAAAATAAAAATTTTGATAAACTTGAGTGATTGACAAAACTTAAAAGTATTCTTGCACGATTTTTCAAATTTTCGGTAAAATCCTTAAAATAAATTTGAAATGACGACATAGTTCGGCGAAAAACTTTGTGGAAATAAAGGTATTTGAAAATGAGAAATTAGAAATTCAAATTTATTAGAGAAGCCATTTAGATTTGGAAATTTTAAATTAGGAAAAATTGGGATATCCGTGAGTATGAAAGAATACTTAGGATGTGTGTATTCATGATATGTGCATAAATGTTGAAAAATTAGATAAAATTGAAAAATTTTGGAAAATAAAAATGAGATTCCAATGACCTATGTTACGGCTTCATGACGTACTTATGGTTATGAGTCCTTAGCACTCTTGCTCCGCTAGTCTCCCGATAAAATTGACATTCATGTTAGTGGAAGGGTTAGACTAAGAGCATGCAAAACACCCTTGAATTAGAACGGTTGGGTACGGTTAACTACTTGTAACTAACCGGTGCTTAAATGAGGATGGGGAAAATAGTGCTAAAATCGTGAAAAATTGTTCAAAGTGAGAAAATCAAAAGCAACAAAGACAAAAGAATATACATGTATCAACACACGAAGTCCGTAATTATTCTTACCCAAGTTTGATTCAAGCTTGGGGGTATTTTGAAAATTCTACATTTTAAATGGCATATCTTTTAAATTTGGGTATACGAAGTTCACAAATTCAAAGCCTTTAAGGAAATAAAAGTTAGAGTAATCGAATTGTGGGTTGATTCATAATTATTCGAGGGTTGAACTTGGGATTTGGGAAATATGCATGGAGTTTTTTTTAAATTTTGGCAAGATCATACAAGTTTTTCATTTTGAGAAATGTATACTTGATATAGGGTTGAATTGTAGATCGAATTATAGTTCAAGTTTAAATGTTGCTTGGGGACAAGCAAATTTCAAGCTTGGGGGTATTTGATAGGTGTATTTTATATACACCATCGATCTAGTTTTTATCATAAAATAACACCAAATATCTTGTACTTTGGGATATAAAGCGAATATAATACACCAAGAATCAAGTTACTGCGTTCGCTCGATGTTTCAATGCAGGAAACAGTGCAAAATGAAGAAAAACCGCCCAGTGCGGACGCACTCCCAGCCAGTGCGGACGCACTGGGTACTTAGCCAATTTTCCAGCGTCGCAGACCTCACAGATGAAAAGTCCGAGCGTAATGCGGACGCACTCACCTTCAGTGCGGACGCATTCACTACATAGCCGATTTTTGCAAAATTTCCAGAAAAACAGAAGTTCAAGGCCAGTGCGGACGCACTCACATCCAGTGCGGACGCACTCAGTACTTGACCGATTTTTGAAATCTTCATATTCCTTGGAAAACAGAAAGTTAAATGTCAGTGCGGACGCACTCACATCCAGTGCGGACGCACTCAGGAAAATTTTGCAGAAAATCCAGAAAAGGAAACTTGGAACCAAAGGAGATTTGGAGTCGGTGCGACCCAGACCACCCGCACTCAACTCCAGTGCGGACGCACTGGACTCGCAGACAGCCAGAAATTCGCATTTTCAAGAGGTTTTCTATTCTGGGCTTCCAAGGAACACGTTTTAGAAGGCCAAAAATAGCCATGGCAGTCTGAGGAGTGCACCCACTAACTCCACTTCTATCCTCTAAATTGGGCAAGGCCTTTGGCTATAAAAGGAGAAGAATTTCATCTCTCTCATCATCCATTATTATATCCATTTTTCACATATTGAGAGAGAGAGATCCTGCAGAAATTCTCGAAGTTCCAAGGAAGGAGAAGAAAAAGATTCAAGCAAGGAGTCGGTAAGATCGAGGTTTTAGATCTAAGAAAGGGTGTAATCATTTCTTTATCTTATTTCTTATTGTTTTTGCCAATCTTTGTTATGGATCTCTCCAAGAGAGAGTAGTTCTCTTTCTAGGGGTTTAGGTCATGTAGCATGAACTTGTTT
Source organism: Carex myosuroides (assembly GCA_028015225.1). NCBI lineage: Eukaryota > Viridiplantae > Streptophyta > Magnoliopsida > Poales > Cyperaceae > Carex > Carex myosuroides. Next base: position 16,131,727 of record CM051467.1, read on the forward strand.
AATTCTATTTTACTCGGATTTTAGTTTTTATTATGATTGTTTGATTTGATGTTAATTTCTGTGATTTATTATTTGTGATGTTCCATGATTTGTACTTGAATTGTAGCGTCCCGCTTTGATCATTTAGACCCAAAGTAGATTAGGATCATATAGGATAGTGCAACTTGTTGTGTTTGACTTGTAGCGTCGCGCTTAAGTCTTCTTGATTAAAAGTAGATTAGGATCATATAGGATAGTATAAATTGTGATTGCAAATACCTTAGGATTTGAATTATAAGCGACCGTACTTTTGTATTCAAATCTGGAAAAACAGAAATTAAGGTTAAGGTTTGGTAAAGGACTTAGCGGTGAAGTCAAAACTTGATTAGGACACCTTAGAACAAATATCAATATATACATTTGAAGCACGTGATTAAATATCCCTCTAGGTTAGTGACAGCCCTAGAATTCGAGGCACATTAATCCATCCACCCAAAGTATTCGTATTAATATTTGTTCCAAAGGCTAACTTAGGTTAGAAACCTCGTCATAATCAAACATGAATTTAAACAAACCGAGTAGATAGAATTAGCAAGGGATTGTGGACCGAATACCCCTAGACTTCTCAAACTTGATTTTCACCCGACTTTATTGCTTTTTGTTACGAACTTTTAGTTTACTTTAATTTTCCTTTAAAAACGAAATTACACAAAAAACCCCCCTTTTTACTTTTATTGTTCAGTTTAGAAGTAGTTTTCTTTATTAAAAATTAGTATTTCCCTATCTCCTTGCGGATCGACACCTAAATACTACGATCGATAGGTTGTGCGCTTGCAACTAACCTATTTATTGAGTACGAAGGTTTATAAATTTAAAGGCAAAAAGAGTACAAAATCTCTATATCTAAAATACTCAACACTATTATGTTCTAAACATTGAAAATTTTAAATGTTCAAAATTTCCTGACGTAACAAGGTACCTCTGTAAAAAAAAAAAACATTAATATCATGCATTAATCAATAAATAATGGATCCAATCAAAAAATTAAAAGGTATCATGCTTAAAAGACGCACTTACTCGGGTAGAAATTCGGGCAGAAATTCGGAAATCAAGCTCCACTGGTCCTAGGGATCGGTGGAGGTATAGATGAGGATTTTCTGTGGCGAGGGTATCCGCTGGTGCAACGCTGGTGCAAAACATGCTCCACCGGTCCTAGGGACCGGTGTAGATTGGTTTTTTTTGCTCCACCGGTCCCTAGGATCGGTGGAGGCTAGTTTTCTAAATTCCGCCCAGCAGAGGCTTGTTCCGTTAAATTGATTTAAAGTAATTGTATTTAAAAAAAAAAATCTGAGATCTCCTACTTTAATTTAGAGTAAAGTATACTTTTGCAATTTAATCTAAATCAATTAGAATAAGCCAAACGGCAGATCAGTCAAATGAAATTTAGCCACCTTCAATCAATTAATTTGAGATATAAATTTGTATGTAGCACCTTAAACACAAATTCTATTTACAGATCTGGTATATTGGTATTTGGTAGGCGTGCATTCCCAACTTGGGCTGATGATGCCACGTCATGGAAACCTATCAGTCAACGGTCAAACAAACCTGATAAGGCCACTTGGCTAAATTCCCATCGTTACCGGACTAGTACAATTGAATCGGACGGTCCAAAATTATTTTTTTAACTTGGCACGAATCTCAAAGCATAAATTATACTGCCCTTGCGCCATCCCGAGCAAGCACTGGCTGAGAATAAATCTGGGTCGGCCGTTCAATTGTGTTGAGTCAGGTAACCTGAGAGGATACGGATCCTCTCAGTTATCTATTACCGACGAATGAGAAGTTGCGATAAGAGCAAGACCGCAGGTTCGAAAATGCAAACGAATTGAATATTATCCAATGGTTGGCGAATGTCGACGCTGAGATCAGTAGAGATAGAGCGATTGACAGAATGGTGTCGCCTCTTCTGGACAAGCCCTGTCCCACAGCTCAGTGAAAGGTCGGGTGGGGTTCCATTTTCATCAAAATGACAGTCTTCCACACCTGTCAGTAGAGTGGATGTTGATTTTGTATGAATTCTGAGGACATAAACTTTCTTACTTGTTGAATTTCATGATACAAGCCATTTTATGCTACAAGAAATAATATTACCGTTATCTCTCTATTCTACTTTTGGTACCTATACAGTAGAGTACCGTTTATTTCTTTTCCCTAAATAGTATTTCCTATTTGATCTAATCCTAGCCCTTTGATCAATGATGAACGACTGAGATCAATCCTACTCTATTTCTTCTATAATTTTAACACTCCCCCTCAAGCTAGGAATGTATATATCATACAATCCTAGCTTGCATGTAATGTTGTCGAATTGTTTCGGATCCAACCCTTTGGTAAAGACATCCGCTAATTGTTCATTGCTTTGTACATACGGTGTCTCTATTTCTTTGGCTTGGACTTTTTCTCTCACAAAATGGCAATCTACTTCTATGTGCTTGGTCCGTTCATGAAACACCGAATTTAATGCGATGTGTTGTGCGGAGTTGTTGTCGCAATACATTCTCATGGGTTGATTGAATTCGATGCCCATATCCTTGAGAAGTTGTTTGAGCCATACTAATTCACTTGCGGTTGAAGCCATGGCTCGATACTCCGCCTCCGCGCTAGATCGTGCCACGACGTTTTGTTTCTTGCTTTTCCATGTGACTAAATTTCCGCCTACAAATGTGCAAAAACCGGTAGTGGATTTCCTATCGAAACTCCCAGCCCAATCTGCATCGGAATAGCCACATATGACATTAGAATTATTGTTTTTCATTAATATTCCTTTACCGGGTGTTTTCTTTAAATACCTTAAAATCTTATTTATGGCCTCTAAGTGTGATGTCCTAGGTGAATGCATGAATTTACTAATTTGGCTTACCGAAAATGAAATATCCGGTCGGGTTACGGTAAGATAAATTAATTTTCCTACAATTCTTTGAAATTGATTTATATCATCTAACAATTCACCATCTTCACTATTTAATTTACATTTGCTATCAAAGGGTGTGGAGGCCGGTTTGCAACCTAATTTTCCGGTTTCTTCTAAGAGGTCTAAAATATACTTCCTTTGTGAAATAAAAAGTCCCAACTTAGAGTAAGCTACTTCTATTCCTAAGAAGTATTTTAGATATCCAAGGTCCTTGATATCAAATTTCTCCTTCAATTGGCTTTTGATTTTTTTGATTTCATTTATGTTGTTTCCGGTGATTATAATGTCATCGACATATACCAAAATTATGGTAGTGTGTTTACCATTAATTTTTGTGAAGAGAGAATGGTCCGAACTACTAATTTTAAAATCACATAAAATTAAATAAGAGCTAAGCTTGCCATACCATGCTCGAGGAGATTGCTTCAATCCATAGATCGATTTATTTAACCTACACACTAAGTTAGAATTGTTTTGCAATTTATGTCCGGGGGGTAGGTTCATGTATACTTCTTCTTCAAGTGTTCCTTGAAGAAAAGCGTTCTTGACATCCATTTGGTATAAATTCCAATTGTTATTTACCGCAATGGAAAATAAAATTCTAACGGTATTCATTTTGGCCACCGGTGCAAAGGTTTCATTGTAATCAATTCCGTATGTTTGGGTATAACCTTTTGCAACTAATCTTGCCTTATATCGTTCAATGGTACCATTGCTATTGTATTTAATTTTATAAACCCATTTACACCCTACCGGTTTTTTTTAACTTTGGTAATTGTACAATTACCCAAGTTTCATTTTTTTCTAGAGCTTTTAGCTCTTCTTTCATGGCTTGACACCATACCGGATTTGTAATAGCTTCTTGGTAGCTATTCGGTTCCATTTCTTTTTGGATGGTAGTCAAAAAAGCAAGATGTAAGGGTGAAATATTTTCATATGATAGAAACTCTTCAATAGGATATTGTACCGTGTAGGTTACATAATCCCTAAGTCTAGTAGATGGTCGTGTTATTCGTGAAGACCGTCTAACTTCTAAATTTCCTTCTATTTCATTATTATTATTATCAAGATTATTTGTGTTAGTCTCTACTTCAAGATTATCATCGAAAATATGATTAACATTTTGTTCACTTTCTTGACCCTCTACATGAGATATTATCGGTCTTACTTGTTCTTGTGTATGTGGGGTCTTAATTATTTCTTTAAAATATGGTTCTTCTTCACAAAATATGACATCCCTAGACATAAATAATTTTTTGCTAATAGGATCATAACATTTGTAACCCTTTTTGTAAGTAGAGTATCCCAAAAAAATTGCTTTTGTTGACATATGATCAAGTTTATCTTTTCTTTTAATTTTTACAAAACAAGTACAACCAAACACTCTTAAATGATCAAGATTTAATTTTTGTTGGTAGAGGATTTCTAGTGGACTTTTATTTTTTAAAATAGCGCTTGGTAACCTATTAATTAGATGCGTGGCACAAAGAATGGCATCCGACCAATATTTTTTTGGAACATTATTTTGAAATAATAATGCTCGTGTTATTTCTAATAAGTGTCTATTTTTCCTTTCCGATACTCCATTTTGTTGAGGAGTATTTATGCAAGTTGTTTGATGTATGACTCCTTTTTCTTTAAAAAGATTTATAAAATTTTGGTTTATAAATTCCGTTCCATTATCCGATCTAAAAATTTTAAGTTTACAATTGAATTGATTTTCTACAAGACATAAGAATTCTTTGAAACAATTAAAAACTTCATTTTTTTATTTTAATAAATATAGCCATGTGGATCTAGAAAAATCATCAATAAATATAACAAAATATCTAAATCCATTATAAGAATCAATTGGGGCCGGACCCCATACATCGGAATGGACTAAATCAAACATCGCTTCACTTTTACTACAAGATTGAGAAAAGGGAAGGCTTGTTTGTTTTGCCAACTTACAAATGTCACAATTAATACATTTTGAATTTGAAAAATCTAATACACTATTTAGAATCTTGTCGGATGGATGCCCGAGTCTCCTATGCCAAACATCATAATTAATGGATTTTGCGGAAGCACAAAAATCTAATTTTTGCAAGTTGAAAAGATAATGCCCGTTTTCAAGAATTCCTTCCCCAATCTTCGTCCCGGTTACCCGGTCCTGAAATTCAACATTTTTATAAGAAAAAATTGCATTGCAATTGAATTCTTGTGTCAATTTTCCTATAGAAATTAAATTTATAGGAAACGCTTTTAAATATAATACGTTACTTATTTTATGATTACAAATGTTAATTTCTCCTATGCCATCTATTTGTACTTTCGTACCATTTGCCACTAAGACATATTGATTATTTTTAGTCAAGTCTAATTTGGTGAAGAATTTTCTATTTCCGAACATATGGTTTGTTGCTCCACTATCTAAAATTATTTGGTCATATAAATTAAATTTTTTTGAGTGAGAAACAATACCACATGAGCTAGGAGCACCTTGATCTTTAAACCACACAGAAAATTGCTGAAATAGGTGCTGCATGGAATCCTGTGACCCGTCTGACCCGTTTCGCATGAAGTTTGAGTTAGAGAGATTCGGTTCTGGTTGGACTTGAGCCATGTACCCAGTATTAGATTCGGGTTGAGTCCGCTGAAGCATGTAACCCGAATTGGGTTCGGATTGAGTCAGAGGAACCCCAGCCGCATATCCCTTCTTCTCTTTTTCTCTTTCGCCCCCTCTACTGATCCCGTCGCCGCCTCTGTTCCTCTCTTGAGCCTTCCATTTTTCGGGTTTTAGATGGGGATGAAGGAACCAGCACCTCTCATGGGTGTGGCCTTCCTTCTTGCAATGAGAGCACACCCCTCCTTTCTTTTGATTTGGCCGAAATTGAGAGTTAGGGTTTTGCCGGAATTGAGTAGCAAAGGCTTGGGTTTCGTGTCCCTCGCCGGAGGAGGCTTGTGGACCGCCCATAGTGAGTCTCCTTGTTTCTTCCCTTTGAATCATTGCAACAGCGGCAGAGGTTTTGGGAAGTTCGGATCCGAGTATGATTTGTGATCGGATCGCTTCATAACTGGAATCGAGACCCGCAAGGTAATGAAATAACTCATCTTGATCGAGTCTTTTTCGGAGCTCTATTGGGTCTGTTGTGAAAGGTCTGTAGATTCGAAGTTCATCGAATTTTTTCTTCATGGCACCGTAGTATTCTGTGTTGGTTTTAGACCCTTGCTTTTCTTGTTCGATTTCTTGCATGAGTCTGAAGACATGCGAGTGGTTTTGTTGTTGACTGAAAAAAGCTTGTATGGAACTGTGAGGTGGAACTGTGATGGAATAAATCAGAAATTTCTGATTCCATGGAATCAAAGAGCCAAGTCATGACCCTGTGATCTGTGGTTTGCCATTTTCGTAGCGATTGTTTTTCGGTTTCTGTTTTGTTGTCTGGATTTGCTATCTTTGGTTTATTGCATTCTCCTATGATGAATTCGAGTTTTTCTCGGCTGCTAAGAGATAAGGTCACTGCCCTTGCCCATGATACATAATTCTTGCCATTTAGCAGATTATGGGTGAGTCTAGAGGAGTATGTAGCATCTGATGATTGCTGCCCTTCTTGACTCATTCTCGTTTGTTTATGGTTTCTGACTTTCTATGAGATTATTAGACGAAGCTCTGATACCATGTTGATTTTGTATGAATTCCGAGGAGATAAACTTTCTTACTTGTTGAATTTCATGATACAAGCCCTTTTATGCTACAATAAATAATATTACCGTTATCTCTCTATTCTACTTTTGGTACCTATACAGTAGAGTACCGTTTATTTCTTTTCCCTAAATAGTATTTCCTATTTGATCTAATCCTAGCCCTTTGATCAATGATGAACGACTGAGATCAATCCTACTCTATTTCTTCTATAATTTTAACCGTGGAAAAAACATGCTGTACCATGACTACTATGTTGTGACTTTGATCATGTGTCGTGATCAAGTTAATTTTTCACGTGCAGTGCCGTATCACGACCAAAATGTTGAGGGAGGTCATGGCATGCGAATGGTCATGCTACGTGAGTCACGCCGTGTCCGAACATGTCGTGTCTAAACGTGACAAATGTGACCAGTCACGTTTAACTTTTTTTCATCATTTAAGTTCTAATAGTTATAAATACACGTGACGAGTCGTGTCAAATTTTTGAAAAGAGATTATGACACTCGAATGATCACAACACATAACCGCATGCGTACCGTGTCGTTCTGTAACAAAGCCGACTCCACCATGTTATTTTTCCCACTCTTACCGTCAGCAAAAGTTCATAAGTGCTGAACCTTGCCCATCTATTTGTAATAATGTGAAGAACCATTACAATTTAAAATAAATGCTCGGAATTTTCTCCTAACTTAATTATGATGGAAAGTGTTTCACCATCGATGATATAGGTTTTGGTTGGACTCTTTCGAAGGCTGTTCCACTTGAAGCTAGCGATGTATCAATGAAGAGAGTCTATTATTAAGCTCCTTTAATTTCTGGTTTCTACCTGCACATTTCCCATGTAATTACTAATTAGTGACATCTGCTAATGATAGTTGTAAATTAAATATGGTTGTTCAATTGAGCGGATTGCAGTGGCAATTAATGGGTGGCCCATTGCCCCCATTCCATTCTAAGCATCCATCCAGTAGACCAGTAGGCTGTATGAAACAAGATTGTTGAATTTTTGGACGTTGATTTTTCAACTTATTGATTCATATAAAATTAAAATTACAAAGTGAAAATTTTCGGAAATCGGGCAGTGGCTGCCAGAATAATTCGGAAAATTTTCAAAATGAATAAATAAGTTTCTAAAACCAACTGCATTGATTTTCACTTGTATATATCTAATAGGAGAAAATTGAATAAATTACACTTCACATATTGTGTCAAAATTTATGATACTAAGTAATTTTTAATAAATTGCAACTTGATAAGATGTACGAGGAAAGAGCTGAATACATTAAAAGCAATAAAAAAGTTCATGCAAAATATATTTTAAATCACACAAATTGCATTACTTTGTTTGCATATCTCAACTTATCATACGTATTCAAATAGTTTTACTGTCTTCTACACAAAATCTGGGAAATAAATCTGATGTTATTCCAAAGGGATCGATAACAAGGGTCAAAGACCCTGTTATTCCGATCCCAGCTGTTGACCTTTGTCGAGATTCGCACATGAAAAAAATTACTTGAGATTCGTGTGTGGAAAACTTTGAATGGTTGGTAAAAGTAATGTGCCAATCTCAAGGAATTTTTTTCATGTGCGAATCTTGACAAAGGTCAACAGCTGGGATAGGAATAACAGAGTCATGTTATCCCTTTGGAATAACAGCAGATTTATTTCCCAAAATCTCATGGGATAAAAAGACCTTTATGTAATCCAGTGTATGAAACAAGATTGTTGAGTTTCTGGACGTTGATTTTTCAACTTGTTGATTCATATAAAATTAAAATTACAAAGTGAAAATTTTCTATGTGCATGTGGAGAAATTAAATAATATAAATTACATCTAACGGTTTTATTTTAATATATAAATTTTAAAATTTAATTATTAGAAAATTAAAAAATAAAGGTACGATGGAGGTAAAAAAAAATCAAATATTAACGAAAATTTTGTTTGAATCTGATTATAATTTTGTGTTCGGTCGACTCTGACAACTTTTAATGCCGAAAGAGTCCATTGTAAGGACAGGCCCATTTAAAGCCTTTAAAGGCCTTAGTAGAAGCCCATACTGCAATTCCAACCGATAAAATTTACTATACTCTTTTAACCTGGGCTCTCTTTCAACCATGAGGCTCAATTGGAGAAACTAATTAATGTTTGATCAAATTTGATATGATGCCCATCAATTAAAGGCTCTATCCAGTGACCAATCTCTCTCTGTTACTCAAGCCTATCACCTATCACGTTCCAAAGTAAGAAATATTAACTGTTTGCTAGGTATTATTTAATATTAAAATCTCAAATTTAGACGCATTTAAGAATCTATAAAAAAGTTTAAAATGTAGCATACAACATCACAACATACATTTAATGAGATCTCCTTACATAATATTACAATGTTCATGTAAAGAATTAAGGGTAAATATATTGACCGAGCAGCTTTTGCTTCATACATTGTACAAATCATATGCAGAGCTGTTTTGACTTTATTATATGTGCGCTGCATGAAGTTAAAACTGCTCTCTCGCTATCTTTATCCAAAATTAAACATATCTGCGTTTATATTGAATAAATGGAATTAAAAAAGATTCATCTATGCTAAATTTCTCTCTACAGGTAACTCAAGGAACATAGCCAAATTTGAATGTAGGCCCTTTTCAAGTTAGGTGAGTGTATTGTTTGCTCCGACATGAGCAATGATTTGTTTCATCGCCACGTCAGCTGCCATGCATGTAAAATTAGGTGTCGGTGGGATTTCCTTTCATGGTAAAAGGAAATCAATCATATATGGTGGTCTATTTTATATGAATATACCAAGATGATTTCTTTTCGCCAATGAATGCAAGTCTTCCTACGTAGGCTTTTTATTGGGCCTCAACTAAAGGCTTTTTATTGGGCCTGAACTAAATTAATGATTATATTGATTATAGCTGCTAGCTGACTATTACATTAATAGGTTTATTGACCATATAAGCTAATTAAACTTGTTATCATTTCTTAGTTGATTGATAAATTATAGATACCATAACATTCAGATATTAAGACCAATTAATATGTCATCTACTATAACCCCAACCATAGATATTAAAACGATAATAACTCCCAAAACATAATCCGATGAAGAATTAATAATTGGGCGCCCAAAATCATATATAACTTGGCAAGCACAAATTAAAGCTAGGAGTGTCTATGAAATCAATTATTTTTGTATTCTCTTTTGATAAGACGGTTATGGACAAGAATATTTTTTGTTAGCTTATCCGAGTAAGAATGCAGGTAGAGAAGGAAATACGTAAGAAAAAAAAATGATATTAGCTTATCAACTAGAATAATTCATAAATATAAAATTATAAATATTTTTATATTCATACATTGACCTATAATTTGTAATATACTATTTTTTATTTTTACAAGATTGATTTTATGTATAGTATTTTACATAGTTCCCTTCAGTAGTAGTTGATATATGAGTAGGGTTCAAATACCTCACACGTGTCTTACATCTTTATCTTCTTTTTTAAAATTCAAATAGTTAATTGCTCAGCATGATCTTTATATTAAAATGTACATGGAGAGCAAATTTATATATATTTTTTCAGAATTTTTTTACTATCTTTTTAGGTAGGTATAAAATCATTGTTTTTGAATGGTCCAGAAACAGTGATTTTGTACCTATCTAAAATGATTGTAAACAATTTTCAAAAAAATATATAATTTAATGTCTAAGCACAATTTAATATGAAGATCATATTGAGCAGTTCAGATCAACCTTTTGAAACTTAATAAAATGTGAAGCATGAAAGAAATAAGACATTTTAACCCCCTTTGTTATCTATACAACATTTTATATAAGTTTTTTAATTAGTGGTTCCTCTTCTACGAAGAATATTGAACACAATTATAATATTTTATTTTTATGTTATTATGTACATAATGAGTTTAATATAAACTATTTACTTGTTTGCAATATTTTTAAATAAGGTTATATAAATTATTAATTTATTCGATAAATATTCGTTTATTTGGTCGTGATCCATTAATCTCTAAGAATAATAAAAAATAAAAATATAATAAGTTCTTAACAAATAAGATAAGATACAAATACAATTAATTTTACATATACAACTAATTTTGAACGGATACATGTATCAAAATATTTCCAATCCAATTTGTACCGTAGCACATTCCTAATTAAATTAAAGCATTTCATTTTAGTTTTCTTTTTACATTTTTTAATTTATAGAACAGAACTGCCTCTTAAATCCAACAGTGCATTGAAATCATGGGAAAGTTGACAGCTAACAACTAAGTCAAATAAATGAGGTAGAGGTAGAGCGGCTGCATTGATCACTGTTCACTGATAATAATAAAAAAATACAAAAACCAAGGAAAGATGTTTCTTTTAAATTTAAATCTCTCCTTTTGTTTTTAAATTGAAAGCCTGCATAATCTTGTCCTTTGTCCCTCTTACTTACCTCTTCACTAAAAGACAAAATTAGCACTGTCTCCAAACCAAAAGAAAGGACCCAATAATAAATAAATAAATAAATAAAAGGCACACTCATTTCACTTCTCCAGGCTTTGAATTCAGATGCCAGAAACATAATTAATGACATAGCTACACACACAGATTAAATTGGAGATGAAATTATGTGGGTCAGAGCAGAGGTCATATCAGTACATTACAAACAGCCAGCTAATCACTAAGTTACAAAGAAAAAAAATACAATTAAATTAATTGCATAAAACAAAACCCTAGCAAACACATTTGATAATTAATTGAGAAGTTAAAACTTAAAAACCCATCCATGTCCTTCTCTCTTCATTTCATACAACAAATCTTCGACTAAGAAAATTAAAAAAAAAAAAAAGGAAAGAAAGATTGAAGAACAAGGAAAAACCAGGAAAAAAAAGAAAGAAAGAAAGAAAAACTATTACTTGAGCCCCATAACAAAGTAAAGCATTAACATGTAGTTGATGAACAGCAAGGATGTACCGCTCCGTACCAGCATTACAATTACAAGAATCTCATGTCGTTAGTACAGTTCATCCAATCATATAATCTTGACTTTGTTTTGACTTCACACATTTATGGCTCCTACAAGGAATAAAACAATTTAGCATACAAGATAGCAAAACTTCCTCTAAGACCACCTCAATTATTTAAACCGTTATCAATATCATAACCTAAAATATTTTTATCTAAAATTTAGAGCAAAATATTTTGGTAATGATATAATAATATTACACTTTACTAGACTAGAAAATTTGGACTAATAAGATAGCACTCTTCTATACATCCAAAATCACATTGTTATATTTATATCTAAAGTCAAGCAACATATATAACCCTCTAGCAAACAAGAAAAAAACACATCACTTTCAAAATTTTCCTCCTGCAAAATGTTCTAATAACAATAAACAAACAAGATTTCATCATGTGCTTTTTTCTTTGACTAACCAGATTTCAGCATTACACATTACAAATTTACATTGTAAAGACAGCAGAGGGAGGGTAAAGAAAATAACCTGAGTACTGAACCTCCTGAAATTCACATCAGTGCTCTCTGATTCTGATACCGACTCGAGTTCGCTCTTGCTCTCTGCTTTCTTGCTATGGCTACCTTTTCTCAAGCCAAGCAGCCCTTTCCACCGCATTGCCTTTGGTGGCCTCTCGTCATTCCCTCGATCCTGTGCTCTCAGCTCGTCCCTCAGTGTCGTCACTCTGTGACCGCTTGCATGGTTTGTCGACTCTTTCATCGGGAGAATACGGCCTTTGAAGAAGAGCTGGTCGGCCGCTATCATCTGGTGTGACCCCACCGAGAACTCAAAGTCGGGATCACTAGGCCCTGCCGGGTTGTGGGATTGAGATGCTGGTGGCGGGCATTCGAGAGAGAAGTCACTAGAGAAGGAAATACGGGGACCGGCGATCGGGTAATGAGATTGATGGTCTGGATTGTACATGTTTATACATGCCATATATTGGTTCCACCTCTCTTAATTTGGTCCTGTTTCTCTTTTCTTAATTTATCAACCTCTCTCTCTATACCTCTTTTCTTTTCTCTCTGATCTCTAGATCTTTAGCGCTCTTTTGTTATTTGTTTGAAAAAGGGAAAGGGAAGTGAAACTAGTTGATTCTCTTTTGTTCTGATGCAGTGGGAGTACTTCAAGTGTTATTGATTGGTGAGGATATATACATACACAGACACACACACTTGGATATATAGTGCGTTAGGAATAGCTGGGTGAGGTTGGAGTGGTTTAACAATTAAGTGTGAATTTTTTGGATTGAGATCTGCTGCGATCAGAATATTGAGCACAGTAACCCTGCAATTCCTGCTTTTTCAAATCCATCCGTCCAATTTTTTAGTGCACGCATCTCAAAATAGCTGGTTTTTCTGTGCACGCATCTCGAAATAATTCGACAGCTGGATTTAGAAAAACAGAAATTGCAGGATACTGTTCACATTACCCGGACCGCAGTAGATTCTCACCCGAATATTTTAAGCTAGATCCGTCGTAGTCAAACTGTCACAGGGCTGCTACAACACTCCCAATGGACATCTCCTGGATTAATTTTCAAGGAGAGCATTGAATTACATTACTGTAGTCTGTACTCTGTAGTCTAGGTAAACAGGTTAACTAGCAGGAACATTTAAGTATTTGTCAAGTGCAAATTTAATCTCCATTGTTGGTAGTACTATATTTTTACATGGATCCTTCAACATGCAAAACATTTATTCATCCATGGGCCTTTTGAATGACTTCAATTACCATTGCTCTCTTTAATTTTGTATTGCATGCGCTCAGAATTAATTCCATCAACAGTTCAAATAATTTAAATTGATAGCGTTAATTATTGAGATTGAATATGCTTAATTAATCATGATGAGATATATAGTGCATAACAGTTGAAGCATGCAAGAACCCACAAAACCTAAAAGGTTAGGTTCTAAGTCAATTAAGCTAGAAAAATGACATTTTATTGCCTTCACCAATAAATTAATTAACTCTCTATATATGTAAGGGGCATATTACTTCGCATATCAGATGACATGAAGCTCCAAAGCACAGACTTAAACCTCAATATGCCAAATTAATTGAGTTCTTGTACGTGTACACTTTGAATATTATGCGTAAGATCATCGGAGTATTAAGTCTAGTTGCAGGTGCACCGATCGAGTGGACGCTATTAAACCTCCAAAAATATATATATATAGAGCTGGGCTATGGTGAGTTGTGAAGTAAGATGTCATTTTTACTTCACGCTCATATTTTCATTTTGAAAATTCAAACAACCGATCCGAACCATTCAACATGTTCTCTATATTGAAATGTGCTTGGAGACCAAATTTTACATTTTTTTGAAATATTTTTACTATTTATTAAGCCATTTTGAAAATCGCTGATCCGGTGGTCTAGAAAATTTTACTGTTTTTTACTGTTCACAGTGGATCAGCGATTTCAATGCGGCTTAATAAATAGTAAAAAAATTCCAAAAAATGTAAAATTTAGTCTCCAAGCACATTTCAATATTTAGAAAAAGTTGAACAGTTCGGATCTGTTGTTTAGATTTTCAAAATGAAAATATGGCGTGAAGTAAAATGACGTTTTACATCACAACTCACCATAGCCTATCTATCTATATATATATATATATATATATATATATATATATATATATATATATATATATATATATATATATATATATATATAGATATATATATATATATATATATATATGGGCTATTATACATTGCAATGCATAGGCACCCTTGTGCATTGGACCATAAATCACCGATTCAAAGTCCAAATGACCGATCCAAACCGTTCATCTTGTTCTCCATATTAATATGTGCTTGGAGACCAAATTTTACATTTTTTGGAATTTTTTTACTATTTTTTTAAATTTATTGAAAATCTGAAAATCCGGGTGAACAGTAAAAATTTCTAGACCACCGGATCGGCGATTTTCAAAGTGGCTTAATAAATAGTAAAAACATTCCAAAAAATGTAAAATTTGGTATCCAAGTACATATTAATATGGAGAACAAGATGAACGGTTTGGATCGGTCATTTGGACTTTGAATCGGTGATTTATGGTCCAATGCACAAGGGTGCCTATGCATTGCAATGTATAATAGCCCATCTCATATATATAAAGTTGTGCTATTATACATTGCAATGTATTGACCCCTCTATGCATTGGACTAAAATCGTTGGATTCAAAGTCCAAACAGTCGATCCGAACCGTTCATCTTGTTCTCCATATTAATATGTACTTGGAGACCAAATTTTATATTTTTTGAAATTTGTTTACTATTTATTAAGCCACTTTGAAAATTGCTGATCACATGGTCCAGAATTTAGTTGCACTGTTTTTACTGTTCATCCGGATCAGCAATTTTCAAAGTAGCTTAATAAATAGCAAAAAAATTTCAAAAAATGTAAAATTTGGTCTCCAAGCACATATTAATATGGAGAACAAGATGAACGGTTTGGATCGGTCATTTGGACTTTGAATGGGTGATTTATGGTCCAATGCACAAGGGTGCCTATGCATTGCAATGCACCATAGCCCATCTCATATATATATATATATATATATATATATATATATATATATATATATATATATATATATATATATATATATATATATATATATATATATATATATATATATATATATATATAGGGCATGTTTATTTTTTGGATTTGAACCTCATGATGGTTTGATTTTCCTCCATAATATGCTTCTGGGCATATAGTGAAAGACAAGAACCAGTAGACTGTCTCAAAGTACAAAACATGACTTCTTCAGTTCTTTGTAAAACACTGGTCTCTACTCTCTACACTGTCACTGGTACCTGAAGCTCTATGGAAAACATGAGATATTCCAACATTACTTTAGGCGCTTATACAAACACAATGCGCAGGTAGTGTTTCATTCACATAGATTAATAGTTTGCACCCAGTAAAAATGTATGATGTACAGGCTAGGCCGAATAGGATACTGTTCCATATATGATTTAATTAATGATTGCGTGACTGTCTAACTAAGTCTTATGTACTGTCAAGGTAAAAAAAAGAAAAAAAAAACATTAGATTTAACGACCAGTTGATGAATAAAACTGCTTGGCATGGGCATTAGGATAAAGCTGCAGTATTCCCATAAAGCACTAAAAGGCTCCGTGACATGAATTTTTGTATATTGTGCCTGACCTTATAGATATGTTTGTCAGAGCTACTACCGTTCAAAAATTAAATTTTCTTCTGGACTGAAACTTTTGGTTATATATATAGGGTAGAACTAGGGTGTTCTTAAGTTCACCAAGCCCCTTGGTGAACTCAAGTCTAAAATCCATCGGATCGGCTTCAAACGATGAATCCGAGCTGTTGAAACCCGCCTATCTTACGAGTGATGCGTATACATGTAAAAATTCTATACTTTCGAATTAATTTAGGATAAAGCCAAGCAGTCAAAATTAGAAGGTTAATAAATTAATTTTAATGCATTCATTTTTTGACGTTTTTTGACCACTTGACTCTATGCAAAATTAATTTCAAAATTTAAAATTTTTGCATGTAGACGCATCACTCGTAAGGTAGACAGATTTCAACGGTTCGGATCGTCGTTTGAAACCGATCCGATGGGTTTTAGACTTGAGTTCACCGAGGACTTGGTGAACTCAAGAGCACTCTAGTTCTACCCATATATATATATATATATATATATATATATAGAGTATGGCTAAGTTGCTGCCGGCAGCATTTCGGCGAGGTGCTGCCGGCAGCGTTTCGGCCATACGGGTGTTCAAACAACAAATTTTTTTATATAGATGTTCAATCTATATTAAAATCTACTTGGAGACCAAATTTTACATTTTTTGGAATTTTTTTACTATTTATTAAGCCACTTTGAAAATTCCAGATCCGGGTGAACAGTAAAAACAGTCTGGACCATATGATCTGGAATTTTCAAAGTGGCTTAATAAATAGTAAAACAATTCCAAAAAATGTAAAATTTGGTCTCCAAGTAGATTTTAATATTTAGAACACGTTGAACGGTTCGGATTTTCTGTTTGAACACCCGTATGGCCGAAACGCTGCCGGCAGCACCTCGCCGAAATGCTGCCGGCAGCAACTTAGCCATACTCTATATATATATATATATATATATATATATATATATGAGGAGGGATCTAGTTACAACAAAGTTATCACAACCATTTTCTACATTTTCAAAGTCCAAATCGTCGATCCAAACTGTTCAACATGATCTCCACAATAAAATGTACTTGCAGATCAAATTTTACATTTTTTTGAATTTTTTTACTATTTATTAAGTATTTTACTAAAACTAGTCAAATTCAGACCATTGAATTTTGTACCCATCTTAATAAATAGTAAAAAAATTCAAAAAAATGTAAAATTTGATTTGGAAGCACATTTTATTGTGGAGATCATGCTGAACGGTTTGGATCGACGATTTGGACTTTGAAAATGTAGAAAATAGTTGTGGTAACTTTGTTGTAACTCAAAATTGTTGTAACTAGATCCCTCCTCTCTCTCTATATATATAAGAGTTAATTTTTTTATGTGAGAGAGGCGGAAAGCGCCTCGTACATTCCCGAACAACAAATGGTATTAGAAAATAATTAAAAGGTTGAAAAAAATGTAACATAAATTATATTTATTTTTACCTTTTAAGAATATAATTAATCACTTGATTTAACGTATTTTCAGATACATTAAGTATATAAGAAGAATCCGAACCGTCTAACTTGATCACAAGGATAATTAACTCCTACAAATTATTTGTATGTTGAATCAACAAATAAAATGCTGTCCACCTGAGAAAAAAAAAGAACTCGACCATATATACTAAAATAACACAATTATTGCACTTTTGGAACCTATAACCAATTTATGCAACTGCTGAAATAACAAAATAGCAAAATAACACGCAATTTTACATTACTCATAGTATTTTACTCTGAATTATACAGAAATCATATATAAAGTACAAAAAGTTTGAAAATTAACTAGAATCATTGGACCACATTCCTTAAACATTAATCTTCCCTTGAACACGCTAAAATGTTCAAAATGATGCTACAATAGAGACTAATCCGCTAATTCAAAATATGGATGGAAAGAGGATTATTTCATAACGATTTTTATAGTTATTTTATATTGTTTTTATCATCATTATTATAAGTATTATTAATTGTATGATGTTATTATAATAATAATCATAATCATTTAAATAATAATATATATTGTTACCACTAATATAATTATATCATTATTTTCATCAACAATTTTGTAATTATCGTTGTTGTTGTTATATATTATATGATCTATATTTTCATATTCCATCATCAAACAATATTTTATACTCTTCTGAACAGTGCATTAATGTGTTGACATGCATGTAGACTTGATTTTCTTAATTTTTGAGTTTTTTAATGTGTTGTAAAATTAAGTTGTAAAAACCTTTGCGATTAGGTTGGCAAAGATAGATCGAAAGGCCAATGGGTTTGTTCTTTATTAATTAAATTAAAATTACTTTTTATTTAGTAGTCACATGTTGTTTCTTTTATTTCTTATCTTGATGTGTGTGACTTCTCAAAATGAAGGCGTGAGAAAGAATTCAGAGACACAATTAAATTCGCAGCCAAGTCAGTCTTGCATCATCTCCAACAATTTCTGCAAATGAGGCAATTTGATTCACCTCAACAAACTATTCATGCATTAGACGTATCGTACAAAACAGTAAAGTTCATACAAATTGCAAATAAAAAAGTTCTAAAAGCAGCATCTAAATAAACAAGTTCACAACATGCATCTAAATCACCTATTATTACTACGCCTAAAACTCCATCTGTGAAACAAACTAGTTGCAGAAGATGGCCTACTAGATGACCTACCAGATGGCCCTGCTTGGCTTCTAGATGCCCTTGTTGTACGCCTACTAGTTGACCTTCTCGGTTGGCTTACAAATGACTCTCCTTGCACCCCAACCGCCTCTCTTCCTCTCGTGAAGTGAAGTGATTATATGTATCTCCTTGATCCCCAACCGCCTCTCCTCCAGATGGCTCTCCTTGCACCCTAACTGCCACTCCTCCTCCTATGGCTCTCCTTGATCCATTTAAATGGTCGTACACTCCTCTCCAAGTACTTTCATCAAGTAGTTTCGCAATGGTATATTTCTTGTAGTTTCCATTGCAAACTCGGGTTGCCAATTCTAAGTTCCACTTTCTGAGTTATAACCAGTGCATGCGTAAATCATGGATTTCAAGTCACAAAGTAAGATATCATCGCGAATCATAAATGATTTGATTTGCTCTTTAGAGTAATAAGCCTAGTATGCATTACTAAAAACTTTCCCACCACAATGTAATGAAATCAGGGCCATGGCAAACAAACTACATTTTGAAAAATGGTAAACAATTGTCAGGTTACTAATTTACATTATAGGTTACTGAAAAAAATTAAAAATAAAAAGAAATTAAATACATTAATTATTTTATTAATTTACAAATTAAATGAGTGTAAATTAAATGGATCGTGTCTGTATACATGTAATGGTCAGTCCACTAAACCCTAAAAAACTAAATGAGTGTACATTAATTATTCAAAAAAAAATTAAATTAAATAAAGCAAAAATTTACCTGAAAGAAGAGAAGAAGTTCGGAGTTGAGTGAGTTGAGTGAGTTGTGAGGGGGAGAGAGAAAGATGGGTAGTTATAGGGTGTAAAAACAACAACAACAAAAACATTGGGTACCGGACATTAAATGGCCGGTAATGAATTAAAATAGGTACCAGCCATTTAATGGCCGGTTTGGATATTTTTATCAAAACCCAGCCGAGCTGGGTATATTTATTAATTTCTAATTAACGTTGGATATTAATAAAAATGTCGGGCGCATGGAAATGTTTCTTATTCGCCCTTGGAAATACTTTTGCATTACCCATGACCCGCCAAACAGGCCAAATACTATATTTTATTGATAGCCCATGGAAATAGCTCACCCCATGAGCATGAATAAGTTGCAAGTAGTGGGACATATTATTTTCATGAGCTACCCTTGGAAATGTTTTGGTTATTCTGTTTATATAATTTTATAGTGAAGGCTCATGGAAATACTGGACCACTATGTGCATGTAAATATTTTATTGATCCAATTAATATTATTTGATAGTTAGACTTAATATTTCCATGAAGCTACTGTTGAAAAAGTTTAGTTCCTGGAGACAAAAACTTTTTGTTTATTTGAGATCTCCCTTTGAATGTTGAACAAAACTAAATTACAGTAGCAAGCAATATTTAATTGAGATATTTAAAATGAAACATATAATTGAAAAACATAAATTTTGCTCTTTAGACTAAGCCAATTTATTTAATTTAGATACAAAACATTTTGACAAATGCAAGCAATACATAAGATCTCCCTTTGAATGACTCTTGTTTAAACACCTGTTACAAATCAAAAAAAGAGGAAAAGGTTAAAAAAGGCATTTGACCAAATGTTTTACTGGATAGTAAAATGTAAAGTAAATTAAAATGCAAAAGGTAAGACATATGTGTATTCCTTTACCAATTAATACTCTTCATCGGAATCATCCAAGTCTTCATCATCTTGCTCCATGTCATGCTCTTCCTCACCCTCCTCAATGTTGTTTTTGTCCCTTGCCAAACTTAGTAGTTCATTTGATGTTGTCGGTGGAAGGTTTGTTGTATCGTTCACTAGCTCGAACTCGTCTTCTCACTAGACCATACCATCCCAATCAAAGTCTTGTACAATTATTGGCTCAATTGGATTATTTGGATTTTTCTCTTGGTAAAATTTGAGGTTTGCATCGTCGCCCTCGACACGAAACCTCAACTTCAAGCTTGTTTTCATTGCCACCCACCATGGACGTCTTTCGGTCTTTTGTGATACATAAAGTAGGTAGCACACATGGGTTACTTAAGCCGTTAATATGAAAGACTCGTAATTTGCAAGGCGAGAAGTATGCTTAACCTCAACAAGACCATGTTTGTTGTTCACTTTTATCGTTTATTATGTCAAACCAATCACACATAAAGATAACTACCTTGTGGGCATCATATTCTAGCTCAATGACCTCTTGGAGAACTCCATAATAGTTGATTTGTATGCCATTTGCATCCCACTCTCTTTTGATGCAAACACCGTTACTTTGAGTTACCTTATTTTCTCTACATGATTCTGTGTAAAATCAATACCCGTTGACTTCATACCATCATAGAAGTACGCTTGTTTGCTAGGCCTGACTCCTACCATTCGCATGTAGTAATCGCCTTCGTCACGAGAATTTACTACATTTTTGCGTAACCAAGGTGTGAAACCATCTTGACGAACTTTTGACAAATCTTATGGGCTTGTGGCCTCCCCAGAGTTGAGCATGCATGTATCAAACTTCTACACATTAGAATGTGTGTAAACATGAGATTTCGATAGGTTTTAGAATATATACTTTTGATAACATCAAAAGGATATTTATATGATTGTACCTCATGTACTTCTCACAGATATCTGGACAGTTGAGGATGACATAAGTGTGTGCAGCATCCCAATACTTGTCATCGAGAGGCTTTTGTTTTTCCCTGCCAATGGAACGACCAGGAGTATCAAATATTGAATGTTGTCCCACCGAACGGTTACTTGTTCTAACTCCTTCTTGGTTAATGTTAGATTTGTCTGCAAAGTAGTGTGCGGTACTAATTTTTTGGCAATTGTAGTCTCTATGATTGAACCCTCAACAAGTGTCTTGTTCATGACTCTCATCCTCTATTCTTTGTTACGCTTGTAATTGCAACAATGGTTTAGTGTTAGTTGTAAGCTTAGTGTGCCTTTAAGTAAAATTTAAAACAAAAATCCAAAGCACAACACACCTTTCACATTAATACATCCATCGAGACCCTACTGGCCCACCCATTCTAGCCTCATATGCTACATGCAACACAAGATGCTCCATTGAATCAAAGAAATGGGTGAATTTTTTTTTCATCTTGCACATTGTGACAACAATATCATTTTATGATGCCGCCACCCTCACTGGATCAAGTTCCTTAGCACAAATCTCTCTAAAGAAGACTGAAATCTCACATAAAACATCACATACAGGATCCGGGATAAAGTCTCAAAATGTGACAGGGAGGAGGCGTTCCATGAATACATGTAAATCATGATTTTTAAGCCCGGTGAAGCTGCCAGTGATTAGGTTAACCATCATTGACCAATTGGATATGTAGCCATTAGGGAACCTTACTACCTCCTTAAGCCATGTTAAAACAATCATCTTATCATTTAGAGAGAGTGCCATCGAACCAACTTGCTTTTCCACCATGCGCGAGTTGAAAGGCCTTTGTCTTCTCCATGCAATAATAACACGCCAATTTGTCTTTTGTACCTCACCCACACAGCATCTCATAAGCTGGGTAATCACTAACCGTCCAAAGAAGTTGTGCATGCATCTCGAAGTTCTCTCTTTTATACCCATCCCATGTCATTTCTCCATTTAACAACAAATGTTTCAATTCGTCGATCAAAGGTTCAAGAAGAATGTCAATGTTCCAACCCGGATGCTTTGGTCCCGGGATGACTAGCACGAGGAACATGCTATCTTCTTTCATTATCATCCTAGGTGGTAGCTTATATAGAAAAATAAATATCGGCCAACACGAATATGGAGCTGCACTCGAGTTGAATGGGATGAACCCATCCGTTGTTAGCCCCAACCAAACATTTCTAAGCTCTTCTGCAAAGGTTGGATGTTTCCGAGCGAAATGCTTCCAAGCCTCACCATCATCGGAGCTTTGTGACGCACACCTTGTGCCATCTCATATTCTTTGCAGATGCTGCGATCATGTACATCATTTGCAATCGTAGTGTGATAGGTAAATAATGAAGTTGCTTTTGTAGAACAAGTTTTGCCTTCTTATTGGGTCCAAGAGGCTTATACCTTGGTTCGCCACATACATCACAACGTGTCTTATTCTTGTTCGTATTATTGTAATATAGCATACAGAAGTTAGAACATACATCTATTTTCTTATGGTTCATGCCCAATCTCTCAACCAATCGCTTCGCTTGGTAGAAATTGTTAGGCATTTCTTTACAAGAAGGAAGTGTGCTTTTAATGAGATCCATCATTCCATTGAAACATGCTTGGCTCATTTGGTGTTTCGACTTCAAAGCAAATGCTTGTGTCACCACAGACAAGACGGTTTGTTTTTTGCATTCCATTTCACCCGTCAAGTTAATTTTCCAAACTGATTTATTATTAGCGTCCATCATGTCAAATTCAGTCTGTGGTGAAATGGAATCAAATTCTTGACCAGCTATGGGAAAAATTCTTGAGGAGACACCTATTGGAATGAGGAGACACCTATGGTAAGGGATGTCGCTGGTCAAGTTAATATCCCATAGGTGTCTCCTCATTCCAATCAAATTCTTGACCAGCGGCATCCCTTACCATGTCAACCATTGAATTAGCAATTTCCGTGTTTGTACCAAACTTTATATAGGTTGCAAAAGTCATGGCAAAAAAGATGTAATTCAACGGTATGTACATCTTTGTTGTAGAGGTTGTCACATCTTTCACACGGATACGGGATACATTGCACATAGCGTCGACACTCACAATGGAAGGTATGGATACTGCTCTTGCAATAAATTCGGTCACACCATTCACAAATTCAGGTTCAAGAATTCCATCCATATTTTTTCTACTATACTTGTACATCCATTCCCGATTAATGGCCATTTGAATGGCTATATGTATAAAATAGTTGTTGAGTTAATTTTATAATCCCTCAAACATAATTTCATAAGACGGATGTGTTTTCAGTTTTAGGTTCTCAAGACAGTACATAAGTTTCATGATTCTACAATTTGGCATGTTTACATGATTAAATTTTACAGTTTGGGTTGATTAACCAAGCAAAGTAAAGGTCCATTTAAATCACAGGTTACATGATTTAATTTCACAGTTTGGGTTGATTTAATTTCACAGTTTGGACAAGTAAGAATGTCCATTAAAATCACAGAATTGTTGTCTCTGCAATTATTAGATATTTTTAGGGCATGGACTAAATCAAATTCTTGAGGACCTTCATATATAAAGGTACTAAATATAAGAAATTCTTAAATGAGACCAAAAGCTTACTTCTGTAAAGGTCGATTGCTCTTAGAGAGTTAATTTTGCAAGAAGATGACAGAGGTTTTAGAGAGAAAGAGCTCCAAGGAGAAAAAGAGGGTGGAGAGATCCATGACTTAGAGCTCAAATATATATGGCAAGAGTTTAGGGTTTAGGAGGGCTGGAGAGAGTGTTTGAAGAGTTCCACGACAAAGATTAGACTGGGATGCGGCGAGCTGAATAAGCTGAATGGGAAGAAATATATTGTGGGAGGTATTTCTATTAGCATACCGACAGAAATAATGGTATATATTATCTGAATACATTTATGTTTTTATGGCGTACCCACATTGTATGCATCCAAATTTTTGTTTAAGTAACAAAAATAAAAATATCAAACAACACATCCTAAATTAAACACATCATAAGTTAAACCTCCAACAAACTATTTAAATTACTTCTGTTTAAGCCATATATGTTTAACATCCAACAAGTATGAACTGCCTATTCAAATACTTAGTTAAATAAGTTTGTTGAACACAAGTAATTGTAAACAACAAACACATCCTACAAATTAACTTAAAGATATTATATTATTACAAGTACTTCATTTTTTTGCAACAATTTAACACAGTTTATGGAAGATGATCCTCTCCCACACCATAATTGCCCTTGGATGGCTGAGGGTCCTCTCCCCCACCGTCATTACCCTTTGATGACCCCTCCTACAAAGTACAGAAACATAGTTATGATATAAGTCTTAATTCAAAACATTCCCTTGTGTAATTCAAAATATTTCTTCAATTAGCAGTGGAAAGGTGCTTACAGTAAAAGGTGGAGGATCAATTCCATTTGCTCGGAAGAGCCTTAATTGCATTCAAAACATTTTTGGGAGCATCTTAGTTGCTACTGTTGTTGTTGTTGTTGTTGTTGTTGTTGTTGTTGTTGTTGTTGTTGTTGTTGTTG
This sequence comes from Carex myosuroides, assembly GCA_028015225.1. Classification (NCBI taxonomy): domain Eukaryota; kingdom Viridiplantae; phylum Streptophyta; class Magnoliopsida; order Poales; family Cyperaceae; genus Carex; species Carex myosuroides. Next base: position 16,156,501 of record CM051467.1, read on the forward strand.
TTGTTGTCTTTATTGTTGAGATATATTTGTTGGGTTTTGACTGTTCAAACCCGTTGATTAACTTTTAAGCTCAAGCTGCGGAAAGACCGTAGAACAAAAATTTCTACGTCTAACTCAAGCCAAGGATTAAAAGATGGTATCGTTCTTTTAATCCTTTAAGGATCTATTCCCGTAATTGATTTCTAAAACTTAAATCTATTTACCAAGTAAATATATTTATATAACATTTATACCTTGTTTCCAAATTACAATTGGAATGCAGACCGAGCGAGAAGACCGGATCTGAGCAATGACTTCTTTCGGAGCACCAAAAATATGGTGCCTCTATAGGTTATCCACCAGGATTGACCAGAGAGCGGTTTATTTCTTTTGCCAGAAATACCGTAAACCGCGGTATTGCGCAAAAACACTATTCACGAGAAAAAGACGAAATAGCAGAATTCTCGACCGACAGTTATTCTGATTTTACTAATAAGCAAAACAGAAATACCGCGACTTTCGGGAAAACACTATTCACCAAAATCCCGCAAACACTATTCAACAACTCGAAAGATAATACGTAACTGTTACGTATAACTTTCGTTTAAACCGCAACACTATTTAAGAGAGAAAATATTATAACCGAATCGAATCGAGTCGAATTAGATTTCTATATTTTTCTCTACCCCTACCCCTCTATTTATAGCCTTTGAAATGTTGTGAAAAGACCAAAATACCCCCATGACAAGGCATGCCACCTAGGGGTGAGGTGTCATGTGGATAGGATTGATGACATGTCATGTGGATAGGATTGATGACATGTCATGTGGATAGGATCAGTGACGTGTCATGCGGATAAGGACGAATCTGAAAAGACTAGAATACCCTCGCCCCGAACATAATTAATATCCGTATAATTATTCTGAGTAATTATATTTCTTGCGGTTGTTGATTTCAGTAATTTATACAACGTGTCCTGCACATTTATAAATTAACCGGTTAATTTTTATACAACGTGTCATACACGTTTATAAACTAACCAATGTTTTTGCTTGTCATTTTTACATGACATTTATAATATAATTATATCAAGTATAATTAATTATAAACCATCTTATTATTGATCATAATCAATTTATAATCAATCAATAAGATTCTCCGATTAACTCCTATAGGTGTGACCCGATAGGATCTGTGTTATGTTGGTAAATAGAATTAAAACCGTTTTAACTTCTATAATCATGAGAGGCATCTGGCAAAACGCGTCATGACCATCCAATTACACAGATGATGATGTACAGTACAATATCACGATCCAGTAAACTTTTTACTCGTGTTTAATTCTTTCGTCTCATAGCTGTCAGATTAATTTCAAGGTAGGTTTGTGTCATCCTTGCAAATTAATCTTTTCTTGATCTTGAACAGATTATCAAATATGATTAACTCTTGTCAATCATACCGCATGCAGATAATCTTATTCTATCAAGGGGCCCAGTGAAACTATAACTCGTATAATAAATACAAGGGACAATAGTACTTTTGGTAGACCATCACTACCTCAGCTAAGTTATGTATACCGAAGAGCTACCGTTATAGCTACTTTTTACATATAGCGTTAGGTAACAATCACACATACACATCTCTTAGTTAGGAAAGATGAATACCTCATACTGTAGAACTTAACACTGAATGAAAGCATTAATGACACGAACACAATTCCGTATAATGTTTCATTCGGGGTCTGTCAAATACCATGTTCCTAGAACATGTATCTATGTGATTAAAATGACAACTTTGTGTCTATGGTCTGTAAAACTTGACCATCTTTTAATCCACATACTAACCTTGTAGCGGTAATTAGTGTTCCTGCTAATTACCTCGATCAGTGACCTTTTAGAGTATTATCATCTATATTATGAAGTTTCACAATTCCAGTCATTAACTCGAAATGATTCATGAATTCAATAATACTCAAGGAAACAAAATGACATAGTATTAATCATTCAATTCATGAACAAAGCTTTATATAATTAAATTATCGTATTATTGACTTCTAGATTATTACAAACTAACAATCTCCCACTTAAGCTAGAAGCCAATCATTGTAGGCTCTACTTTATACAAAGCTATATATTCTAAAAGATCTCGTAGATCTAAAGAAAATCTCACAGCCAATATTCTATGTGTTCCAGACCCATAGAAGTTGTATGCATCCGGTGCATGGCTTGAGTTAGAGTTTTGTGAGTGGATCAGCTGTGTTGCTGACTGTGTCAATTTTACAAATCTTTACTTTACCTTTATATTAATTATATCTTTTATAATTAACATCTTATTATGTTTACGATCTCTCGTATTAGGTGATAACGTTGTAGAACACGTTTGGATCTCGAGTGTGATCTCGGTTTCTTGACCTGAGCTATAGCTCTATTGTTGTCTTAATAGAGGTCCACAGAGCTTTGAACACTTGGAACCACTCATAGTTCGCTAAGGAACTACTTGATCCAGAAACTCTCTATAGGTGCTTCGAAAGCAGCTATATACTTAGCTTCGGTGCAAACTTTTACAGCAAGACTAAGATTAGCCTGATATTTGCTCGTCATACTCAAAGCGTACGAGTCATCAGGGCGAGTGCACAATATGGCGTACATGATAGAGCCAATAGCCGAAGCGTATGGCACTCTATTCATTTCGCTTTGCTCATCAGTTATCGAAAGATACTAAGTCTTGCTAAGCTGTACATCATGACTCATTGGCAGGAATCCTTTCTTAGAATCCTGCATGCTGAACCGATTTCAGCATTTTGTCAATGTGTGTGCTTTGACTCAATCCTATGAGTCAAATCAATCTATCTCGGTAGATCTGTATGTCTAGTATATAGACATTCTCGCCCAAGTCCTTTTATTGAAGACTTGGCTAATTATTTTAGCAGAATATTGTTACTGATTTGGAGTATGTCATATACATATAAGTTTTTAGAAAAGCAATTGGACTCCCACTAGCCTTACTGTACACTTATGGTTCTTATTTGCATTTGATGAAGTCAAACGTTTTTGACTACTTCATCAAACCGAGGAATCCAACTCCGTGATGCTAGCTTCAATCCATAAATGGATTCAAGAAGCTTGCACATCTTCCCAGCATTTCCTTGGATCTTCAAAACCTGAAGGTTGTATCATGTACAGGTCTTCTTCTAATTTTCATTTAAGAAAGTGGTTTTGACATCCATTTGCCATATTTCATAATCATGAAATGCGGCAATTGTTAGGAGTATCCGAATTGACTTAAACATAGCCACGGGCAGAAAATTTTCATCATAATCAATTCCTGAGAATTGGTTTGAAATCTTTCGCTACTAGTCGTGCTTTGTATATAGTCATATTACTATCCATGTCTGTTTTCCTTTTGAAAAAACCCACTTGTTAGCTATGGGTTTTATCCCATCAAGTGGAACAACTAGGTTCCAGACCGTATTATCATACATGGATTGTATTTCGGATCTTATGGCCTCCAGCCATTTATCGGAGTCGGGCCTATCCATTGCTTCTGCATAGGTCAGAGGATATTTAGTGTCAAACACTGAGACCTCGTGTAGTCCCATGTACCTCTTGGGTGCATGGACTGCCCTTACTGACCTCCGTAGCACTTGTTCTTCTGGCTGTTTGAACTTGATCCGCAACAATGTGGGGTTCAGTTCTATTTCGACTTGCGTCAAAGTATCTGAGCTCGGGACTAGAACCTCTTCCACAGCTACTTGTGGATTTGGTTCTTCCAGATGCTCATCAGCCGAAGTATCAAGTGGTGGGTTTATTTGATCTGTATCAGATATTATATTGTGTGATGTATCTTGAATTTCTTCAAGTATTACATTACTCCCACTACTTTCTTTTACGAGAAACTCGTTCTCCAAAAGTATACCATGACGAGCAACAACTATAGTGTTCTCGGATTGGTATAAAAGTAATATCCTTTCATTTCCTTAGGATATTCTACGAAAAAGCTCTTGTCAGATTTGGAACCAAGTTTGTCAGACGTCAGGCGTTTGACAAATACTTCGCAACCCCAGATTTTAAGATAAGACATATTTGGGAGTTTCCCAAACCATAACTCGTATGGAGTCTTTTCAACTGACTTGGATGGAACCATATTTATCGTTAGTGCGACAGTTTCTAGTGCGTGTTCCCAAAATAATTTGGGAAGGGTGGCGTTACTCATCATGGAACGAACCTTGTCCAGCAGAGTTTGACTCCTTCTCTCAGACAACACCGTTCCATTACGATGTTTCTGGAGGTGTGAGCTGTGAGACAATCTCACATTCTTTTAAGTATGTCTTAAACTCAGAACTTAAGTATTTTCCTCCACGGTCAGACCGTAAGGCCTTAATACTTTTGTTAAGTTGATTTTCTACTTCAGTCTTGAATTCCTTGAATTTGTCAAAGGATTCAGACTTATGTCTCATCAAGTAGACATAACCATATCTACTGTAATCATCAGTAAACGTGTTAAAGTAGGAATAACCGTTTCTTGTACAAGTACTCATCGGTCCGCATACATCGGTGTGTATAAGGGCCAATAAGTCACTTGCCATTTCTCCCTATTGGTGAAAGGCGCTTTGGTCATTTTTCCATGTAAACAAGATTCGCACGTGTTAATTGATTCAAAATCAATTCACCAAGAAGTCCAATTTCTTGCAACTTCTTGATGCGTTTCTCGTTTATATGACCTAGGCGACAATGTCACATGTAAGTCGTACTTTCATGAGACTTTTGAGTTGTCTGTTATTGATGTTAATCACGGATTTATTTATTTTTCTAGTTCCCAGGACACGTAAAGGGGTTCGTTGGAAAGACCACCGAAAGTTCATTTTCCAGTCTTTTCTTGCTAGAACCTTTTTCTATGTCCTGATCACTAGCCCGTTAGGCAAATACAATTCTATACTACCGACTGTAACGGCTGCAACATGTGCTCCGTTTCCAACTCGGAGCTGTATTTCCTTATTGCGTAATTTTCTCTTATTTCTTAGTGCGTGCATATTTGAACGAATATGAGCACATGATCTAGTATCCAATACTGAATCATTTAAGAGAAGTCGCAATATTAACTTTAATAACATTGATCTTAGAGACTGAAACTTCTAGTACATTCCCAGATTTCAGATCTGCTAGATTCTTCGGGCAGTTTCTCTTACAGTGACTTTTGCTATTTGCAATAATAGCAGTCAAAGTTAGCAGAAACATTTATCTTGGGAGTGTTTGTTACCAGAACAAACATCCCTTTGCCTTTGTACTTAATAGCCGTTTCCTTCTTTGCTTTATTAATTTTCCTCCCATCTTCTTGGATCATGAGGACACGAGATCTATTCTCGATATTACCTTCATTAATCCTCAACATCCCTTTCAGCTCCTGCAAACTCTTATTCATCCCTTGCATTTGGCAGTTCACGATGAACTCCGAATTGCTAGGAGAAAGAGAGTTCAGGATAACATTCGTGACCAACTCGTGGCTCAACGAAATAGCTAAGCTTATCCAGTTGCTCAGCATCGCTTGTCAAACAAAGTGTGTGAGTACTGACAGAGCTGCTTTCAGCCTTTTTAGGACTGTCAGGGACCGGTGTATTCAGATCATATTCTATTTTTCTCATGTTTGTCTTTGAACTGTAGTCAAAATACGAAACGTAATAAGAAAGACGTTTCTTTAATCATGTTCTACCTTTGTAAAGATTTTTAGCTTTGTTCATGTAATGTTTTATTCAATAATAAAACCTCCCACTGCAAATTTGTTCTATACCCATTTTGCAGTAGGACCAAGATCCATATTTTCACCAAGAACCACGGCAGTGTATGCATATCATGGTCATCAGTTATCTTAGGTAAGCAACTCAGGTGCTAATCACATATTCTCCTTGTGACTCTTGGTTTCGTTAAACAACGTGTGTTTTAACGAATACTTTGCCCCGAGCCTAAAACTCTTTTAGAAATCATCGGTAAGTAACCTCACTCTATTTTGTTTTGTTATGTCTCACATAGCCCTCGACCACCAAAGGTAAAAGGCGATGCCTACTGAGTAGGGTTAACATCAACCAATGAACAATGGTGTGAGGAGGATAGAGTAGGAAGGGCATACTACTTAATTCGATGGGTTTGTGATTTATGCTTAAGTTTGTAAGCAATCTTTAAAAGAGGTTTGCCAAAAAGACGACCAAAAGGTTCGTGTCTGCCTTTCTTTGACAAAAACCTTCTTTCACATGCTTAGCCTTATAAGCAGTCAGTTTGTAAAAGTTGACTTTAGCTACTGTCTATCTTGTAGAGGTAGTTTTCTTTTTTCCTTTTTGCAATTTATGTATAAAGCGATAAATCTAATCTACTCGTTTTATATGAAAGTAGTAAATCTAATTTACTTATATACGTGACCTAGTTACGTATATTATTATCAGTTTGTAATGTTGACCTTGGTCAGCATTACAGACATGTGAAAATTATTTTGTTAGGAAAAATACCGAATGTGATCACATTCCTATCTTCCTCAAAGACCTCTTCCATATGCTTCAGTAAGCAGTCGTGGGAAGGAAGTCAGAAAGAAACAATACCGAATGTGGTCCTGCATTCCTATTTTTCTAAATACATCTTTTGTCAGAAAAATTACCGAATGTGATCCCATTCCTATCTTCCTCATAGACCTATTCCATATGCTTCAGTAAGCAGTCGTGGGAAGGAAGTCAGAGAGAAAGCATACCGAATGTAATCCCATTCACATCTTTCTTTTAAAAACCTTTTCATTTGCTTAGCTTGGTAAGTAGTCAGTTCTATTGCTGACCATAGCAACTATCCTCTCTTATAGGAATAGTTATGCGGCTATGACAAGGCGTTAAATCTAATTTAGGCATTTCATATCAAAGCAGTAAATCCTATTTACTTATATACGTGATCAAGTCACGTATATTTTTATCAGTTCTAATTCTTTATTTTGCAGCTATGCTTTTTGTTCTTTATTTATACCGTAATAAGCATATAAACAGTTTATATGTTTAAAACACAGTTTATTCTTTTCAGTACGTAAAGCAATTTGGTAACGTGACAAAGTTCCTTTTGGGCCAGCCATTAGGACATGTAAAAGGGGCTCCCAGAAAAGATAGAGAGTCACAAGGACTGTCTTAAGATCTTTCTTTCCTAGACAGAACCATCTCTTTTGCGGTGTGGAAATGACAGTTCTTACTCAGGTACTTTATTGCTTCATCACATTCTTAGATGTACTTTACATAACCGAAGGTTTTCGAAAAAGCGAAAAAGTAACATTTTGCCATGCTTTGAAAACGTAAAGCAATTTAGTAACGTGACAAAGTTTCCTTTGGGCCAGTTGTCAGGACACGTAAAAGAGGTTAGTCGAAACAATCAATTAAGATTTTTCTTGACATTAACCTTTATCTTTTACGGGTGGAGATCAACAGTTCTTACTTGGATACTTTATTGCTTCATCACATTCTTCGATGAACTTTAACGTAATCAAAAGTTTTCGAAAAGAAAGCGTAAAATCCTATTTTACCTTTCTCGGTCGGAAAACCGATCCAAGAAATGTAAAAACTTACATTTCATAAGAACATGTAAAGAAAGCTTTTAAATCTAATTTAAAACTTTCTCGGTCAGAAAACCGAACCAAGAAAATCCAGTTCTATTCGGTTTGGACCTAAGCTGCAAATCTAAGAATTAAACCGATACGCTGTATAAGTTATAACTTTTAGAAAATCAATTCAACGGGAAAGCCTTGTGCTCTGATACCACTGTTGGGTTTTGACTGTTCAAACCCGTTGATTAACTTTTAGGCTCAAGCTGCGGAAAGACCGTAGAACAAAAATTTCTACGTCTAACTCAAGCCAAGGATTAAAAGATGGTATCGTTCTTTTAATCCTTTAAGGATCTATTCCCGTAATTGATTTCTAAAACTTAAATCTATTTACCAAGTAAATATATTTATATAACATTTATACCTTGTTTCCAAATTACAATTGGAATGCAGACCGAGCGAGAAGACCGGATCTGAGCAATGACTTCTTTCGGAGCACCAAAAATATGGTGCCTCTATAGGTTATCCACCAGGATTGACCAGAGAGCGGTTTATTTCTTTTGCCAGAAATACCGTAAACCGCGGTATTGCGCAAAAACACTATTCACGAGAAAAAGACGAAATAGCAGAATTCTCGACCGACAGTTATTCTGATTTTACTAATAAGCAAAACAGAAATATCGCGACTTTCGGGAAAACACTATTCACCAAAATCCCGCAAACACTATTCAACAACTCGAAAGATAATACGTAACTGTTACGTATAACTTTCGTTTAAACCGCAACACTATTTGAGAGAGAAAATATTATAACCGAATCGAATCGAGTCGAATCAGATTTCTATATTTTTCTCTACCCCTACCCCTCTATTTATAGCCTTTGAAATGTTGTGAAAAGACCAAAATACCCCCATGACAAGGCATGCCACCTAGGTGTGAGGTGTCATGTGGATAGGATTGATGACATGTCATGTGGATAGGATTGATGACATGTCATGTGGATAGGATCAGTGACGTGTCATGCGGATAAGGACGAATCTAAAAAGACCAGAATGCCCTCGCCCCGAACACAATTAATATCCGTATAATTATTCTGAATAATTATATTTCTTGCGGTTGTTGATTTCAGTAATTTATACAACGTGTCCTGCACATTTATAAATTAACCGGTTAACTTTTATACAACGTGTCATACACGTTTATAAACTAACCAATGTTTTTGCTTGTCATTTTTACATGACATTTATAATATAATTATATCAAGTATAATTAATTATAAACCATCTTATTATTGATCATAATCAATTTATAATCAATCAATAAGATTCTCCGATTAACTCCTATAGGTGTGACCCGATAGGATCTGTGTTATGTTGGTAAATAGAATTAAAACCGTTTTAACTTCTATAATCATGAGAGGCATCTGGCAAAACGCATCATGACCATCCAATTACACAGATGATGATGTACAGTACAATATCACGATCCAGTAAAATTTTTACTCGTGTTTAATTCTTTCGTCTCATAGCTGTCAGATTAATTTCAAGGTAGGTTTGTGTCATCCTTGCAAATTAATCTTTTCTTGATCTTGAACAGATTATCAAATATGATTAACTCTTGTCAATCATACCGCATGCAGATAATCTTATTCTATCAAGGGGCCCAGTGACACTATAACTCGTATAATAAATACAAGGGACAATAGTACTTTTGGTAGACCATCACTACCTCAGCTAAGTTATGTATACCGAAGAGCTACCGTTATAGCTACTTTTTACAGATAGCGTTAGGTAACAATCACACATACACATCTCTTAGTTAGGAAAGATGAATATCTCATACTGTAGAACTTAACACTGAATGAAAGCATTAATGACACGAACACAATTCCGTATAATGTTTCATTCGGGGTCTGTCAAATACCATGTTCCTAGAACATGTATCTATGTGATTAAAATGACAACTTTGTGTCTATGGTCTGTAAAACTTGACCATCTTTTAATCCACATACTAACCTTGTAGCGGTAATTAGTGTTCCTGCTAATTACCTCGATCAGTGACCTTTTAAAGTATTATCATCTATATTATGAAGTTTCCCAATTCCAGTCATTAACTCGAAATGATTCATAAATTCAATAATACTCAAGGAAACAAAATGACATAGTATTAATCATTCAATTCATGAACAAAGCTTTATATAATTAAATTATCGTATTATTGACTTCTAGATTATTACAAACTAACAATATTGTCATACTAAAATTAGATCTTTGGCATTGTTTAACTTAGGTTTAAGGAAACAGTTCAGAAACTCAGCAACGTTCTACTGGGAATTTACCTAATTTTTAGGTCCCAATTTTAACTTAAGGAAATCCATTAAATGTTACAAATCAGATCTGATTTTGTCATCTCCAAATTATAACACTTGTGCTTGCATATTCAATGCTTAGGGTCAAGGTCCCACTCCTCAACCAACTCAGGAAGTAGCTTCATAGATAAAGATGGGCAACTCCCAGGTAAGGAGTTCTACATAAATCTCTTTATTTAGAGTGATTAGAGTGATTCCAATGCTTATAGTGCAAAATTATGAATTTTGTGGGGGGTATGCAAAATTCACATTCATAACAATAACATGTTGTTTCTTTTTTCATGTGATATAAATAGGGTAATGCTTCCCCTATACAGCCAAATCAGGGATTCCAAGCACTCTTAAATCAAGCTAATGCTGGAATAGACGACGTACCCACAAATGAAGCTGCAATGGGCCAATGGTGCGGGCATTCTACCTACAATGGGAACCATCCCTTCTAGTGTAGAAAAGTGCACATTTTAGGGCTTATATATGTTTTAGAAGTTCTAATAAATGAACAAACTTGAGGTAAATTATCTTGTGAATTTTGGTTAATTACTGGTGGGTATATTTTGGTATAGTTAGAAATGCAATATGGTATATTTTGGTATATTTTGGTTAACTACTGGTGGGTATATTTTGGTATAGTTAGAAATACAAGTGCATGTAATATGTTTTGCACATATTTTGGTACAATGAATGAATACTATGTTATGTTAATGCTTATTAAATATTTTTCATAGATCTATATATAAATGTGTTTTTGTTTATCTATTTCAATGGGAATTAATGGGGAATGTAATACAGTACCTGGTTGGTACATGGAGGATTGTAAATGAGAGCATATTGATACAATGTCATTGAAGTTATTTCCATGGGTATGTCCATAGAACAACGAATACCATTTCCCATGAAAATATTTGCGCTTGGAATAAGTTAGGTGGGTCCCACATTGGATAGCCTTGGAAATACTCTATGGGACTCACGATCGCTAGTCTTGGAAATACTACGGTGGGTCCCGTATATGCTATCCTTGGAAATACTACGGTGGGTCTCACTCCCACATATGCTGTCCTTGGAAATAACTAGTTGGGACCTACTTTTGATAGCCTTAGAAATACTCTGTGGGGGGCTCATGTTTCCTGGCCTTGGAATAACTAATGTGGGACCCACAGACTCTGCCCTTAGAAATAATAAACCCATGGGCCGGGTGTAGAAGTATTTCCGAGCGCACTTTTTCTAAAGGCAAGCACATGAAAAAGCCAGAAAATAGTATTTCTAATGCCCACGGAAATACTTACTATTTTCCTGCTCTTAGAAAAAGAACTTTTCTAGTAATGTATAATTCATCAAAAAATATTTGTCATTTTTCTAAACTTATGAACATTCTACATAAATTTAATGATGTGTAACATATGCATGGTGAAAACGGAGCGGATACGGAGCAGACAGTGGTAAAACCATATTCATATTCTTTTGTAATTTTTTGAATACGGATACGGATCAGATATCAGCCGGATACATATACGAATACATATCGGATTAGATATTTATGAAAATAATATTAACAAATCCCAATGTTCATAATATTTATCTAATTTTAATGATGAATAACAATTTTTTTTCAGAATATATTAAAATATATGATATATATCTACTATTCGGATACGGATAATTAAAACATAAAATCATATCAGTAATTCATATTCATACGAATATTCAAATATTATATATCCACATTCAATTTTTCAAATACGGATAGGATATTATCCATATTGTTTTCACCCCTGAACATATGCCTTTTAACAACATTTTGCAATTATATATAGGCCAATTCTTCTATGGATGTAAGGACCTATTTGTAAAATGAGTATATTTTCATTTTCAAAGTTCAAACAGTCGATCCGACCGTTCAACATTATCTCCATATTAAAATGTACTTGGAGGTCAAATTTTACATTTTTTTGAATTTTTTTACTATTTATTAAGATGGGTACAAAATTCAATAGTATGAATTTGACTAGTTTTGTAAAATACCTAATAAATAGTAAAAAAATTCAAAAAAATGTAAAATTTGACCTCCAAGTACATTTTAATATGGAGATAATGTTGAACGGTCGGATCGACTGTTTGAACTTTGAAAATGAAAATATGCTCATTTTACAAATAGGTCCTTACATCCATAGAAGCATCCCTCTTATATATATATATTTGTATTTGGATGTCACAAAATACGGATCCATATCCTCCCAGGTACCGTAAAAGATTCTCTTTTACAGTTAGCTATTTACGGTTGAGATTAACTCTCAGCCGGTTTGGGATTCGGGCTAGCGCACGGGGCAGTATTGTTGGGCTTTGAGATGCGTGCCAAGTTAAAAAGAACGGTCCAGATCAAGTAATTGTAAAAGATTCCCTTCTCAGGTACCTGGGAGGATATGGATTCACAAAATACAGGGTATGGTGAAGACAGAATCATAGTGATGGGAAAGATTGGATACGGAGCTGCCACCCCTATAATTGTCCTCAGGTTAGCTCGGTCACCCCACAGCGACCCCATACATGATTCTACTATCCCCAGATCTTCTGTTACAAATGCTCTGCAGCACAGTTTGTTTGTTTCTATCTCCCCATCATCGTTAGTAAGACTCTTATTGGTCCCATCTGTCAGTGAAATATGACAGAGTTGTTGTTGGCATATGCAAGGGAGAAGTTATGGTAGGCTTGGTTTTGAGTAAAGGATGGAGAGAAGGGGAAAAGGTATGAAGCATGTTGACCAGTCTATTGACTGGTGGTGAAAGATTTCATTTGTTGAGCCTGAGCTGGCATGCAGGACCGCTTGATCTTATAGCACGTGATCACTATGTATATTTTGCATGTATATATATATATATATATATATATATATATATATATATATATATATATATATATATATATATATATATATATATAGAGTAAGGCTACGGTGCTTTGCAAAGCATAGAGGCCTCCGTGCTTCGGGGCTACTTTTTGGATTTTGAAAATCCAAACAACCCATCCGAACCGTTCAACATGTTCTAAATATTGAAATGTGCTTGGAGACCAAATTTTACATTTTTTGGAATTTTTTTACTATTTATTAAGCCACTTTGAAAATTCCAAAATCCAACGGTAAACAGTACAAACATTTGGACCACCGGATTTGGAATTTTCAAAGTGGCTTAATAAATAGTAAATAAATTCCAAAAAATGTAAAATTTGGTCTCCAAGCACATTTCAATATTTAGAACATGTTGAACGGTTCGGATGGGTTGTTTGGATTTTCAAAATCCAAAAAGTAGCCCCGAAGCACGGAGGCCTCTATGCTTTGCAAAGCACCGTAGCCTTACTCTATATATATATATATATATATATATATATATATATATATGAATTCAGAATAAGTGAGGCTATGGTGCTATGCATAGCACGGATGGCTAGTGTACTACGGTTCAATATGGTACTTTTTAAAATTCTAATGGTCGATCCGAACCGTTCAATGTGATATCCATATGAATATGTACTTGCAAACTAAATTTTATATTTTTTTGAATTTTTTTACTATTTTTTTAGATAGGTAGAAAAATCAGTGTTTTCTGAAAATTCTGGACCATCAAAATTCTACCTATCTAAAAAAATAGTAAAAAAATTCGAAAAAATATAAAATTTAGTTTGCAAGTACATATTCATATGGTTATCACATTGAACGGTTCGGATCGACCGTTAGGATTTTAAAAAGTACCATATTGAGCCGTAGTACACTAGCCATCCGTGCTATGCATAGCACCATAGCCTCACTCATTCAGAATTCCCTTTTGTTTGATAAGCAAGACATTATTCTTTAGAGAGGGATTAGAGTCTTGCTATTTTACCTTGAAAAAAGTCGTTAGAACTTAGAATAAAAAAATAGTGATATGAAAAATAGCGATTATTATAGTTATTTATATTATTTTTAGTACCATCATTTTTATTATATGATGTTGTTATTTATTTATATGATATTATTATAATAATCATTAGTCATTAAAATGATTATATATTATTATTGATGTAACTAATATAGTTATATCATTTTTCATTAACATTATTATTATATTATTATTATATTACAATTCGAATTTTTACATTGCATCTAACATGCATGTCCCCAAATAATATTGTCACTGTTCTTCCCAACAGTGCAACAATGACACCAACTCTTAGTTAAATAGTACTATTTGTAATTAAATTTTTTTTTTGAAAGAAATAAAACCTTTGTTCTTACAAGTGTTAATATGTTTACATGTCCTTTGTTTATAGTTCAAGTTCATCATTTTTCATATCAATACAAATATTAAATGTACAAATTTTGATATGCTCTCAAAAGTTCTCAGTCCATTGAAAATTGTTGCAAACTGGACTTTTGAGTTTTGATAGCACTAACAAAGAAAAAAATATATATAATGTGGGAGCGAGGTAGTGAGCACCATATATAATGTGTCATAAGGAATTATATTTTTCTTTTTCTCTCAAGTACATTTAACAAGAAAAAAAAATATTGTATGCTATATAATTGATCGAGAGTGGTAATATTCTTAATTACAACCTTTTGTTGTATAATATTAAATATCAATTTAAAGAGAGATTAAGTTTCTTTTCTTTTCTCAGCTGATTATGTTGTGTATTATTCTCAATTACTCTGCTAATGTGAACTAACCTAACAGTAGATACTTCCCTCAGAAAAAAAATTTAAGGGTGGGGGATTCCTTGACAACATATTAATTTGACAATGTTCACAATTATAAAAAATAATTCATATTTTTGAAATCTGACAAGTAAAATATAATATGTACTTAATACATATTATATATATATATATATATATATATGAAAAATGATGAAATTTAATATAACTTTTGCAGCTCATCAAATAATATAAAATTAACAACGATTTATATATGAAGATTTAGTGATGTGATTTCAAATGATATTGAAATAGTATATAAATTGATACACTAGTAATCTATAATGAAAATAGCATGTTAATTAACTTATTCTATTTTTTATTTAGAATGATTTGAGATAGTGTTGTCAAGATTTTCAAGACAAACCGTTGTTAGAGGTTTTTCATCTTTTTTTTTTAATTTGATATTATTTGTAATAATTTGGAATTTTGGTCTTTGTTGTAATTCAAAGATATGCAAGGTCTTTGTCAAATATTTAAATTAAAAAAAAGGAATACCTTTGGAAAATTAATGCTCCGGAGGAAGTCATTTTTGAATGCCTTCTATAAAACAGGACATCAACCCAGATCTGGTTTTTGGGGTTTTTGTTTATCCAAACTTGGTAAAAATTTATTTGTTTGGTTCAAATAAGCTTTCCCTTCATAGAGGTCTCCATGTGGCACATGTACCGGCTCTTTAATTCCCTTTTCTTTTGCCTATTGTCATCCTTTTTTTTTGAGATAAATATATAATTTTTTTGAGATACTATTGTCATCCTTTTTAACAACCTATTATTTAATTATTATATAAAGAAAAGTAGGATTTTTCTTTCTTTTTTTAAGATAAAATAGAGTTAATTTCTTTTTAAATATTTATAAGAAATATTAGTTATTATGTTCAAACAAGGAAATAAAATCCTTAGAAATTCAAAGGCGGAGCCAGAAATTATGATAAGTGGGAAACAAATTCAGGGTGTAACATAATAATATAATTATTTGAATAGTGAGTATATTTTTGCAATTTTTTTAATATAGTAACATAAGTATATTTTTGAAACTTCTTTGAGTATGTGGCTCCACCACTATAAAGAGTGGATTAGGCTCTGCTTCGCTTGTATGTATGATACTTATTTGAACTTTGAAAACGGAGTATAGGTTCATGTATAGTCGAACTGTTGTTTATTTTTGAGGAAAATTGTCTATCCTGGACAGTCCACAATCTGAATTAGTAAATTTATGACAATCTGCAACCCGCTAATTGTACCAGTAAATTGTCTGGTCTTGATAAAAATTCTGGCTATGCCCAGCTCCTGTGCTGACATCCTTACAAATAAAATGACAAAAACATATATAAAAATAAATTAATATATTTATGATGAGATCATAGTATGAAGATATTATGCGTTGAGAGGTAATCAAACATACCGTGCCAGTCCAAATTATGTGGGTACTGAAATTTAAATGCTAATGGCCGAGGATGGAAGGACACAAATGGTGGTATTAGGGGTACTATTGGGGCACATGATGCCTCTGACAGGGGTCTAGTTTGATAAACGGAGGAGCCCCTTCTCTCTTCTCTCTTCTCTCTTCTCTCTTCTCTCTGCCAATGCTGCCATTGCATTTTGATTTTGATTTCTAGTCAATTAAACTGAGCCACACATAGTTCTACTTTGTTGTTATTTCAATTGGACGGCCTGGATCACTGCTCCTGGTGGGACCCATTTCCTGACCATTTACCGACGCTCTGCAGTCTGCATTTCCAAAAGTTTGCCACACCCCTTTATTTTATATTTTTTTTTTCCACTCGTTTCAAACAAGGAATTCTATTTTTTTTAAAAGAAATTAACAAATTTATTTTAAGTTGGGTTTTGAACCGTTTGATTTGTAATGGAACCAATTTAGAATTGGTAAATTTAAACGGTCCATTAATCTAAATTGTCTGTGCAAATTTTTCATGCTGATTGAACAATTTAAGAACGATTTTAAATAAAATGTTGTTTAAGAGCCTTTGGATCAAACTCCCACCCTTAAAAAAATAATAAAAACATGATTTAAAAAGTTATCTTGTTTTCCGAAATGAAAATTTGGTAAGTAATTAAAGAAAAAAAAATGAATAAATGTTTGGTTTCATGGATTCGGACACTCGGAACTTTTCTTCTTAGCCCCCTGTGTTTACGGAAAAACACAAAGTAGCGTCTAGTTTGAAGTAGGGTCTAACAAATTCTTGAAATTAAAGTATTGACCATAACATACAAAAATTTACAGTGGAGAAAAAAAAAGTGTTCATACCAATTAATAATTAATTAATTATTGAAAATAACATACTCAAATGAGTTGGGCTACTATGCTAATGTTATCAATGACATTTCAGTCTAAGTGTCACTGGTTCTAAAACCTACCGAGAGACTTCAGATAATGAAATCAAATTGTTCAAATCGATCTACTTCACGAGCGATGGGTTTACATGCAATTATAAATTTTTAAATTTATTTAATATGAAGTCAAGCGGTAGAAAAATTATAATACATTTATTTTCCATCATTGTTTGGCCGCTTAACTTAATCCTATTTGCCATTGAAAATATAAATTCTATATGTAAATGCATCACTGGTGGAGTAAATCAATTTAAACTTGTGAGATTTGTCATTTCAAGTCCATCCATTATATTTTGGAAGTCAGTGAATATCACAAATGACACAGTATCAGTAGTCATTACATTTTGATAATATTTTTGTGTCAAACCGTTCCTTGCGAATTCGGATAAGAAAGCAAAGGAAAGGACATGGAGAGGAGAGGTACTTGATTATTATTAATTTTTCTTGGAGCTCATATGTAGCTGTGCATATATATATTTTAAAATTATTAATTGGCCTAGAAAGCAAGATCTCTGTGGGAAGTGTGCATTAAATTGCAACTGCGGTGGCTTTAAGAGGCTATAAAGTTACATGCTAGGCTGGAATCATGAATTGACTATTTGAAATGGGTGGAATTCAATACTGGTATCAGTATCAGTATGCCTATGGTGTAAGCTTTTACTGCCGCATAAGGTACGGGTGCCACTCACATGCCGCATGCCTACCTTTCCAACATTTTTCAAAATTTTACACATTTCCGACACGTGGCTGCCATTGACACCATCCAACTGCTCACAAAATTTAAGGATATTGGTCAATTCAACACCACTTTTATTTCATATTCTACTCTGTAGGGAAATTTGTGTAGGCTCGGTGTACAAACGGCTATGATATATATATATATATACTGGCAACTAGAGTGGGAAAAATGGCACGCCGGAGCCGGCTCCGTCACGGAACGGCACGGCACGCGTGTCATTCGCGTGCCGTGACTCGCGTGTCCCGTGCCGTGACCATTCGCGTGCCGTGACCATCTTTTGAAACTTTGGCACGGCACGGCACGACACGTGAAAAATTTAGTCACGGCACGGCACGACACGTAATCACGCGAGTCACGTGTAATTAGGACCATTAGATATTGATTTAATGGTGAATCTTGAATAAATTAATTTAAAGTATGAATAAATGGCCACGCGAGTCACGCGAGTCACGGCACGTTTAGGCACGGCGTGACTCACGTGGCGTGACCATTCGCGTGCCGTGACCACCCCTTGACATTTTAGTCACGGCACGGCACGGCACGTGAAAAATTAACTTGGTCACGGCACGGCACGGCACGAGACCAAAGTCACGGCGTGTTAGTCACGGCACGGCACGGCACGTTTTTCCCTCTCTACTGGCAACACAGTTTTTAGTGTCTAATTTTCTATCTTCTAAATTTTAAAGGCTCACAATTTTATCTAATATATATCATTTCTATTTAAAACTCATTTTAAATTTATAAAGTTGTCATTGTACTTTTTATTAAAAAATGAGCATATATAATTAGTATTTTAATTGATCAGTTGGATAACCTTTATTTGTTAATATGATAATATTATCATATCCATTATTTATAAACAAAATGTGGTGAAATTGACTCAATTAGGACAAAACTTAATCAGGACAAAGCTTTTCAAAAGAAAATATATCTGCATTAATTATCATTATTGTTTATAAATCAGAAATGTTATTTTCAATTGTCATCCGACACATTTAAATTGTCAAAAATTGTTCTATATTCATAATGGTGTCATTAATTCGAGATAAAAATCGGAATCAAGCATCTCAATTTTAAATATATTCACAGAAAAATTTCTAGCTGAATTTCAAGCTAGTGAAATATAGAACCACTATTTTATTGCAATATAAATGCTTAATTAATCAAAGTTGGAAAATAATAACGTTATTTTGCCAATTCAGTCTTTCACTACATAGTAAACTAAACTTTATTTTTAATTTCTATTATTAAATTTCATTGATATAATTTAAATAATATTTCTATTATTTTGAGTAACATCAAATTAATATTATTGTTGCATTATTCGGGTTAACATTGTCACTAATTTGAATTACATAATTCCAGAGACAGAAGTAGTTCAAGGGGAAGGGGGCTAATTAAGCACTCCCTATCAATTTTATTTTTCAGTTTCATCCTTATAACTTTAATTTTTACAAAAAAAAATATATTATTAGTCCCTTAATAAAATAAAATTATCTATCCAATCCTTCGTATCTCAATTTTCTTGGTTCCACCTCTGCATAATAATTCTATAAATTGGTTATCCAAACGAATTTGTTATTAATTGTGGGTAGAGCTCGTGGCTTAGAGATGCAACTCAAACTTGGTCTCCTCCAAAGGCAGCAACGCTTGCACCGCCTCAATTATAGTTTTATATTTGTGTCGTGCCACATAATACATCCAATGCAATCTAAGCTTTATTCATGCATGCCAGACTACTCTTACATTACATACATACACGCTCCAATCAAGAAAATATATAGATGCAAAAGCAACCAGCCTATTCATTCTTTTCTTTTCTTTTCTTTTCCTTTTCTCCAATGAAATCCCCTTTTTTTTAACATTTTTTAGGTCACATCACATGCAACTATGCAAGGCTTTTGCATGAAAAACGACAAATTATGACACAGTGGGGCGGTCGTTGGTCAAACGGATATATATATATATATATATATATATATATATATATATATATATATATATAGGTAATGCATCTCTATAAATGACCCTTGATTAAAGGTTAGAGCCTAAGCTAGTGGTTAGACTAAAGGAAAATTCAAAGAAATCGGCTTGGGCTAATTGTTTAAGCAGTGGAACATAGTCGCCAAGGAGATGTTCAGAGATCTTGGTTATAGTAAATTGTATATCACATATATATCAATCTAATGGGGATTCAGATCCATCCGGTAAGTGTCCAGCACACAATAGAGACATAAAATATATTTTAATGTTCATGTATGCAATTTTCTGAGATTTTCACAAAACTTCCTGTAATCCAAAGATTGTGGGCTTTTATCAAATGGGCTCAGAGATGACTACTTTAGTCCGGCCCAATTCGGTCCACCAACCTTACCGGCTCGACAATTCCGACTCGACATTTTAATGAGTCAGGTCGGATCGAATCTGTGGCACATATATAGTGCTATTTAGACATATGTTTATGTGCGTGTTTCAAGTAGAAAAATGAATTATTTTCTTTGCAAACCGGTTAATTAGAAAAATAAACATTTTTCTTACACTTATATATTTCTGAGTTTTTGAAATTTAAATAATAAATATGATATTATGAATTTTAGAAAGGAAATTATATAGTTTCAAACTTTTTGAAAGGCATATATGAAGTTTTCCTTTTAGTTGTTGTCGTTGTTAAGTTTTTGCCACTGAAAAGCATATAATTTTTTCTTTCATCTTGTTATAGTTAAATCTTGATTAATTAATATTTAGCTTATTTTAATATTTTAAAGAGGATGGTTCCACTACCTCTATTTTAAATGTAGATTTAGTGTAGATTTCTTCAATTTTTTAATTTTTTTTGTTTTTCTGTTTTGTTATAAAATTTTATTTGATTTAATATAATTATTGGTGCGTTAACACCAAGTGACTTTGAAAAAAAAATTAGATTGGAAAGAAGTTTTGACATCAAATCATGCATGCATGTACGACAATGTTATAGACGTAATTTGGGAGACTTTAATTTGATAAGTAGTGTAGCAAAGCGCTATGATATACAGA
Organism: Carex myosuroides; assembly: GCA_028015225.1. Classification (NCBI taxonomy): domain Eukaryota; kingdom Viridiplantae; phylum Streptophyta; class Magnoliopsida; order Poales; family Cyperaceae; genus Carex; species Carex myosuroides. The sequence continues at coordinate 16,177,250 of CM051467.1, forward strand.
GCTATGACTATGATAACTACTTCAAGCAAAAATAATAAATATATTCTAAATAAAATAATTACAAAAATAAATTGAGTAAAACATCAAATTGTAACGGACTTTAAATTAAGTGGGCCAACTAAAAATTTAATAAATCTGAACCTTCAATTTTTTTTTAAAAAATCTGAAAAAATTCAAGCTATTTAAATACCTAAGAAAAACAAAAAAAATATCAAATAGAAATATTTTTCACATAAGTTTTACATAAAATATGTCTTAATCCCTTTACTTATATATAAAAGGTATATACCTTTTCAATTCAACAGTAGTGAAGTTAGAAAATTAATTGCAACGGATCTTAGACGTTGTAACTTTTATTTATTTATTTGAAAAAATAATTTACCAGAGATCTGAAACACCAGGGCAGTATTGAGATGACAGATGAGCTGTTTTATAAATTTTATACTTAGTTTGACTTTTGGTATTTTATGTGTAATTTTAAATAAGTTGGACTTTTATTAGTATATATTATCTCCTCAATATTGTAATAGGTTGACTTCAATTGCATGTATTTCCATTAAAATATAAGGTTTGACTCAATTTTTATCAATATTCAAAATTATGAAATAATTTCACAATCTGCACCTTTGCTCGGATTTCCAAAAATACCAAACCGGAGATTTTGTTTCCGGTTTCTATTGATGAAACTAGAAACTTAATTTCCGGTTCTAGAAACCGGAAATTTTGTCTCCTGTTTCAGGGTAGCAGGAACCGGGATTTTTATTTGTGGAAAGAGAGCTTGAAACTGGAAACAAAATCTCCGGTTTAATCATTTTTGAAAATCCAAGCAAAAAAGGTGCACATTGTGAAATTAATTAATAATTTTGGATATTAATAAAAATTTGGGTGTTTCTACCCTGATTAGCGGAATCTAATCAACATATATATAATATTCTTTTTGAGAGAGAAAATCATATAAATTAACATTACAGGTGAATACAATAAACACTACTCAGCAATTATTATATTTCTCTTTATATACCTTATTCAACTCAATTAAACCAGTTATAGTTTATAACTTCGTACGTATAGGATTGAGGGTACGGTATTTTTGCAAAAGTCCGTCTATAGATTAATATTTTGTTTATAAATATATATTCATATATAAATATACTTGGAGATTCAAATTTATATTTTTTTTATTTTTTACTATTTTTTAGATAGATAAAAATTCACCGATCGAAAGATTTTAAATTATTCGAAAGAAGTGATTTTCTACCTATTAAATAGTAAAAAAGTTCTATAAAAATATGAAATTTAGTCTCCAAATGAGGCTACAGTGCTTGTAATGTATACCTATCTAGTGTGTTTTGATTTAGTAGGCGTTAGATTTATCGTAATATGAAACCAGAACAAAGACAAGACAGGTACTATAAAACCAGAACAAAAGGCGTCCATGCTCATTATGCAATTTATAATATGGAGGGAGCACTGTGCTCGCTGTTTTGCAAATACAGGTAAGGATGAGGAGGAACTGTTACAGGAAGTCATTTGGCAACTCAAATTTTATGAACACAGGGAGCATCACGGTGGATAAGGAGAAATCAGTGAAAGCAAGAAAGGGTGGTTGCAGCACATACACTGGATAAATTTTGGAGGAATTCAAACAATACCGGACTGGTACGAGTAGATACTGGTACGGTGTCAGGATTGTGTATTTTTCAGAGTCTGAAGCTGCGGTTTTGCTGCTACATCTGTCTACTTAATTTTAATTGTATTTTATTTTATCTTATGCGTTTTACTTTAGTTTTTATTTTCTTTCTTTATTTATCTACAGCTCAAATGTATTGAGCTTTTTACTGTGTTTTCTTTCATCCATTTGGATACAAACTTTGTAACCAATTCATTAATGAAATATGGGCATGATCCTTATTTTCCTCAAAAAAAAAGTATGTAAGCAAAATAACAAACAGAAAAAAAAAAATTTCACAAGTTTTCTATACAAAATTTCTTGATCAATTTGAACCATACTTTCAACATTAAGTTTTTTGAAGTAGTAGATAATAGGCCTTCTTTGTAAAATTTATTACACAAAGTAAAAGATAATTTATCATATTATGCAAGTATAAGAGAAGAAATAAAGGATACATCCCACAAAAATTCAAATTAAAAAAAAAGAAGATCACAAAGTACCTGATAGAATACTTTTATATGATTAAATTAAAATTCTGACCACCTATTTATTTAAAAAAAAATTCCCAGAAGATCTCAAACTCCCAGGAGAGTACTTAGCTGAGCTGTTTTATCACAGAATCAGTTTGACCTTTTTTAAATTACCTTTGACATTTTATTAATTAGTACTTTCTTTTTATTGTATTACGATTTGACTTGCTTTGTTCGTACTTCTATCTATATAAAATAAGGTTTGACCAAAGAAAAAAATCTTAATTTTTCTTCTTTTGTTTAGTATAATGGTTAACATGTGAAGTGATACAAGCGATGACAAAAAATAATATTTGACACTATCAGATGCACATTCTTGGAAAATTCTTCATGTGTGCTACTAGACAGCAGTTATGGATCCAAGATTTTGGTCTAGCTGGGTGATAATGCTAAATTCATAATTACTAAATCAATAATTAAATAGAAATTATATGTTACACTAGCATAATTTAAGAACATATATTATTACTTCAATTAATTGGTTTCCAAAATTCCAGGGGGCCTATGATTGAGACAAAAGCTATGAAATGTTCAATGATATCACAAATTTAATAGATTCATGTGCTCGTTCTATTCCTACTTTGCTAGTAATCATGTAATTTTCCTATTGAATAACAATGCATTTACTCTGGCACATAATTTTTCTCAGAGAATTGGGACAACTATAAATTTCAAGTACCACCGACCAAAAAACTATAGATCGATGTTTATACTGTTTACGGTACACCATTTTGCAAGATATTAATTGAATGTTTCTTGGAAAATATTTTTTTTTCTTTTAAGAAAGGCATGAACTACTCGTTTCATTTAACTTGGTTTATCCCTAGCATAATGCAAGCCCTAGATTTGACCAGTCTCAGCTCTCACATATTCCGCTTCCTTCATTACCTGCTCAACTATTCACCACACCAGTCCCTATGGACTAGGAGCCAATTACCGAACAGATCTCAGCATCTCTTTTGCATCATCGACTTGATCCAAAACAGTCCATCTTGCCTACTACCTTACCTACTGATCAAGTCTTTCCTCCTATTACAGAGTACAGACAATTACCAGCAAAATAATTATATGCTAGAAAGCCCACTTTGCAGTATAGAATCAGGCCCAGTACAGTTAGGCTTGAATTGGGTTGCTGACATATGCGGCCTATACATGACACAGCAAATCTTATTTGATTTTTGTGGAGCCCGTTGTCAGTGACCTGATGGAGCTAGTTCAACACTTCAACTTATACAGCTAGGGTTGCAAACTGATCGGATAATATCCGACCGTATCCGGATCTGCATCCGAAAATTAAATACGAATATCCGATATCCGAATATCCATACGTATATGGATACAGATATAATTTTGAATTTGAATTATCTGTATCCGAACAAGTAGATATATACCATATAATTTAAGGATCCGACTAATTGTCCCCAAGCTTCTATCCCCAGTTTTTTCCCAAAAAAACTGTTATTTGCCTTGCGCGAATACTGTGAACTTCAACAACAAATCATGTATAATAAGAAGTTTAAAAGTCCAACAATCCAAGTTAGTTGGGAGTGGTCCCCAAGTTAGTTACAAACAGTTAGCAACTTGCAAAAAAACTGTACTTCCAGCTGTACTTTAAAAATTGACGGCTTCTAGAAGGTTTCAAAAACATGCTACTTCTCAAACTTGTAGTTATTTACAAATAACATCTAAAATTGTGCAAAATTAATTTTTTTGCATCAAAATTAAATTTTTTTTTTCGATATTAAAATGTAAAATTTTTTTTTTTTCGTATTTTTTTTCTTTTTTCTTCAATTATTAATATTTGTATATCGATCTATATAAAGTAAAATAATGCTTACATACTGTAAAATTAGCAGATGCAAACTATAAAACTGACATATGTTAATAAACTGTCACAAAATAAACTGTCACAAAATAAACTGTTACAAGTTATAAACTGTTGCAAGTTATAAACTGTTGCAAGGTTATTTCATTAATCACAAAATAAACTGTCACAAAATAAACTGTTACAAGTTATAAACTGTTGCAAGTTATAAAATTTCATTAATCACATGGCTTGTTCACTTCATAACCCTCTGTTACAAAATAAACTGTCACAAAATAAACTGTTGCAAGGTTATTTCATTAATCACAAAATAAACTGTCACAAAATAAACTGTTACAAGTTATAAACTGTTGCAAGTTATAAAATTTCAGTAATCACAAAATTTCATTAATCACATGGCTTGTTCATTTCATAACCCTCTGGTGCACATTATTCGGATGAGTGAGAAGTTTCATCGCTAGAACCACACGTTCTTTTGATATATCATCCTGCAAAAAAATAAATAAATAAGCAAGGTTAAAAATTGGAGTTATGAACCATTAGCAGATGCAAACAATCAAAGTAACATACTGTAAAATTGTTATATGTATCCTGCAAATTGTTGATGTATCCTGTGAAATTTATCATGTAAAATTGTTATATGTACCCTGTAAAATTGTCCAACATATCCTGTAAAATTGTTAGATGTATCCCGTAAAATTGCACATATGCTGTAAACTAAAGTGAATCACAGTAAAAGAATACTGTAACCAAAGTGAATCACAGTTAAAACTGTCTAAATTATGTAACCTGTAAATTTGTCCTATTATCCTGTAAAATTGTCATATGTATCTTGTAAAATTGTGATATGAAAGTGAATCATAGTAAAAACTGTCTAAATTATGTAACCTGTAAATTTGTCTAATGTATCCTGTAAAATTGTTATATGTATCCTGTACAATTTCACATTTGCTGTAAACTAAATCTAATCACAGTACAATTGCACATAATTTGTATCATGTGAAATTTATCATGTAAAATTGCACATACATTGCACATATACTATAAAATGTTAAAGTTAATAAAACTACCTGCGTGAAATTCATAGGGCTATCGGTTATCAAGTTGTAGACATAGCGCAACACAAATATTGCGCAATCCATCGAACCTTCTTCCTGCTGAGGGCAATTCTCTCGATAGTGTCAAGATCTTTCCAAGCTGTGTTAGCTGAAAGAAAAAAGGATATCATCAAATTTCAGGCACACTTGAAGTCATAATCCTGCAAATTAAGTGCATAAAACCTGTAAATTAACTGAAACTTTTTAAATAAAACACTCACAAGTCCTCCAGGCAAGGAACTCTCTCATCCATTTGATCCTGTGCCAGTGGTATTCCAGATATCCATTTCCTCCACCAGCTGATGTGTAGTAATGAATCTTCACACCAGGAACATCCACAGCAACCAGAACCCAATGCTTCTTCTTACAAATTGGAACGAACAACCATTTGATGGTGTCAAACTGAGGGGCAAACAGATGAGGAATGGCCCTAAGTGCTGCTCGTTCATCATAATCATGCATGATAATCTGCAATAGACAAAAAACACAAACATTAAAATATTAGTGAAGTATTTGAAAATTTAAAGTCTGAAAATTAAATTCATAATATACAAAAGTACACCATAACTTACGGATAAATATGGAGAGATAAAGAACCATGGTGCCCTCACCGGCGTCTCGTATTGCATCAAACCAAGGACCACCTCGACAAGCTGCATAATTGTTGTATCCTACATAAATTATATATCCAATAAAACTATTGAATGAATCTTGTGAAATAACTCATATATCTTGTAAACTAATTCTGCATGACTAATACATCCTGTAATAAACTCCATAAATACTGTAAACTTAGTCAATAAATACTGGAATTTTGAATTAGTACAACTGTTAAACAGATCCTGTAAACTTATTAAAGTGAATACTGTAAACTGTGTCACATATCCTGTAAAATTGTTATATGTATCCTATAAAGTGAATCCTGTTATAAACTGCATCCATACTGTAAATTGTTACATTTATATCCTATAAAACTATCAAATGAATCTTGTGAAAGCATTTCAACAAAACTGCAAATTCAATCCATGATATGAAAAATAAATAGAATGAAATTATTGCATGAAACCTGTAAAATAACAGATAAATACTCTAAAACCATTAAGTAAATAATGTAAAATATTGTACAAATCATACCTCACTGCTAACTGGCAGGTCAGGATACATCAAGTCTTTTATTGCTGTCAATCTGCAATGAAAGCCTCCTGGACTGTGGCGAAAAGCTTCTTCATTGTCTATCAGCCTCTTGTTCTTGACCTTGACCCACCAGTCATCAAGTATCATGATGACCTCACTTGATAGCTTCTCCCTATGTTTGTACCCAAATCTCTTTATAACTGGAGGCTTTTCGGCATCTGGGTCACCTCCATCACAAAACAAAGAATTCTGATGACTCCATTCGGTAACATCATGATTGAAGTTAAGGGGTTTAGGACACTCTTGCCAAGTTTGATCAGTGAGGTGAAATGGTGGTACGTATGTCGGTTCAACCACAAAATCCTGATATTTCTCTCTTAGTTCATCCTCAAATTTATTTTGTGACTTGGCTGCATGACCCTTGGCCCCCTTTGCATTTTTTTCTCATAAAAATTACATTTTTTTCTCATAAAAATTATATTACTCCCTTATATCTTCAAAAAAATTATTTATTCCCTAGTATTGATTGTGTGCGATTCTTCTTGACATTTACATCCATCGGGTTCTTATAAGCATGTTTCGGTGGTCGTCCCTTTCTTTTTGATTTCTGCGGTGGCAATATATTTATCAATGGTGCAGAATTTAGTACTTCATTGGCAGTGGTATTCACTTCTTCATGATGACTTGACGAAAGATGCAAAAGAATTTGCTCACCTGTAATAATAATACTGTAAATATAAGAGACTAATGTGGTAAAATCTTTCAATAAACAACACAATATATACAAGATATGTGATACCTCTACCAATAGAACCAGGCATTGACTCCCCATTTCTTTCATTAATTACAGCTTGATTTGTACCAAGTCTAGCAATAAGTGCATCCCAATCATGAGTAATTCGATCACCTAATATAACAAGTAAGTTATTATGAAGAAGATTAAATATGCCAACAACAAGCCAAAATGCAATTGTTTCAATCCTGTAAATTACTTGCACAAATCTTGTAAATTACTTCCACAAATGTTGTAAACAAGACAGGACAAATCCCATTCAAAATCTCAGGTTGTACATTCAAATTCCATTCACGTACAACTCTATCTTCTACAACTTGATCAACTTGAAGAACACTAGCTACAGAAATATCACTTCCCAGATCTTCATTTAGGTCAAAATCCATTGCATACAAACTGTAAATATGAATCATAAACAATGTAAGACACCACAACAAAAGCAGACAATCAAATATTCCAGATAACAACAGATCTGTGAATACAATTGAACATATACTGTAAAATAATACCTCTATCATGTAAAACTGTTAAATATATCCTATAAAGTAATTTCCATCAGAATATTACTTATACCATGTAAAACTGTTAAACATATCATGTAAAAAACAACAAACTAAAAAGTATTAATAGATCCTGTAAACTGTTGCATATCCTGTAAAACTGTTAAATATATCCTATAAAGTACTGTACATAACTTTTACAACTGATCAATATATCCTGTAATAAAATCCATCCATACATTAAAGTTAATAGTTAAATACTGGAATTTTAAACAAGTACATATATCCTATGATTTACTGTGAAACTGTAAATCTATCGCATGAATCCTGTAAAATTGTACCTATATCCTGTAAATCTATTGCATGCATCATGTAAAATAATAACTACAACCTGTAAATGTATTGCATGAATCCTGTAAAATAATAATTACAACCTGTAAATGTATTTCATGAATCCTGTAAATTACTAAATAACTACTGCTGAAATTAAATCAGAATCGAAAGTGAATCCTAAACAAAACAATCGTGTAAAATAATAACTACAACCTGTAAATATATTGCATCAATCCTGTAAAATAAAATCATTAAATAACTCACCGAATTTAAAGTTCACTGCTAGCCTTCAATCCAAATCGACTCTGATGAATTTGAACGTGAAATCGAATACTGTGAAACAAAATACAGAATGAATCAAACAACTGAAAAAAACGATATTAAGACAACGATCGGTGTAATTTTGATTTCAACAAAAGAAACGAGATCGGGAATTCAATTCAAATAAAAAAAATGAAATTAACAAATCGATCGGTGTAATTTTGATTTCAATAGAAGGAAGGAAACTTAAATAGATCAGCAAATAACTCACTCAAATTGTACTTCGATTTCTTCGCCTGAAGCTTCCGTCGCCTGAAGCTTGATCCGTCGCCTGAAGACTCCGTCGTTTGCCTGAAGATTCCGTCGCCGTGATACTTTGCTCTCGGTGAGGTTCCGTCGTACGCCTGAAGGCTTCCGCCTGAAGGCTATCGCGCTCGCCACAAAATCGCCACGAGATCGGGAACAGAAAAGGAAGAAGAGATCGCGAACAGAAAAGGAAATTCAAAAAAAAGGAAATATGCGGGGAAAGATGGGTTTTAAAGGACGTTATTGTGGGGACCACATTTACCGTTAACGACGGTTTAAATCAGTTGGAACTCTATCTGATTAGTTTGGGGATAATCCGGGGATGAGTCTCTGGGTATCATAACCTTTTCTCATAATTTAATATATATTATGAAAATATTTATGGATATATCTACAGATATCCGATATCCGATCCGTATCAATTGTAATTGTAAACCTAATTTCATTAATCCCCAAACTTGGCATATATAGAAAGTACATATTACATAGAGGTCCCTAAACTATTCCCTAATTACTCTTTTACCAAAATATCCTTGATACAATCTTAATTCTCAACAGTATCCGTACATATCCGTCAAATATTTGATTCGTATCCGTATTTGAAAAATAAAAGCAGATACGGATATGGTTTTTACCACTATCCAATCCGTATCCGATCCGTTTGCACCCCTATATACAGCAGTGGCCCAGCTACAAAAATGGAGTGAGAGGCATCAGAGCAATCCGATCTGCATCAAAATTATTGTAAATTTGATTTGCACAGATTTTAAAATTGTCTGCACAAATCTTGATGTGAATCGGAAGCCTCTGATCGGACACAGACTTTAAAATTGTCTGCACGAATCTTCAAAAAAAATTAAATCTGCGCATTATATATGATACGTCTTTTTTTTTTTCTTTCTTTCGAAAAAGAACAGGGGTCACATCCCTATTTTCATTAACCGCAATTAGCTACATGGTCGGGGTTTCATTATGATACATCTTTTGTAGAATTGTGAACTTTGTTCCAGTTGTATTCAATTTCCAAAGTTGAAGAAGAGGTTTGAAATTCTCACCGCTGGATGCTATTTGAAGTCAACTTCACAACGAGATCTAGTTCTAAGGGACCCATAAAAGATCCAAAGGATTGTTTTTTCAATTTTCCTTTATTTTTTTTCTTTCATTGGATGTAGCATTGAACATAGAAATTCCAAATGATCCAAAGAAATACTTCAAATTAAATTCTAAACCACAAATAAATAACATGAAACTTAATTATCATATATAGCTGTTGGACAATACTCCAATTAATAAATAACATGAAACTTAATCAGAGGAAATCAAATATTCATCATGTAATAAAAACATATAACAAGTTTCTTGACTCAGACCAATACACACACTGCAAAAAGGAAGGCCTGGACAGCAATTATTAGAGACCTTTCTGCATTAAAATATCAATTTTATTCCTTTCCTTCTTCCTTCAATTTAAGTCTCTTAATCACAACCATACACAACTGAATGTTACCAACTAGTAGGCAACAATCCTGAGACCTAAACTCCTTTGTGCGAAATCGATGAGGTTATCTATTTCATCTTCGCTGACGTACCCATCGCCATCAGCATCAGCAGCACGGATACCGCGGCTGCTCTTCCAGCTGCTGAAGCGGCCACGAACAGCCTTGATCGCACGTTGGAGCTCCTGGCGGCTGATTCGGCCGTCCTTGTCCACGTCGAAACGCTTGAGCCACTCCTTAAACTCATCCACTGTCATATCACCATCGAGCGCCCTAGTATTCGAGTTCTTTCTCACCACCGTATTCATGTTCTTTATCGCCATTTTAATTAAATAATCAGGTGGAGAATGATAAGAGTGTATTCTTTAATTTCTTGTTTGGCAAAATGGTTTGAATGAGCAATATGGTACAGGTGAGGGATGTAGTATATAAAGCAATACGACAATGGAAGTTGCCTTTATTCTCCATTTTGACAATAGGACAATGTGCTTTTTTTTTTCCCAAAGAAAAGTTTTTTAAATTAAGTGTTCTTTTTGAGAAAGGAATGGCGAGAATGATGTGACAACTAATTTATTCTTTGAATATATTTATAATTTCTCTTAACATTTAAAAGAGTTACCTAAATATATATCACCTTTTCTTTTTTTTGTAATAGTGATGTTGATTTATGTTCCAAAGATAACTTCAAGCTGTTCTTGTTTTCTTTAATTGGTTCGATGACCACACTTTGTTTGCGAGTCATTTTGCAATTTCGTTTTTATTTCTCATTTTTGATGTAAAGGGTTCATCTTATATATGTATGGTCAAATTTTTATTTCACAATATGATTCAAAGATATCTCCTGCATAAAAGTATATTTCTAAAAAATTCACCAATTATCGATAATAATGGTATGTATATCACTGGTTTCGTTGCCAAGAAACTACATATCAGTTAATACAGAATATTCATACATCGTAGTATGGCTAAATATAAAAAAGTACCAGTTCCCTGTTTATGCACGCATCGATACACAACTTGGTGTCAAATCAAATCCGTAAAAGTGGCAACATTAATTATTGTTGAGAATATATATGTGATATATTCTGCCTATTCAGATTTTACCGACATTTTTATTAATATCCAAAGTTAATTACAAATTAATAAATATACTCATAATTTCTTGGTTTTTCAAAAAATGTCCAAACTGGCCAGATTCTGGTCGGTTTGCTCCTCTTCCAGAAACAGGCCAGAATCTGGCAGATTTCTTCCCCTATTTTTTTTGTTTTTTTAGAGATCGACATTATGAAGAGCAAGATGATGAAATCTAATACTGAAAATTCAAATTTTTTGTTTAAATTATTTATTAGATTACTTCTTTTGATGTATAGTTAGCATATTTATACTAAAATACGCTAAATTACTTGAAATTATGTTGAATTACACTATATTACGCTAAATTATGTTAAATTATGTTAAATTATGTTGAATTACACTAAATTACATTAAATTACTCTAAATTACACTAATTTCGCTAATTATAATTAAATACGGTAAATTACGCTAAACTACCCAAAATTACCCTAAATTAGGCCGATTTTGTGTCATCTTTCATAAATCATAAAAAATAGTAAAAATTGGTATTCTACAAGTTCACTATATAACTAATTTACTGAGCTACTTAGATTGAATAATAGAAATAAAAATCTTAATCGGAGACTTCAACTCAAATTTTGAGATTTTTCCCTTTGTTTTTTGGCAATTCTGAATTTTGAAATCCAAATTGCTAGCACTGAAACATGCATATTTTCGCAAGCTTTCCGAAAAGTGGTCATTTGCTGAAATCGGACACTCGAGCTCCGTTTTATGGCCGTTTGAAGTTTCACATCGTTTTTCGCCTTCTCAGTAAATATATCATCCATATTCATATGTAATTTACCGTATTTTAGCGTAATTTAACATAATTTAGCTTAATTTAATGTAATATAGTGTAATTCAACATAATTTCAAGTAATTTAGCGTATTTTAGTATAAATATGCTAATTATACATCAAAAGAAATAATCTAACAAATAATTTAAACAAAAATTTTGAATTTTCAGCGTTAGATTTCATTATCTTGCTCTTTATAGTGTCTCTAAAAAAATAAAAAAAGAAGAAGAAACCGGCCAGATTCTGGCCGGTTTCTGGGAGAGGAAAAAAAAAAGAGGGGGAAGAAACCGGCTAGATTCTGGCTGGTATGGGCATTTTTCGAAATACCCAGCGGTTCTGGTATATTTATTAATTTGTAATTAAGTTTTGATATTAATAAAATTGTCGGCAGACTTTACCTATGCTAATATCTCATTGACTAAGATTAGCAACAACATGGAGCCTAGTTTTGTAGGTTTCTTTAGTGTATGAAAATATATAATTGAATGAGCAAGAATCCATGTGTAGCTTTGTAGGAGTGGTGTTAGGTTAAGAGAGACAAATATGAGTGGATCACACAAGAAGAGAATCACATAAAGCAAACAATGAGATGGCAAAAGAATAAGATTCCATTTATCAATGAAGCATTTTCTAATTTCTTCATATAGTAGCTAGTCCATAAGTAGTAGATCTTTTCTGACAAAGATTCGATTCAATATTTCAAAAGAAGCGTGTATGTGAATTATCTGAAAGCATCAGGTAATGCAAGCAGTTCAAGATAATTAAATTTCCAACAAATCACCAAATTAGGCTGCCTAACTTTGTTAGCCCAGTCAAACTTTTCGCGGCCATATATTGTGTTACTCGTTTTTCTCATTTGCAATCTGCTGGTCAAAATATTTTATTAAACCAGAACTTTCTGGGGTTTCTGTTAGGTCTAATATATATAAAGAAAACAAAATATGACGTGTTTTTCTGATAGAAGTATCACTTTCAACTTCAGGAGGAAAAGATGAGCAATCATCTTTTGGGCTTAAATGATTACATCTCAGATTGACTTTAATTGGCAAAGTGTTTCTATGATTTGTGAAAACTTGTGCTATCTAAAATTGAATATTGATAATAGATAAGATTCACTATTTCTCAGAGAAGTCAGCTTAGTCTAATCTTATCAATTCAGATTTAAAAGTTGCAGCACTTTTTGAAAGTTTTACTCTGTTTTGCACTTTCGATTAATAAAATGTTTATTAGGCGGTTTGTCTACCATATCTATTAAAAGAAAGAATGAGAAATAGTTTGCTTCCACTGGAAAATGGCCGGTGAGCCCAATGACATGCTTCAATTAATACCAAATTTCTATGGATTTCTGGATCTGATTTGGGCTTACATTTAAAGGGCTAATGTTATGGTAAACAAAATCAAATGAATTATAACAGATTTAAACTGACTTCTGTTGCATATAACTAGTTGAAGTTTTTGTTTTTGTTGTAGGCAATTCTTGGTTAAAAAAGCACCATCAATCCACCATACATGTAAATTATATCTGGAGCTGGTAAACCCTGATCTGGATTTTTGCTTGACTCAACCTAATCTTGAAAAGTCAATGACCCGATCAAAACTACCCGCGCACGCACTTCTCTAGGACACTGGCCCAAATTAACCTATCAGACCAGATCCAAATACAATAGCTGATCTGAATCAAATCAAATCCGAAATCCACAATTGCCCTGCATCATATGACACCATGAACAATTCTGACTACCTTATGACCCTGTTTTTCCCACAAACACACTTAATTACTAATCCAAATTGAACTTTATCAGGTAATAACTGAGTTCAAAACAACTGGATTTTTAGACCCGATTGACTTGATACTGAAACACACGCAATCCAAAACTCGATTAACCTACCTGAGGTAAAAAAACAAGACGAACCCAATACAGCACAAGACCTTTTCCTTAAAAAAAAAAACTACAACACAAGACCTGAGACAACCTGAACCTGAATGATACAGAACCCCAAATGAGCAAAAACAGAGTGGTTTGGAATCTGGCCCGAATGACCCAATCTTTGAGAATGATTTGAACCCGAAACAAAAGAACACAATACTGACTTTACTTGCCGAATTCTACCTCTAAACTATATCTATACCATAAAAACGAAATTTATCTATGGTTCTGTTGGAACAAGATATAGGGATCAGGATTTTCTGGTAATTGTATTTTTGATATAATTTACATTTTGTTTTTAAGCCTCATATATGTTCATTAATTCTTTAATTATGTTCATTAAGATTCAATAAAACAGTTAATCCTGATTACATACCCAAATTAATATGAGGGTCTGGTTCAATTGACAAAGTTAAATAAATTTTCTGGGAGATTATGAGAATATAAATGTGATGAACAGAAAGTTATCAGTGTAATGGCTAATAGACATAAAGTAGATATTCCGAGGAGATAAAGACAAGATTTTTCTGGATAAACAATTAATTGAAAAGGATGGATTGCATAATTTTCAGTGGCTAAGTCTAAGTGCTCATCTCCACAAGTCCATTTGAGTCCATATATTATATTGCAAAATGAAAAAAATAAAATTATAATTTCCAATCATCTTGGAATTTAATTGTTCCCCTATCATGTCCAAGTTCAGCTACTTTGAATCGACATCAACATCCAAAATGAGTTTTGCTTTTGTTGAATTGCCTTTATGCTCTGTGCTTTCGGTGAAAGACGTTGATGTCACTGCACTCAATACTGAGAACCTTAGACTAAGTTCATCTCAAATTCTCTTGCCACCACCAGCTGCTGCCAAGAAACACCCATCTCCAATTGTTGTCATATCTTGATTAATCTTAAAAAAGGAACATATATAGATATGCTTGATTTACTTTTGGAAAAGATGTAAGGCTCTTTCTCAAAAAGAAAAAAATGTAAGGATGATATTTCATGGCTAGTGCCTAAGTTTATTGCATCTTTCCTTGATTGAAGGGCTCTAGGCGATTTCCTCTAATAGACCTGCATCTTCAAATAATTCTGAATTGAATTAGTGTTTTAAAAATGTAATGCTCTTCTTAGCTAAAAGAAAAAGAAGAAAAGTCATTCTAAAAGGATAATTTGTTCAGTTGTACATAGTTGGGAAAAAGTATAACAACCCATATTCTTTCGCTAAATATATGATATGCGAGATCAACAGGATCAGACCAAGCAACATTTTCCTGGTAGAAAAAAGATATGGGATTTTAGAACAACTTTGGCATGCAAGAATATAATACTGTGGTCTAAGTAAATATTTATTCAGATACAAACTCATGCACAAATAGGAAATATGTATAGGAATATCTTTGTCAAATATCTGTCTTATAATATGACCAGCTTCACATAATTTCAGAACATAATGATGAAAGAATGGATTCGCATTGTTATTGCACTAGTAAATCTGTGTATTTCAAGTTCGATTTCTAATTGGAAACATACATAAAAAATATTATGGTACTGAAATTCAGATAAAAAGTTTTCTCAACTTCCAAATTGATAGAAAAAGTACTGAAAGCAGTGCAAGGCATGGAATGGTTTCTGCAATTGCTCAAAATGATGCAACATAATTTACAAATAAAATGAAAAATAAATTTTAGTAATATCGGTTGATGACACTGATATTAACCACAACTACTAATCCAGATTGATTACTTCAAATTTGATGCTGACAAGTTGGTCATTACTGTTGACAATTTGCTCAACTCTAAAATAAAAAAATAAAAAACATTTTGTTAACATGAATTGGCATTGTGAGTAACTGATGTAGTTGGTGGCTTATTTGAAAATTCATTAAAATACAAGGTGCATATTGCAAAGGAGTTTTAGGTTTTTGATATCTTTCTTGAAACGGAGACAGATCGACTCAGATTCAATGATGTGTCTTCACTTATCTTTCTATCTCTATCTTTGTTGTACAGCTCCCCAGGAATATTCTCGGTCAAATGAACTTTTTCTTTCTTTTTTTGTGAAAATACTATATGCTGGATAGAAACTCACGTGGATAATTTGCTTCCACAACTTTAGTTAAATTGGATATTGGCACCTTGTTATTCTGTTAGAAGCTGCCTGATCTAAATTGGATAATTCAGGATCAGAATGTAAAGTCAATGACAAGCTATTTTCAGATGACTCAGATCAAACAACTGACTGAAATCATGTAGAGCAAACACTCTGGTTTACCAGTTTGAAAATAGGGGTGAAAACAAATAGGAAAATGAATTGTCTCCATAAGTTTCATTCGCAGTACAGGAACAGATTTCTCTATTTCGGCACAGATCTAAACAGAGTAGAGAAAATGAATTGGTGATAGAGGAACAGATAGCTCTGTTTCGGCTCAGATTTAAACAGAGTAGAGAAAATGAATCAACCCCAACATGTTGTCCTATATTAAACAAATTAGTCCTGAATAGACTTGTATTATATTGCAGATATGATACACAAAACACTACTAATTAATTGGCAACAATTCACAAAAGCTGACAAAAAAATTAAGAGAATGTTTTTCGACATTCAACATTTGGAGCGAGAGATGGGATCCCCATATTTTACTTATCCCAATTTTGGAGCCGCTACGGTCATTTCGGGATGTGTATCATGTCAAAAGTCATTGAAGCATAGGTAATTAACCACTGCTTTAATGAAGGACTCATATATTTTACAGCATGTAGTTACCTCCCATATACTAGTGGTTCGACAGATAGAAGTGCCTTAGGGATGCTGAACTCATTTTATTAGAAACTAGGAACCTCATGTCACTTTCTTATAAATATTACATTGCTGCCACTAGTAACTTGCTTATAAATAGAATGATGGTTCTTTAACAATCCACATAACAACCTTAATATATCATCTATCAATAGCTAGTTAGTAATACCATATGACTATAGATCTTATCGATCCGGGCTACAATCCACATCATCATCCACTCCGTTTTAAGACACGAGAAGAGTTTGATAAATGGCTAAATGATGTTGATTCAAACAAAGACGGCGTGATAAGCCAAAAGGAGCTCTACGCTGCTCTAAAAGTGTTGGGTCTGCACATGAAAACATTGAAAGCATGGATAGCCATAAAATCAGTTGATCGTAACTGTAACAAAGTCATCGATATCGATGGAAGTGTTGAGAGGAAATTGCTTGTTGATTACGCTGCGAAGCACTGGGGTATCATTGTCTCTCTGTGATAATTTCTAAGAATATCTACAAACTTGCATGTATGGCTTTTGTAGTAGTGTTTTCCTTTGGTTTTCCTCTATGTTGTGTGGTGGTATGTGTTTGTGTCTATTGTCTAGTTAGTATTGTTAGCTTTGATGCATGGAGAAGGTTTAAGAGTAATTGAGTCAAAGTTGACCTGCTTTTATAATGGTCAACTAAGTTGAAGAAAATACATCATTGTAAAATAACATGTATAATTAGTTATATTAAGGTACTTCGGGTCTTTTATTATGTTTACTCCTAGCCCAACTAGCAGCTCTACTACATGTAGATACCAAGCTATCAAATTTGTGCACCGCAATTTGCTGCAATCCTTTCGACTCATACAGTGCATAGGCGAGAGAAGCTCTTTAAAATTACGATCTCCCAACTTAATTACATTGAATCGTAAAAAATACATAAAGCTCTTTCTAACCAGTCTACTTGAAGACTTGAATCAACCGCTGTGCTTAACCAAAGTCCTTTACTCGCTCCTCGTGTGGATATGATTCTACCGTATGGCAAGAGTAGTTTTTAGAAGTGGTTAACTGATAAGAATAGCAGTGAACTAATTATCTTTTAAAATATCAGTTTATACCATGACGAGGGATATGCTATCAACTAAACAGAAGATTTAATATTTAACTCTATATTTACCATCAAAATAATTCGAGAAAACCTGTTGCAGAGTGGCACTGTATATATTAGAAATCTTACTGTTGTACCTCCCAAGGTCCTGTTTCCATGCCGTGTCACTGCTCTAAGATACATAAAAACAAAGCCTCATTAAAAACATGTCTCTTGTTATCGCGATGTACAACAAATTGAGAAATTATTACCAGATAAAACAGCATGCCGAGCAGTAAGAGATAGTATATCAGCATATATATGAGAGCTTATTTTCAGAGGCATTTGACCGAACATGTCATGCACATAAAATGAATGAATGCTTTGGAAAGAAATATGTAGTAATCTGAAGTTGCCATTTGATTTTCAACATGAGATCAGCCTGAAGGAAAACAAACAATGAATGGATACATTAAGTGACAAAGATGAGGGATGAATCTTAATGCAACTCAAAGAGTGCTTAGCCACTTTTATGATTAAAAATTATTTAATTATATAATTCAATTTAAAAGAATTTTTGTTCTTTGAAGTTTTTTATATAGTTTAACCCCCCCCCCCCCCCCCCCCCCTCATGAAATATCAAATGTAATAATATATTTGATCTTGCATCTATTGTGTTCCAAATTGAAATTGTACCCATTGTTTCAACCAGATTCATCCCAATACAAAATTGATATCCTTATTAATAGACAACAGTGATCTCATCTAAATTATTTGATGTACTTACTAATAAGATAATCTATAAGCACCAATGAAAAGCAGCATATATAAATTTAGCAAGGTCCATAATCCCAATATATATATGTAAGCATCTGCAACAATTAATGTGCTATTACTATAGGATAACTATTTGCAATTACAAAGATATATGGCCATTATTGTCATACTCTAATTGAGATTGTATCAGTACCAACATGTTGGTTTGTTGTAGCTTTGTTCGCATGAATATAATTCATGACACATGGAAGGAGGTGGCTGAATCTGAAAGATGATGTTGGCATATGCTTACTGAAGGAATCCACATAAAAAAATATGTATGTAGAAGATAATGCCAAATAGTATTTTCCCTGTTCAGGAATAAAGGGACAAACACTAATAGACAAAGAATTTAATCATTCAACTAGCTAGCTAGGACACCTAACTTATAGGAGCACAAGTTCTTCTTTGTTTCCCCTAACAACAGTTCCCATTTACAGCCTATAAATATGAAACAAGCTGTCATTTTCCTCCATACTAACCCAAACATATCTATAATCTCTTTAAGCAGTAAGAAAACAAGAGTTTACGTCAATGGTGCTAAAAGCATTTCACCTGGAAACTATTGTAAGTTTTCGTACCAAAGGCACCTAGGTACAAAACCCTCCTTTTAATAACTCTAAGCCTTCACAGAAGATAACGAGGGAGCAGTTTAAGCAATGGCTTGACAAGGTTGATATAAACAATGATGGTTACATTAGCTGGAACGAGCTCTATGGAGCATTACAGGTGCTTGGTCTGAAATACAAAACATGGAAAGTGTGGGGAGCCATGAGTAAGATTGACTTGAACCATAACAAAGTTATAGATATTGGTAAAGAGAGAGATATGCTAGTTGACTATGCAGAAAAGCACTGGGGTATTATACGTACAGACTGATTAATATTATCGTACTCTAGTTAATTGTATTTGGTCTTATGTCAGACCTATGCAAGCATAATTGAGAATTTAGATACTGTATTTGTTCTCTTTTGTGAAATGGTTAGTGTCTAATTATCTTTTGGTTTGAAGTTATTCCATGTTTCCTATGTATCGTTGTATACATGGTGCATCAACAATGTATCCGTTTGGAAAAAATAAAAAAGTTGAGTGAGTTAAAAAGAATCTATTGAAGTTGTAAAAGGGCTCCTTGGGTATCTTATAATTTCAGCGTGATGGATCCTCCAAAAACTTTTAATTTCAATGTAATTTGTTTTAACTCAAGCTGTAACTTCTCTTTTTCTGAAATGCATCTTGAAAATTTTATATAAAAAGCAATTAACGTTGCTCTTCACTCTTTGTTTTATACAAAGGCTGTAGTGTTTCTTAGATAATCAAATCCAAGTACGGGTTTTCTCAGAAACTTGTAATGTAACATTCTTTAGAAATTATAAGAGATCATATTGTGTATATTATAAGTAAGAAAAGTACATATAAAAATATAAAAAGTATCACATGCAATATAGTTTAAATCTAATCAAAATAAAATTAAGTTATTGTTCATTCATTCACTTATTCATTCTTTGGTAATGAGCCACAAAAGAGTGTGGTATCAATACTACTTCAAAGAACAGAAGAGGATTAGGGGAAAATAAAACTGATAAACAAATTCAAGTTTTCACTGAGCTCAGTTATATATAGTGAATATCTGAGAGGAAAAAAAAAAAAAATTTCCAGGATAAACATTTACTGGCGGGGCTTGACTGCTTAATTCTCAGTTATCAGGTCTTTGTACTCAACACTGCAAGTTACATTTAGTCCATATAGTTATGTTGCAAAAATAAATCGTGGAGAAACATGTAAAGTTCCACTATCAAATCAAAGTTCATCTACTTTTAATGGGAAGTAAAAGTTTTTTGCTTTTGTGGAATTACCTTTATGCTACTAATCACTGAAGACCAGATTATAAAATTATGGTATATGTTCATCTCATATTCTCATGCCCCACCACTGGCTAGTGTCTACTACTGAAAATATCATCTCAAATTACTGTGGTCATATCATCGTTGATATAAATTTTTGTTTCTGAAACAAAAGATGCATATATGCTTGGATATATTAATGAGTTTCATCAGAAACTGAAGCTGCAGATATAATTAACCCATCTTTAGAAATAGATATAATTAACCCATCTTTACAAATAGATATAATTAACCTATCATGCCTTCATTTGATGAGTATTTGCTGGATTGAAGGGCTCTAGTTAGGTGTCATTTGTCCAATAAATCATCTAGAACTTTTTCAAATAATTATTAAAAGCAACAAATTGTTTAGAAAAAAAAAAAACTGTCTGGTTTCTTAGGCAAAAATCGATAGAAAAAAGGAGGTACCTGAAAGGAAAACTGCATGAAGTGTATAGTACTTGGTTAGAAGAATGTTGGATACAAAATCTGCTTGTTAAAGATAAGAAATCCACAAGAAATTCCCAACAGACATTGTTTGTGATGTAGTTCCCTTTCTTACATTTTCATTAATTCACTCATAAAAAGGATTGGCTTAATTACAAGAATCTACGAGTATTCGCGAGGGTAAAATTGCTTAACAACGTCGGTATCCTCACGGATACTCCCGTTGATAATATCAGTATCCTTGGGAATAGCAATTTTTGTCAGCTTACTTTCGACAATAGTTATTTTTTACCCTCGTAAATATTCACAGATTCTTGTAGTCTATCTATTTAAAAAGTGAAGAAAGTTTATCATTAAATATGAAGCAACTTGATCGAAATCGGGTAGTTCAATAACATATCACATCAAATAAATTGATTGGCGCACTCGCTATGTGTTGATTAAATCAGTCATGTTGTTAAAAATAACGGCTACAATTCAAATTTGTAAATAACGGCTAGTTAGTAATTAATAGACTAGGAGTTAGTGGTTAGTGGTTGGTAGTTGTAATTAATAGTATAACGGCTAGTTTTTGTTCTTCTTTATAAATAGACATATATGTAAAATCTGAAATTAAGATTGCAATAATAAAATTGTTTTCTTACATCTATTCTCTCTTACAAATAAGGAGATACCAAATGGACCCTCCATTCCAGGCGCTGGCGGGTCACTCTGGAACGGGTCAGGCGCTGGCGGGTCACTCTGGAACGGGTCAGGCGCTGGCGGGTCATCCTGGAACGGGTCAGAGGCTAATTTTGGCGCAAATGGGTCATTTTCAAGCGGGTCAAGGCCTGGAGATCAAATGCAGCAGTATTTTCAGCAGTTCTGTGCTATGATGAACAATCAAAACAATCCCAGCATATGTGGTATTGCTTTTAACTCAAAAAATTTCTTTTGTAATCAAATTATTATAGATAGTGGTGCAACAGATCATATGTTTGGGAATAAACAACTACTGTCAAACCTCAACCCGACCAATGGTAATAATTTTGTATTGGTTGCAAATGGTATGAAGGAAAAAATAAATGGTATGAAGGCAAAAATAATACCGTAAGAATTTTGTTTTCTATTGCCGTAAACAATGGTTGGGACCTCTACCAAATGGATGTTAAAAATGCATTTCTTCAAGGAACACTTGAAGAAGAGGTGTATATGACATTACCACCCGGTCATAAATTGGAAACAAATTCTAACTTGGCTTGTAGGCTTAATAAATCAATTTATGGATTGAAGCAATCTCCACGGGCATGGTATGGCAAGCTTAGCTCTTATTTAATTTTTTGTAATTTTAAAATTAGTAATGCCGATCATTCTTTATTTACAAAATGTGACGGTATCAATACTACTCTCATTTTAGTATATGTAGATGACATCATAATTACCGGAAATAATTTTGAACAAATTCAAAACATTAAGAAACAACTAAAAGAAAAATTTGACATAAAAGATTTATGATATCTTAAATATTTTCTAGGAATAGAGGTAGCCACTTCGGATAAAGGACTTTTTATTTCTCAAAGAAAATATACACTTGACTTGTTAAAAGAAACCGGTAAGTTAGGATGTAAACCGGCCTCTACCCCAATTGACAACAAATGCAAATTAAATAGTGAAGATGGTGAACCTTTAAAAGACATAAATCAGTTTCAAAGACTTGTAGGAAAATTGATATATCTAACGGTTACATGTCCGGATATTTCTTTTTCCGTAAGTCAAATTAGTAAATTCATGCATTCACCAAGAACACCACATTTAGAAGCCGTAAATAGAATTTTGAGATTTTTAAAAAATAATCCCGGCAAGGGTATTTGGATGAAAAATAATAATTCTAATGATATATGTGGCTATTCCGATGCAGATTGGGCCGGAAGCTTCGATAGAAAGTCGACAACCGGTTTTTGCATATTTGTAGGCGGAAATCTAGTCACATGGAAAAGCAAGAAACAAAATGTTGTAGCACGATCAAGCGCTGAAGCCGAATATCGTGCCATGGCATCAACCGCAAGTGAACTAACATGGATCAAGCAACTCCTATTGGACATGGGATTTAAAATTCAAGAACCGATGAAAATGTATTGCGACAATAATTCGGCAAGACACATAGCTTCAAATCCCGTGTTTCATGAACGAACAAAACACATAGAAGTGGATTGCCACTTTATTAGAGAAAAAGTTCAAGCAAAAGAAATTGAAACACCATACGTTAAAATTGAAGATCAACTCGCGGATATCTTCACTAAAGACTTATATCCGGGTCCATTCGAGAAAATTACAAGCAAGCTAGGATTGTACGATATATACATTCCTAGCTTGAGGGGGAGTGTTAAAAATAACGGCTACAATTCAAATTTGTAAATAACGGCTAGTTAGTAATTAATAGACTAGGAGTTAGTGGTTAGTGGTTGGTAGTTGTAATTAATAGTATAACGGCTAGTTTTTGTTCTTCTTTATAAATAGACATATATGTAAAATCTGAAATTAAGATTGCAATAATAAAATTGTTTTCTTACATCTATTCTCTCTTACAAATTTAACACATGTTTTCCCAAAATCTTGAATGACCTAAACAACAATTGATCGATCTGAATGATGTACAAGCTTTAATTACAAGAACAAAAACAGAGTTGAGAACAGATCAAGAAG
Source organism: Carex myosuroides (assembly GCA_028015225.1). NCBI lineage: Eukaryota > Viridiplantae > Streptophyta > Magnoliopsida > Poales > Cyperaceae > Carex > Carex myosuroides. The sequence continues at coordinate 16,200,708 of CM051467.1, forward strand.
AGCTGCCTGAACTGAATTTTCTAATTGAGGAGCTGATTTGTGCAATTTTTAGATGTTCCATATAAACATGTACCCATTTTTGTAAGCGTCAAATTAGCTTAGCTTGTTGGTAACTTGGATAAGCCATAGTTCATCTTGCATAAGATTTGAGAAATTAAGATAAAGATGAAATAATATATAGAACCATAGGCTTAGTGTAGTGGCACGAGCTTCCGTCTCTTCTTGGAGAGATGCACGTTAAATTTTCGAGAATAACATCTAAAAAATACTGAGATGTACCGGACCCCTTAATAAAAAAGATATAATGGAATAATGAAGCTTAGGAGGAATCCATGAATAGAAGAGTCTGGTATTGACACGAGGAATTATATCTGGGACAGGATATTTCCTGCCCCATGTGCACATCCATTCGTTTTATCCAAGTGGATTACTGGCGCAATTTTTAAAGGCCAGCACACCAATAGATAAAATCCGTATCTATATGATTAGCTTCTCCACAAAATTAGAATATTATAGAAGTTAGAATTCCGTCTAATGTACGCATAATTGTCTTCGAAGGTTTAATTTAAGTACAGAATTTTAGAAAATCGCTATACTGCATGAAGTTTTAAACTTAAGGGGATGGTTTATATTAATGTAATTGAATGGTTATATTGCATATTGAAGTTTTGCAAAAAGAAATTAATAAAACGAAAATATTTGTGTTACTCTAGTTAATACTTTCTTACTAAAAATTAACAACTAGTCTTATTGAACCAGTTTGTATAAAAACCAGAGACATCTTCTAAAAACAATATATAATAGAAGTAAGAAAAAAACATTACCTATTTATTTTTATTTGATTTAATAGCCAATTTTAATCACTAAAATTTTCTCTTATAGGGTAGAAAACATTGCTCAAAATTTAACTATTTTATAAGCTGCTTAATTAATTAAGTTATTGTCTGTGTTCTGTCACGTTAAAAAAATAACAGGACAGTACACTATAAGCTAGTGATAAGACTTCAAGTAACTTAGCTGGTGTAAATTATACAACTAGCTCCATCTAACTGGTGACTTTCTCCTATAAATAGAAAGCATATCATTGTTTCTTCCCATAAAATCCAACATATTTTCAACCTCAGCTAGCTGATAATACCAACTAGAGTTTACCATGGTGTTATTGGCAACTGACCCAGGACACTACCGTTCTACATCAGCTGGAGATATCAATACTAAAAGCAACCAAGGAAACAATATTTTCAAGAAGATGACGAGAGAGCAATTTGAGAAGTGGCTTGACTCTGTTGATTCAAACCACGATGGCAACATAAGCCGAAACGAGCTTTATGATGCGCTGGCCTCACTAGGATTGCATTTTAAAACATGGAAGGCGTGGAGAGCCATGAAAAGGTGCGACAGGAACCATAACCATGTCATAGACCCAGGATTCGAGAGGAAGAAGTTGATTGATTATGCTCAGAAACGCTGGGGTATTATAGTCACAAATTAGTTACCAAGGTAGTTGGTACTGGTGGGGTCATGATAGATGTTTTATATTATGTATATGCAAGTAAACTTATGTATGTTTAGTTTCCGTGGTGTTGTATTTTAGTGTCGCTTCTATGCGATCTGGTCTGTAAAAAGCTTTGTGTATGGTCTAGTAGCAAGAAGATTAGCTCCTTGTACACAGATGTGAAGTGATATGTAATTATGCTGTTGACATGCTTTTTGTAATGGTCACTCAACAAATTAATATATATAACAATTAGCTAGCGTGCATTAATTAAGTAGTTATTAAACATCCTTGCCCCATTGTATTCGGTTTTTGTACTTTAAAATTTACTATTTGTTTTTCTGCAAATATGAGTTGGTAATCATATATTTTGTAATTAGTTATGCTATGCTAGCTCATCCAGCTACTGGACTGAGGTTTCCAATAAAAGTTTCTGTCTCGATCTTCAAAAGCTAGAAAAGCCAGACAGATGAGCTGCTGAATTATATATAAAATCTCATACTATTTCAAAGTTCTGATCTACTAATAATCTCGCTGAAGTGAGGCTGAAGCAGGAGCTGATCAGTCAAAAATGTGATAGGGTGCTTTCTGATAATTTTCGAAATGAGACTTAATTTTATAATTATCTAAATAATAAATACTTTCTTATTAGTTTTTCAAATAATTCTGAAATGAAGCAGTGTTTTAAAATTGTGAATGCTCTTCTTAGCTAAAAGAATAAGAAGAAAAGTACCCCTAAAAGGAAAATTTGTTTAAATGTGCTTTTGGAAAAAGGATATCAACTCATATATATTATTTTACTAAATATGAGAAATGCACGACCAACATGATCAATCCAAGGAATATTTTCCTGGTAGAAAAAAGATGTGATTTTTTTAGTAAGATTTGGCATGCAAGAATATAATACTAGGGGTCCAGGTAATATTTAATTAAAGACAAACTCATACATAAATAATATTTATAGGAATATCTTTGTCATCTATCAGTCTTCTTCTTCTTTTTTATGGTTGGCGGCGAAGTGCCGCCAACAAATATATTGATATAAAGAAAATGTTTATTTACAAGGTTCTTCCCACCAAATGAATGCGAATCCCCCTTTTGATTAAAAATTGGAAAAAGAGCTCAGCTAGCAAGTATTGCCGCCATCAAGGTACAATAATGGCTCGCATAATTGGCTTCCATGCTAAAACCCCCTCACCTATCTTGAGCCCAAAATAAAACATATGTTGTCGTATCATTTATCAACAAATAACCTGGTTTTTGCTTTCCAGTGAACACCCTCCTGTTCCTCTCTTTCCAAAGTGCCCAGAATCCTGCTTCCCATACTATGTTCCGATGTGTGCGCTCGTGCTTTGATGCCCGTTGTTGCGACATGTCCCAGCTGCGTCTGAGATTTATATCCGACCTTTGAGGAAGATTGTAGTGCAGCCTCAACCCTCTCCAGAAGGTCCTTGCATAAGGACATGACCACATGATATGGTTTGTTGTTTCAGTCGTTGTTGAGTTGCACAGTTTGCACCCCAATTGCACCGTACATCCCCTATTGAGAAGCATCTATCAGTCTTCTAAACTGATTAGCTTCACATAATTTCAGAACATAATAATGAAAGAATTGATTTTCATGGTTATTGAACTAGTAAATATGTGTATTGGAAATTTCGATTTCTTTTTTAGAACATACATAAAAGAATTATGGTACTATAATTCAGATAAAAGTTTCCTCAACTTCCAAGCAGAAAGAAAGTGCAGAAAGCAGTGCAAGGCAGGGAATGGTTTCTGCGATTACTCAAAATGATGCAAAAATTATTACTTACAACTCAAATGATATTTTAGTAATATCAGTTGACACTTAATTAACCAAAACTACTGATTCAGATAAATTCAATAGTACTTTAAGGGTACCAGGTTGATTATTTAAATTCGATGCCAACAAGTGGCCTCATTATTGTTGCCAATTTGCCCCACTCTAAAATAAAAAAATCATTTTGTTATCACTAATTGGTAATGTGAGTAACAACCATAGTTGGGGTTTATTTGAAAATTCATTAAATTACTACGTGTATCTTGCATAGTTAGAGGTGTTTGATATCTTTCTTGGAACAGAGACAGATCGACTCCGGAATATTCTCAGTCAAATGAACTTTTTCTTTCTTTTTTGTGAAAATACTATATGCTGGATATAAACGCATTGTGGATAATTTGCTTCCACAACTTTAGTTGTATTGGATATATATTGGCACTCTTGTTATTCTGTCGGGAGCTGCTTCATCTAAATTGGAGATCAGAATGTAAAGTCAATGACATGCTATTTTCGGATGACTCAGATCAAAACTACTGATTGAAATCATGTTAAGCAAAAAATTCTTGTTTACCAGTTTAAATACGAGGATGAAAACAGATAGGAAAAAGAGCTGCCTGATTTCAACTGTCTAGTTGAAGAGGAGCTTTAATTAAGCTATTTTTTCAAGGGATAAATAATATTATGTCATTGCTCATGTAGGTAGCTGTTGTGACCGCTAACTTTGTATGTGCTGTGCTGTTACAACTACAAGTGCTCTATTTTTCTGGAATTAAGCTGCGCCAGCAGTGGCGGAGTTACATTGAACCAGGGTAGGCAACTGCCTACCTCTGGATTTTGAATATCAGGTGTAGGTCTATGTATAATTGGACTGTTGCTTTCTCCTAAAATATTTTTGCCTACTACTGGACAACCCACAGTCTGAATATCTTAATTCAGAGTAGTCCGCAACCCGCTAGTTATATGAGTAAATATTTTTGCCTACCCTGGAAAAAACCCTGGTTGTGCCCCTGTTAGCACCAGTAGTGCCATAGCATTAAAAAAGTTCAAACAAGTGAAAGGATGTGTTAAAATTGTATCTGATTAGTTAAAATCTAAGTTGGTAGTGGTACAAAAGAATAAGATTTGATTTCATGGGTTCTTGGGTTAGAGGCGGCTTGGAGATATGAAAGTTGGTTCTGTTAGTCAAATAAGCAAGTAATGCATGTTACATTTACTGACCAAATTAATTCATTTTTTAATGAAACCTTGAGAATCCAGACCCTTGACTTTATCTAGAAAAGTATATCACCAGATTCCCATGCTCAAAGTTGCTAGCTCTTCCTTCTTCCAATTTTAAAAAAATATCAGAAGTATCGTCTTTCGTCTTGTACTGGTTCTTATTCATGTTCTTATTGTTGTCTTCAATTTTCTTCAATTTGTTTTTCATCTTCTACTAGTTGTCTTTCATTTTCTTCTTGTATGTTTTTCATGTTTTACCGGTTGTCTTTTATCTTTTACTAGTTGTCTTTCATGTTCTACTGGTTGTCTTTCATCTACAATAGGTTGTCTTTCATGTTGTAATGTTTGTCTTTCATCGACAACTGGTTGTATTTCATCATCTTCTAGTTGTCTTTCATCTTGTACTGGTTGTCCTTTATTTCTACTGGTTGTCTTTCATGTATAGCTGGTTGTCTTTCAACTATTACCGGTTGTATTTCATCTTTTCCTAGTTGTCCTTCATCATCTTATAGTTGTCTTTCGTCTTCTACTAGTTGTTTTTCGTCTTCTTTTAATTGTCTTTCATCTTGTACTAATTATTTTTCATATTCTACTATTTGTATTTTATCTTCTACTAGTTGTCTTTCATCTACTAATGGTTGTATTTCACCTACTACTAGTTGTCTTTCATCTACTATTGGTTGTATTTCATTATTTTCTAGTTGTTTTCCATGTTCTACTAGTTGTCTTTCATGTTTTACTAGTTGTCTTTCATCTTTTTCCAGGTGTCTTTCATCTTGTATTGATTGTCTTTCATGTTTTACTTGTTGTCTTTCATCTACTACTGGTTGTACTTCATCTTTTTTTTGGTTGACTTTCTTCTTCTTCTAGTGGTCTTTAATCTTCTTCTAGTTATTTTTTATCTTCTTCTAGTTGTTTTTCATGTTCGGTTGTCTTTCATCTTGTACTTGTTGTCTTTCATCTTGTAATGGTTGTCTTTCACGTTCTACAACTGGTTGTATTTCATCTTCTTCTAGTTGAATTTCATGTTGTAATGGTTGTCTTTCATCTCCAATTGGTTATATTTCATCATCTTCTATCGTCTTTCACCTTTTATTGGTTGTCCTTCATTTCTACTGGTTGTCTTTCATGTTCTGCTATAAGTATTTCATCATCTTTTATTGTCTTTCATGTTCTGCTGGTTGTCTTTCAACTATTACTAATAGTATTTTGTCTTCTTCTAGTTGTCCTTCATCATCTTCTAGTTGTCTTTCGTCCTCTACTAGTTATTTTTCGTCTTCTTTTAGTTATTTTTCATCTTCTACTAATTGTCTTTCATCTACAACTAGTTATATTTAATCTTCTTGTAATTGTCTTTCATCTATAACTGGTTGTATTTCATCATGTTCTAGTTGTCTTTAATTTTGTATTGATTGTCCTTCATTTCTACTGGTTGTCTTTCATGTTCTGCTGGTTGTCTTTTAACTATTACTGGTAGTATTTTATCTTCTTTTAGCTGTCTTTTATGTTCTACTGGATGTCTTTCATGTTCTACTAGTTGTTTTTCGTCTTCTTTTAGTTGTCTTTCATCTTGTACTAATTGTCTTTCATGTTCTTTTACTAGTTGTCTTTCATTTACTACTGGTTGTATTTTATCTTCTACTAGTTGTCTTTCATTTAATACTGGTTGTATTTCATCTACTACTAGTTGTCTTTCATCTACTATTGGTGGTATTTCATATTTTTCTAGTTGTCTTTCATGTTCTACTGGTTGTATTTGATATTTTACTAGTTGTATTTCATGTTTTTCTGGGTATCTTTCATCTTGTATGGGTTGTCTTTCATGTTTTACTTGTTGTCATAATATTCTACCGGTTGTCTTTCACCTTTTACTAGTTGTCTTTCATCTTCCTATAGTTGGCTTTAATCTTGTACTAATTGTTATTCATGTGCTAGTTGTATTTATCTTCTACTAGTTGTCTTTTTTCATCTTCTTCTGGGTGTCTTTCATCTTGTATTGGTTGTCTTTCATGTTTTACTGGTTGTCTTTCATCTACTACATGTTGTTTTTCATCTTCTTCTAGTTGTCTTTCATCTTGTACTACTTTTTTTCATCTTCTTCTAGTTGTCTTTCATGTTCTACTAGTTGTCTTTCATCTTATACTGGTTGTCTTTCATATTGTAATAGCTGTCTTCATGTTCTACTAGTTGACTTCCACTATAGGTTGTATTTCATCTTCTACTAGATGTCTTTCATTTTGTAATTATTTTCATTCATGTTCTTATTGTTGTCTTCTATCTTCTTCTTGTTGTCTTTTCATCTTCTACTAGTTGTTTTTCATCTTCTTCTAGTTGTCTTTCATGTTGTACTGGTTGTTTTTCATCTTGTAGTTGTTGTCTTTCATCTTGTAATGGTTATCTTTCATATTCTTACTAGTTGACTTTTATCTACTACAGGTTGTTTTTCATCTTTTAATGGTTGTCACTCATGTTCTTATTGGTTGTCACTCATGTTCTTTCATCTTGTAATGGTTATCTTTCATATTCTTACTAGTTGACTTTTATCTACTACAGGTTGTTTTTCATCTTTTAATGGTTGTCACTCATGTTCTTATTGTAGTTTTTCATCTTCTTCTTGTTGTCTTTCATCTTCTACTAGTTGTCTTTTATTTTCTTTTTGTTGTCTTTCATATTCTACCAATTGTATTTCACCTTTTACTAGTCGTCTTTCATCTTCTTCTAGTTGACTTACTCTTGTACTAATTGTCTTTCATGTGCTAGTTGTATTTTATCTTCTACTACTTGTCTTTCATCTACTTCTGGTTGCATTTCATCTACTACTAGTTGTATTTCATCTACTATTGGTTGTATTTCATCTTCTTCTAGTTGTCTTTCATGTTCTACTGGTTGTCTTTCATGTTCCACTAGTTGTCTTTCATCTTCTTCTGTGTGTCATTCATCTTGTACTGGTGGTCTTTCTTATTTTACTGGTTTTCTTTCATCTACTACTGGTTGTATTTCTTCTTTTTCTGGTTGACTTTCATCTTCTTCTGTTGTCTTTCACCTTTTACTAGTTGTTTTTCGATTTCTGCTAGTTATCTTTCATGTTCTGCTAGTTGTCTTTCATCTTATAATGGTTGTTATTCATTTTCTACAAGTTGACTTTCATCTATTACAGGTTGCATTTCATCTTCTACTATATGTCTTTCATCTTGTAATGGTTGTCTTTCATCTACACATCTTGTCTTTCATCTTCTTATAGTTGTCATTCATGTTCTACTGGTTGTCTTTCATCTAATTTGTTTGTATTTCATCTTGTGATAGTTATCATTCATGTTCTAATGGTTGTCTTTCATCTATAACCGGTTGTCCTTCATGTTCTACTGGTTGTCTTTCATGTTCTGTTGTTTGTCTTTCAACTATTACTGGTAGTATTTCATCTTCTTTTAGTTGTCCATCATCTGCTTCCAGTTGTCTTTCGACCTCGACTACTTATTTTTCATTTTCTTCTAGTTGTCTTTCATCTTGTACTAGTTGTATTTTATCTTCTACTGGTTGTATTTTATCTACTACTTGTTTTCTTTCTTCTACTATTGGTTCTTCTAGTTATTTTTCGTGTGCTACTAGTTGTCTTTCATGTTCTACTAGTTGTCTTTCATCTTCTTCTGGTTGTCTTTCATTTGTATTGGTTGTCTTTCATGTTTTACAAGTTGTCTTTCATGTACTACTGGTTGTATTTCATCTTCTTCTAGTTGACTTTCATTTTCTTCTACATGTCTTTCGTCTTCTACTAGTTGTTTTTCATATTGTAATAATTGTCTTTCATGTTGTGCTAATTGATTTTCATTTACTATTGATTGTCTTTCATTTACTACTGGTTGTATTTCATCTAATTCTAGTTATCATTCATCTTGTACTGATTATTTTTCATGTTCTACATTTTGTCTTTCATCTTGTACTGGTTGTCATTCATGTTCATATTGTTGTCTTTCATCTTCTTCTAGTTGTCTTTCATCTTCTACTAGTTGTCTTTCATATCCTTCTTGTTGTCTTTCATGTTCTAACGTTGTCTTTTATGTTCTATTGGCTGTCTTAATCAACAACTGATTATCTTTCATATCCTGCTAGTTGTATTTCATCCTGTACTAGATGTCTTTCATCTACCACTGGTTGTATTTCATCTACTACTAGTTGTCTTTCCTCTATGATTAGTTGTATTTCATCTTCTTTTAGTTGTCTTTCATGTTTTACTAGTTGTCTTTCCTGTTCTACTAGTTGTCTTTCATCTTGTACTGATTGCATTTCATGCTCTTCTAGTTGTCTTTTATTTTGTACATGTTGTCTTTCATCTTCTATAGGCAGTCTTTCATCTACAACTGGTTGTGTTTCATCTACTTCTAGTTGTCTTTTATATTGTAATTGTCGTTTTTTTAATCTTCTACTAGTTGTCTTTCATCTACTACTGGTTGTATTTCATCTTCTTCTAGTTGTCTTTCATCTACTACTGGTTGTCTTTCACGTTCTACAAGTTTTCTTTTATCTTCTACTACTGGTTGTCTTTCACGTTCTACAAGTTCATCTACTACTGGTTGTCTTCTTCATCTTCTTCTAAGATGTCTTGCATGTTCTACTAGTTGTCTTTCATCTACTACATGTTGTATTTCATCTTCTACAAGTTGTCTTTAATTTTGTACTGGTTTTCTTTCATGTTCATATTATTGTCTTTCATTTTCTTCTAGTTGTCTTTCGTCTTGTATGTTCTACTAGTTGTCTTTTCATCTACTATAGGTTGTATTTAATTTTCTACTAGTTGTTTTTGATCTTGTATTGTTTGTTTTCGAAATTCTTATTGTTGTCTTTCATCTTCTTAATGTATCTTCCATCTTCTTTTAGTTGTCTTTCATCTTCTACTAGTTGTCTTTCATCTTCTTCTAGTTGTCTTTCATGTTCTACTAGTTCTCTTTCATCTTCTTCTAGTTATTTTTCATCTTGTACTGATTGTATTTCATATTCTTCTATTTGTCTTTCAAGTTGTACTAGTTGTATTTCATATTCTACTAGTTATCTTTCATCTTGTACTGGTTGTATTTCTTGTTTTTTTTGTTGTCTTTCATCTTGTACTGATTGAGTTCTATTAATTGTCTTTCATCTTGCACTAGTTGTCTTTCATCATGTAATGGTTGTCTTTTATGTTTTACTAGTTGACTTTCATGTACTACAAGTTGTATTTCATCTTCTACTAGATATTTTTCATCTTGTACGGGTTGTCATTCATGTTCTTATTGTTATCTTCCATCTTCTTCTAGTTGTCTTTCATCTTTTACTAGTTGTCTCTCAAGTTTTACCGGTTGTCTTTCATCTTTTACTAGTTGTCTTTCATAATCTACTGGTTGTCTTTCATCTACAACTGCTTGTATTACATCTTCTTCTAGTGGTCTTTCATTTTATAATAGTTGTCTTTCATGTATAACTGGTTGTATTTCATCATCTTCTAATTGTTTTTCTTCTTGTACTAGTAGTCCTTCATTTCTACTAGTTGTCTTTCATGTTCTGTTGGTTGTCTTTCAACTATTACTGGTAGTATTTCATCTTCTTCTAGTTGTCTTTCATCATCTTCTGGTTGTCCTTCGTCCTCTATTGGTTGTTCTTCATGTTGTACTCTTTCATGTTCTACTACTATTTTATCTACTACAGTCTTTCATCGACTACTGGTTGTATTTCATCTACTTTTGGTTGTATTTCATCTTTTTCATGTTCTACTGGTTGTCTTTGATGTCTACTAGTTGTCTTTCATCTTCTTCTGTGTGTCTTTCATATTTTACTGGTTGTCTTTCATCTACTACTGGTTGTTTTTCATCTACTACTGGTTGTATTTCATCTTTTTCTTGTTGACTTTCATCTTCTTCTAGTTGTCTTTCATCTTCTACTAGTTGTTTTTCTTCTTCTTCTTGCTGTCTTTCATGTTCTACTGCTTGTGTACTTGTTGTGTTTCATCATATAATGGTTGTCTTTCATGTTCTATTAGATGACTTTCATGTTCTATTTTATCTTCTAATAGATGTCATTCATGTTCTTATTGTTGTCTTCCATCTTGTTGTTGTTGTCTTTCATCTTCTACTAGTTGTCTTTCATCTTCTACTAGTTGTCTTTCATTTTTTTCTTGTTGTCTTTCATGTTCTACCGGTTGTGTTTCACCTTTTACTAGTTGCTTTTCATTTTCTAATGGTTGTCTTTCATATACAACTAGTTGTATTTCATCATCTTCTAGTTATCTTTCATCTTATACATGTTGTCCTTCATGTTCTACTAGTTGTCTTTCAACTATTAGTGGTAGTATTTCATCTTCTTTTAGTTGTCATTCATTTTCTTCTAGTTGTCTTTCGACCTTTGCTACTTGTTTTTTATCTTATTCTAGTTGTCTTTTATCTTGTACTAATTGTCTTTCATGTTTTAATAGTTGTATTTTATCTTCTACTAGTTGTATTTCATCTACTACTTATTGTATTTCATTTACTACTAGTTGTCTTTCATCTACTATTGGTTGTATTTCATCTTCTTCTAGTTGTCTTTCATATTCTACTGGTTGTTTTTCATGTTCTATTACTTGTCTTTCGTCTTCTACTAGTTGTTTGTTTTATCTTGTACTGATTGTCTTTCATGTTCTTCTAGTTGATTTTCATTTAATATTGGTTGTCTTTCATTTACTACTGGTTGTATTTCATCTAATTCTAGTTGTGTTTCATCTTGTACCGGTTGTATTTCATCTTGTACTGGTTGTTTTTCATGTTCTATATTTTGTCTTTCTTCTACTACTGGTTGTTTTTCAAGTTCTTCTAATTGTCTTTTCATCTACTACAAGTTGTATTTCATCATCTTCTAGTTGTATTTCATGTTATACTGGTTGTCTTTCATCTTCGTCTAGTTGTCTTTCATCTTGGACTGAATGTCTTGCATGTTCTACTAGTTGTCTTTTATCGTCTTCTAGTTGTCTTTCATCTTCTTCGGATTATCTTTCATCTTATATTTCATGTTCTTCTAGTTGTCATTTATCTTCTTCTAGTTGTGTTTCATATTCTTCTGATTGTCTTTCCATCTTGTACTGATGGTATTTCATGTTCTTCAAGTTGTCTTTCATCTTCTACTAGTTGTTTTTCATCTTCTTCTAGTTGTCTTTCATGTTCTACTAGTTGTCATTCATCTTATTCTAGTTGTCTTTCATCTTGTACTGATTATATTTCAAGTTCTTCTAGTTTTCTTTTATCTTAACTAGTTGTATTTCATCTTCTATTAGTTGTCTTTCATGTTGTACTATTTTCCTTTCATTTTCTTATTGTTGTCTTTCATCTTCTTATTGTTGTCCTCCATCTTCTTCTAATTGTCGTCTTCCATCTTCTTCTAATTGTCTTTCATCTTCTAGTAGTGGTTTTTCAGCTTCTTCTAGTTGTTATTCATGTTCTACTAGTTGTCTTTCATGTTCTATTGTCTTTCTTCTTGTACTGATTGTATTTCATGTTCATCTAGTTGTCTTTCATATTATAATTATTTTTTAATGTTCTACTAGTTGTCTGTCATCTACTACTGGTTGTATTTCATCTTCTTCTAGTTGTCTTTTATTTACTAGTTATCTGTCATCTTCTTCTAGTTGTCTTTCATGTTTTCTGGTTGTCTTTCTTATTCTACTAGTTGTCTTTCATGTTCTACTGATTGTATTTCATCTTTTTCAGGTTGTCTTTCATCTTCTTGTACTTGTTTTTTTGCCTTCTACTAGTTGGTTTTCATCTTGTATTGATTGTGTTTCATGTTCTACTAGTTGTTTTATTTACTACTGGTTGACATTCATTTATTACTGGTTGTATTTCATGTTCTTCTAGTTATCTTTCATCTTGTACCAGTTGTCTTCATGTTGTACTAGTTGTTTTTCATCTTCTTCTAGTTATCTTTATCTTCCACTAGTTGATTTTCTTCTTCTTCTAATTGTTTTTCATGTTGTACTATTTGTTTTTCCTGTTCTACTTTGTGTCTTTCATCTACTTATTGGTTGTATTGCGTCTTCATTAAATTAGGGCTTAGGTTAGGTACAATTGGCAAGACAATAAAAATTTAGAACTTAAAAATATTCATGACCTCTCCCTTGAACAATTTATTCACCCCATGATTGACCTCATTACGCTTACCCTAGAAAAATTATTATCGAACAATCTACTTCTCAAATATCCTTAGAATTGAGAGTATTAATTTCCCCTTCGATTATAAATGGATCCCTTCCAATCAATAGGAATTATAATGATATAAATTTTGGTTTTCCTTCCCAATTGATTGGAGCAAAGTATGACAACTAAGTGTGTTGGTACTTGTGACTATTTTTGAAAAATTAAATATATACAAGAATTTAAATTTGGGAGGTTTTCTCAAGCCTATTGGTAACCAGTCTTGCGTAGGCACCCGTACTCTTTTTATCCTCCATCTTTTATTCTATTTTTTTATTTTTTTTTCTGATTTTTCTATTTTTTTTTTATTTTTCTCATTTCTGATTTTTTTTTTGTATTTTTCGTTTTTTTCTGAAAAATAAAATATTTTTGTGTCACAAGCACCATGATTACACACAATTCCAAGTATTCATTCATACGAGAAATTATTGCATAGTTTCGCTAAGGGTCTATCTATAATAAATGGGTATTCTAAAACACTATCAAGTTTAAAAAGACTTTGCAAAAATAAATTGCTCAACAATAAAAATTCTAGGGTTTACGATTTTTGGTCAACACTCATGGTTAGCAATTAATTGTTCACTTTGAGATCACTAATTATTTTTACAATTCTGAATTTTTGGTATCATGGCCAATTGTCTAAACCTTAGTCTAATTCAATTTAAAAACAATTCCTATTTGATTAACTTACTCCTAAGAAAAATAAAAATGCAAGCTAGCTAAAAAGCTCAATCTAATCATTCTAGGATTTTTGGTAAAGCCTCCAACCCTAGTCAAAAATTGAGTAAAACTACTAGCACCTAAGAATTTAAAATGCGAAAATTTTAAAATGCGAAAATTTTAAAGATACATGGTCAATTTACCTCCTACCCCCCGAATAAAATTGAGCATTGTCCCCAATGCTCGAGAGATAAAAATAAAGGAAGTAATAAAGTAAAAAGACCAGGGAAAGATACAACTCACTGCACCTCAATCCTGAGGTGGTGGAGGTGGTGGTGGGCGCTGGATCTCCTCGTAGAATGGTGGGTCGAAGAGTCCGTATGGTGGTGGCTGGTACTCTAATCCGGAGTCGAGAGCGTATTGATAATACTGCTGTGCCATGTAGCGCGTCTGCTGGATCTCGCGCCTGCTCTCGTCAACACTCCTCCGGACCTCCTCCATACTGTTTCGGATTTCGCAAACCTCTTGGCAAAGTGATGAGCTATTCTGTTCCATTTGTTGGGTAGTCTCGCCCGTTGTCAATGTAAGTGCAGTGAGGTTCGAGTCCATCCAATTCACCATTTGGATGAACTGACCATAATCATCTGTAGGGGCATCAGATGGTGCCGCCCCTGAAGATCCGGCTCTAGCTACCGATGTGCCTGCCTCCCTATATGCATGAAAAGGGGGCTCCTCCTCTCCTCTCTGCTGCCGATCGATGTTAGCCTTATTTTGTAATGCGGTTTGGCTCTCAATTACATCGATGTAATCTTGAGGGGGCTCATAAGTTGGGCTCGCGGGTCGTGCCATCTTCCAGGAGGCCCTACTGCGGAGATTGAGATGTCGGAAGGGGAATTGGAAGATTCCCTTCGGTGAATTGTAGAAGTAGGGACCTGGATAGTGGCCGGTGACAAACTTCATGGCTTGGAGGCAAGACATGTCGAGTTGTGTGAGCCCGCTTGCCTCTTTGAGATGATCGATCTGTAGAGCGAGATGGTTGGCTAAGATCGTGGCCACGAATCCGATAGAGATTTTTCCACCACTTCTCTTGGCAAAGGTGACCTCACGGATTTGTTTGCAAAGGAGATGGCCAAGGTGAGGTCGCACCGGTGTTGGCTAGATCATGCACTTGAGAAGATAGAGTTCGGGTAATGTCGCCTTGGATGAACTCTCGCCTCTCGTGAAAATGGAATTGGCAAGGATTACTTGCAAGAGGCGGACTTGGGGATGGATGATTCTGCTTGCCGATCGAGTTGTGTTTTGGTTATCTTCTGTAATGCTATACCAGAACTCTCGGCAGTCGGGAGAATCAGAGGTGCCATCATTGGTGAGGCTAAAAATGGCACAAAAATCATCCATGGAGACTGTGTAATGCTCGTTAATCATCTGGAAAGTGATGGAGTCCTTGTTGTATCTGAAAGTCGCAAGGAACTCCCTCGTGAGTACCTTGTAAACTTTAACCCCTTTGATTAGGTTTAGGAATTGCCAGATGTTGATGCGGTTTGCGAGTTGTTTGGTTTGTGCAAGGAGGCCTAGCCGCTCGAATGTCTCCTTGTTGATCGATTTGTGGTAAATGACCTCTCTTGTTGTCATCTTCTCGTAGGCTTGTTTGAATTGTGTGTGCGAGAAGACAGGTTGGTACTCGATTGGCTGGACCTCCTCCATTGTTTCATCGGAGTCTTCTTCCTCGAGACCAAAATCTCGAGGGTTGAACTCTTCCGAGGCATACTCCTCATAGGAGACTGATGTGTCTCTGTTTAAGTGTTGAGTGTCGGATTGAGAGGATGAATGGTTGGAGGGTTGCGGTTGCGAACCGGAGGACCGGGAGGATCGGCTAGAGGAGCTCTGCGGTGAATTGCTCGGGCCGGCACTTCCGAGGGCTCTCTTTGCACTCCTGATAACTGCCCCTAAAATATTTTTCATTTTTGGGGCCATTTGTTAAAATAAAATGTCTCTGTTACGGACCGTATTGGGCAATACGGTCTGGTTACGGACTGGTTGGTTGGTGAATTTGACCAAGTACCGGACTGGTTACGGGCCGTATCAGGCGAATACGGACCGTATTACAGTGGTTGAAGAAAAACAGCCAAGTACTGGACTGGACTCTGGTAAACGATACGGACCGTATTAGTTCAATACGGACCGTATTATACTGGTAAAAATTGGAATTTTGACAGAAACCTAATTTTTTTGTGATTTTTGTGATTTTACGAAAATAAAACTTGATTATCTAAACTAATATAACAGAGAAATTAAATTAAAACAAATGCAAAAATGAATTTAAACTTTGAAATTAGAAAAGGGGTTTAGAAAAATTGAGTTTGGAGAAGAAGGGTCGAGAGGCCGTCGGATACGGACCCGGTACGGTCCGTATTAGGGTTGAGGCACGGAGAAGAAGGCCGGTGGCGGCTTCAATGGTGTGTGGAGATGAGTTCGGCGATGGAGATCGGCGACAAGGAGGGGTGCTTGCAATTGCTTCAGTGAAGGGGATTGTGACTTGTAACTGCTTGAGTGTCTCCATGAATCTCGCGAATTGCTGCTCTATCTTGTGCTTGGCAGGCCTTGGAGGGAATGGCAGAGGTAGCTTGTAGGGTGGTGGTGAAATGTATTCAGGTTCGGGTTGTCGCTCGTCTCCACCTACGGTGTCATTCTGCTCCTTAATAAGGTCTGTCTGTAGTTCGAATACGGCCGGCTCCGGTGGTTGCGACTTGTATTCTTCGGAATGCGATGGCTCTGCATGCATCTCATCAGAAGTTTGATCGGGCATGGGAGGTCCCTGATAAGCTGTACCGCTCCTTAATGTTATGCATTTGCAAGTCTCTCTCGGGTTTTCTACCGGTTGGCCTGGAAATTTGCCTTTTCCGCGTGTAATACTCGAGAGTTCTTTTGCCATCTTAGAGACATTGTCTTCTAAGTCTTTGTTGCGGTTTGTTAAGAATTCGATCTTTTGCGCGATTTCGGCGTTAGCCTTGTCTTGCTTCTCTAGGAATCTCTCCATTAAAGATGTGATGTCAGGTTGCTATGGTTGATTGTATTGCCTTGGTTGATAATTCTGTTGAGGATTGTTGTATCTCGGTTGATAATTGGACTGTGGTTGATAGTTCTGTTGGGGTGCGGCAGGCCTTGGATTATTTGGGTATGAGAGATTTGGATGGTTTCGGTTGTTCGGATGGTATGTATTGTAAGCGGGCTGAGGTCGAAAGCTATTATCGATTGCGTTTGCTTGCTCCATTTCTTCCTCAGTTTTCGTCACATTCATACATTCGGTCATCTCATGCGCTCCTGCACAATAGCCGCATGCTGTTGCGGCATTGACTGCTGCTACCGTTCGCTGCTTGGTTTGCTTGTTGAGTGCCATTTGCAAAGCATCAATCTTTGCGCTCAGCATGGATATATCATCTACTCGGTGCATGCCAGGTGTTGGAGTTGGCTTCTTTCGCTCAGGGATCCAGTAGTGTTAGTTGATTGCAATCTCTTCAATTAGGTTGTAAGCCTCGTCAGGTTCCTTGTTCATGATTGCTCCTCCTGCGGAAGCATCAATAGACAACCTATCGGTAGGGTTTAGACCATTATAAAAAGTTTGGACAGTCAGCCATCTTTCTAGACCATGATGTGGACAACACCTTAACATATCCTTATATCTATCCCATGCTTCACACAATGTTTCACCATCCCTTTGTTCAAAATTAGTAATTGCATTTCTAAACCTCGAAGTTTTGGATGGTGGAAAATATTTTGCAATAAACACATTAAACAATTGGTCCCAAGTTTGAATTGAATTGGCCGGTAAGGAAAACAACCATGCTCTTGCTTTATCTTTTAATGAGAATTGAAATAGCCTTAGCCTGATTGCTTCATCGGTAACTCCGTTGATCTTTATCGTCTCGCATATCCCTAGGAAAATTGACAAATGAAGATGTGGATCTTCATGTGGAAATCCTCCAAATTGCTGTTGCGAAACCATATTTATGAGAGCAGGTTTGATCTCAAAATTACGGTTCGTAACAGTTGGCGGGTTTATACTAGAATTAGGATCATTCGCGTGTGGTACGCAATAGTCTAGTAGAAGTTTGGGTCTTGCTGCATCGTGAACTTCGTTATCACCATTGTTTTGTCTTCCATTGTCGATCAGTTCGTTCGGTGGGATATTCATGTTGATCGAATCTGAGTCTTCTTCGCTTTCAGAATTACTTGATGAAGAACTATGATTGGTTCTTATCGGTGATGTGGAAGCGAATTGTCCTCTCCTACTAGCAATCC
Source organism: Carex myosuroides (assembly GCA_028015225.1). NCBI lineage: Eukaryota > Viridiplantae > Streptophyta > Magnoliopsida > Poales > Cyperaceae > Carex > Carex myosuroides. The sequence continues at coordinate 16,218,367 of CM051467.1, forward strand.
TCTCGGATCTTCGTACGGATGATTCGGCCAGCGTGCAGTTTCCTAAAAAGAAAAGAAAATCCGAAAATTAAACTAAAAACTGAAAAATAAAAAGAAAATAAAAATAAAAACGAAATTGAAAATAAAAGAAAAATAAAAATGCAGAAAATAAAAAGAAATCTAGGCGTTTCTAATTAATTGGATTCAATGGTCAAAGCAATGACGTCTCGCGAGGCCTTGCACAATGAACCGTTATTTTCCGGCAACGGTGCCAAAAAGCTTGATCACTCAAAAGAGAGCAATGTTTCTTTTAATATTTATAAACTCGGAAATGCTATCGGTTAGGACTGCAAGCGCACAATCCTATCGAGTAATATATTCGAGGTCGATCCACAGGGAATATTGGTTCAATGCTTTGAGCGATCGAATCACAATCTTTCGAAAGGCTAGACAAAATCTGAAAATTGAGAGATGTTGTTTTGATCAATGTAAATTAGGAAGCAATTAAAAGTAATTAAAATAAAGATAGAGATGAGAATTCCTAGGGTTTCGGCACACCATTGCCACTCAATCCGCCTTGACAATATATTCCTGTTGCGTCTGATTTCCTGTTGTTGTTTAATGAAAGACACCACATAGGTCACTGCGATTTATGTTACGTAAGAATGATAGATCTTTCACCGAGATTCTACATAGGACACTGCGATTTACCTTACGCAAATGTCTGATCTCTCAAATACCCCAAATTACTACAAAGATCACTGCGATTTACTTTACGCAAGTGATAGAATTTGGTACGCGTTTTGTTGGTCTGGTTTATGATTTCCCCGCTAAGGTTTTCTTCACATATAAACCTAATAAATCTCAACGAGGCTAATTCATACAAATAGTTTCTCTTACCATTAAAGCACTGTCACTACCCTAACGGACTCAAACTATATCATTGAAATTAGATGAAGAGATAGTAAATCACAAAAGCATTTTGTTTCAACAACAAAAAATCATAATCAACAGAAATATATATATATCAAAACATCAAGAGTAACAAGGTTTACTGCCTAGCTCTAAGAAAAGGAACTTAGCCGCGGAACGGCATTGTTACAAGCACTCCTCTCTTCTCACTTTAATCAAATCTAACCCTAATTACAAAGATAACTATTCCTTCTGCCCAGGGGCCTTATATAGGAGTGGAGGGACGTGTAGAGGTTGAGTAGGGGCTAAGAAACTGATCTGGAAACAACTGTCGGCAGTTATTCCCCAAGAGACGCCTTCGGATACGGATTGTATTGGGCAATACGGTCCGTATTAGGACCTTGACGGTTAGGGTTCAATGCTTCCAGTGCTATCTTCTGGTCTGTGCTAGGCCTGGTCCGTATTAGGCAATACGGACCGTAACAAAGACAGTCGATGAGCGTTGCTGATCCGATTGACCTGATTCTAGCTCCATTTGGTGTAAAATAGTCCCAAAACCTGTTTTCTGCAATAAAACATAAAGAAGGGTGACAGTAGCCTTTTTCTCTAATTAATTAAACATAAGTGCGAGAAAATATGCAAAACCTAGGCCAAAACCCTACGTAAATCATCATTATTTTGACTCTGATCATCTTTCACGTTCTTATTGTTGTTTTTCATGTTGTACTGATTGTCTTTTATGTTCAGTTAGTTGTCTTTCATCTTGTACTGGTTGTCTTTCATCTACTAATGAATGTATTTCATATTCTTCTAGTTGTCTTTCATTTTGCTCCTGGTTGTCTTTCTTGTGCTTTTTGTTGTCTTTCATCTTTTACTAGTTTTATTTTATTTTCTTCTAGTTGTCTTTCATCTCGTACCGGTTGTCTTTTTATTGTACTGGTTATTTTTCATCTTCTTGTAGTGGTCTTTCATCTTCTACTAGTTGTTTTTCATCTTCTTCTAATTGTTTTTAATCTTGTACTGGTTGTTATTCATGTTCTTATTATTGTCTTTCATCTACTACTAGTTGTATTTCATCTAGTAATGGTTGTCCTTCATGTTCTATTGGTTGTCTTTGATGTTTTCTAGTTGTCTTTCATCTAATACTGGTAGTATTTCATCTTAATCTAGTTGTCTTTTGTCCTCTACTAGTTGTTTTTTATCTTCTACTAGTTGTCTTTCATCTTGTACTGATTGTCTTTCATATTCTACTAGTTGTATTTCATCTTCTACTAGCTGTCTTTTATCTACTACTAGTTATATTTCATCTATTTTTAGTTGTCTTTCATCTACTATTGGTTATATTTCATCTTCTTGATCAGAGTCAAAATAATGATGATTTACGTAGAGTTTTGGCTTAGGTTTTGCATATTTTCTCACACTTATGTTTAATTAATTAGAGAAAAAGGCTACTGTCACCCTTCTTTATATTTTATTGCAGAAAACAGGTTTTGGGACTATTTTACCCCAAATGGAGCTAGAATCGGGTCAATCGGATCAACGACGCTTATCGACGAAGTCTCTGTTACGGTCCGTATTTCCTAATACGGACCAAGACTAGCACAGACCAGGAGATAGCGTGAGAAGCACTAAAACCCTCAGCAACAAGGTCCTAATACGGACCGTATCACTTGATACGGACCATAACCGAAGGCGCCCCTTGGAAAATAACTGCCGACAGCTGTATCCAGATCAATTCCTTAGCCCCTACTCAATCTCCAGACGTCCCTCCACTCCTATATAAGGCCCCTGGGCAGAAGAATAACTTATCTTTGTAATTAGGGTTAGATTTGATTAAAGAAAGAAGAGAGGAGTGCTTGTAACAATGCCATTCCGCGGCTAAGTTCCTTTTCTTAGGGGTGGGCAGTAAACCTTGTTACTCTTGATGTTTTGATATATATATTTTCTGTTGATTATGATTTCTTGTTGTTGAATCGAAATGCTTTTGTGATTTACTATCTCTTCATCTAACTTCAATGATCTAGTTTAGTCCATTAGGATAGTGACAGTGCTTTAATGGTAAGAGAAACTATTTGTATGAATTAGCCTCGTTGAGATCTATTAGGTTTATGTGAAGAAAATCTTAGCGGGGAAACCATAAACCAGACCAACAAAATGAAAACCAAGTTCCATCACTTACGTAAGGAAAATGCAGTGACCTGTGTAGTAACTTGTGTATTCAAGAGATCAGTCATTTGCGTAAGGAAACTCGCAGTGTCCTATGTAGAATCTCGATGAAAGATCTGTCATTCTTGCGTAACATAAATCACAGTGACCTATGTGGTGTCTTTCATAAAACAACAACAGGAAATTAGACGCAACATGAATATATTATCAAAGTGGATTGAGTAGCAATGGTGTGCCGAAATCCTAGGAGTTCTCATCTCTATCTTTATTTTAATTACTTTTAATTGCTTCCTAATTTACATTGATCACAACAACATCTCTCAATTTTCAGATTTCATCTAGCCTTTCGAAAGATTGTGATTCGATCGCTCAAAACCCTGAACAAATATTCCCTGTGGATCGACCTCGAATATACTACTCGATAGGATTGTGCGCTTGCAGTCCGAACCGATAGCATTTCCGAATTTATAAATATTAAAAGAAACATTGCTCTCTTTTAAGTGATCACTTCTTCTAGTTTTCTTTCATAATCTACTGGTTGTCTTTTATAAACCACTAGTTGTGTTTTATCTCTTTTCTAGTTGTCTTTCATCTTGTATTGGTTGTATTTCATGTTTGACTGGTTGTGTTTCATCTACTACTGGTTATATTTTATCTTTTTCTGGTTGTCTTTTATCTTCTTCTACTTGTCTTTCGCCTTATACTAGTTTTTCATCTTGTATTAATTGTCTTTCATGTTCTACTAGTTGTTTTTAATTTACTACTGGTTGTCTTTCATTTACTACTGGTTGTATTTCATCTTTTTCTAGTTGTCTTTCATCTTGTACCGATTGTATTTTATGTTGTATTGGTTGTCTTTTATATTTTTCTACTTGTCATTTATCTTATTTTGGTTATCTTTTATTATCTACTTGTTGATTTTCATCTTCTTCTAATTGTTTTTCATCTTGTACTAATTTTTTTCATGTTCTATTGTTTCTTTTTCATCTACTAATGGTTGTATTTCATTTTTTTCTAGTTGTCTTTCATATTTTCTTATTGTTTTTTATTTCTTTCTAGTTATGTTTCATGTTCTACTAGTTGTATTTCATATTTTTATAGTTGTCTTTCATGTTCTAGTGGTTATCTTTCATGTTCTTCTAGTTGTATTTATTCTTTTCAGGTTGTCTTTCATCTTCTTTAACTTGTGTTTTGTCTTCTACTAGTTTTTCATTTTGTATTGATTGTCTTTCATGTTTTACTAGTTGTTTTTTATTTACTACGGATTGTCTTTGATTTATTACTAGTTGTACTTCATTTTCTTGTAGTTGTCTTTAATTTTGTACCGGTTGTTTGGTGTCATACTTTTTTAAGGTTCAGTATTTATGCAAATTTTGGAAGTTCCAAACAGCGTGAACCCAGTTTTGCGTGCATCAAACACTAACTTGATAGTTGGAAACTTGGATAAGCCATATATATATATCGATATCATCCTGGATTACTGCCCCAATTTTTAAAGACCAGCACGCCAAAGGATAAAATCCGTATCTACATTATTAGCTTCTCCACAACAAAAAAATAATCAAAATGTTAGAATTCCGTCTAATGCATGTACGCATTATTGTCTTTGAAATGTTTAATTGAGTATAAAATTTTAGAAAATCGCTGTACTGCATTGAGTATTTAAGTTAAGGGGATGGTTCATATAAATATATATAATTGATCAGTGGTTATATTACATAAATAAAGTTCTGCAAAATTAAATGAATAAATATACAAATATTTCTTTCACTAGTTAATATTTTCTTACTAAAAATTCACTACTAGCTAGTCTTCGTCTTGCTAAAAATTAACAAATATAGTCTTATGAATCTTGGATAAAAAACATACATCTTTATAAACAATAATAAAGATAAAAAAAAAAATTACCTTTTTATTTTTGTTTGATTGAATAGCCAAAATTAATCACTAATAAGTGTTTCGATGCATGAATCAATGAAATAGCGACTAAACCCAATTTTGGAACAATGTACCGCTAACCCAACAAATCAATGGAATAGCGCTTGGCCACGACTCTGTTGATTCAGACCACGACAGCTACATTAGCTGAAATGAGCTCTATGCCGCACTGGCCACACTAGGATTGCATTTCAAAACATAGAAAACATGGAGAGCCATGAAAAGGTGCGACAGGAATCATAACCATGTCATAGACACAGGATTGGAGAGGAAGAAGCTGATTGATTATGCTCAGAAACACTGGGGTACTATAGTCACAAATTAATAATTATTAGCAAGGCAGCTGGTGGAGATGTCATATATATGTACAAGTAATTAAATCTATGCATCTTATTTTGGGTGGTTTTATGTTAGCGTCGCTTCTATGTGAGCTGGTCTGTAAATAGGTTTATAAATGGTCTAGTAGCAAGAAGCAAATATTAAACTTCTTGTTTTCATATGTGGTGTAATATATTATTCTGTTGCATGACATGCTTTTTGTAACGGTCACTCAACAAATTAATATATATATAACAAGTAGCAAGCATTAATTAAGTAGTTATTAAAATATTCTTGTGCTATTGTATTCGTTTTTTTTACTTGAAAATTTATTATTTATTTTCTACAAATATGAGTTAGTAATATATCATGTAAATTTTTTTAGTTCTGTTATGCTTATCCAGCTACTGGACTGAGGTTTCTAATAAAAGTTTCCGTCTCAATCTTCTAAAGCTAGAAAATCCAGACAGATGCTGCTCAATTATATATGGAATCTGGTACTATTTCAAAGTTCTGATCTAACTAAGATTCTTGCTGAAGTGAAGTTGACGCATGAGGTGAGTCCAAAATGTGACAGGGTGAGTCATATTTTCGAAATGATATTTAATTTTATAATTATTTAAATGTTAAGTACTTTCTTATAATTTTTTCAAATAATTCTAAAATGAAGCAGTGTTTTATAAATGTGGATGCTCTTCTTAGCTAAAAGAACAAGAAGAAAAGTATTCTAAAAGGAAAAATTGTTTAAATGTACTTTTGGAAAAAGTATATCACCTCATATATATTCTTTTGCTAAATATAAGAATTGAACGATCAACATGATCAGTCCAAGGAATATTTTCCTGGCATGGAATGGTTTCTGTGATTGCTCAAAATGTTGAAAACATATTTACAAATTCATTAGTACTTTACGGCTACTAGGTTGATTACTTCAAATTCGATGCTAACAAGTTGGTCATTACTTTTGCCAATTTCTCCGACTAAAAATTAAGAAAATATTTTGTTATTGTTAATTAGTAATTGTGAGTAACAGCCATAATCAGTGGTTTATTTGAAAATATATTAATATTCTAGGTGTATATTGCAAAGTAGTTATAGGTTTTGATATCTATCTTGAAACAGAGACAGTTCGGCTCAGGTTTAATAATATGTCCTCACTTATCTTTCTATCTCTGAATTTGTTTTACAGATCCCCAGGAATATTCTCGGTAAAATGAACTTTTTCTTTCTTTTTTTGTGAAATACTACATGGTGGATAGAAACTCACTGTGGATAATTTGCTTCCACAAATATCGGCACTCTTGTTATTCTATCGGGAGCTGCTTGATCTAAATTGGATAATTCAGGATCAGAATGTAAAGTCAATGACATGCTATTTTCAGATGACTTAGATCAGAACAACTGATTGAAATCTTGTCGAGCAAGAGATTCTTGTTTACCAGTTTGAAAATGGGGATGAAAACAGATAGCAAAAGTGCTGCCTGAGCTGAACCCTGTAGTTGAAGAGGATCTTTAAGCTATTTGATCAAGGGACAAATAATATTATGTCATACAACAACACTAAGTAGGAAAAAAATTATGACGATGGCTTAAGTGAGTTCTACCTATTGAATTTTCATCATGATTCCAAGCCATAGTTGTGTATGAATTTTTAAAAACTAATTTATAGATCTGATACTAATTTAGAGTTTGACAAAGAGGAAGCATTAGTTTTGTTTTAAGAGTTTTCTGAGTAGAATAGATGAGATATTTCGATATTTTGTATATGGAGGCTAGTCAATGTATTTGGTCTGTTGTTAAAGGTGAATAGACAAAATCATATTTTACAAGCATACAACATGGCACTACATTTTCTGGTAAAGGTCACAAATCCATTAAGGTGGTACTAGTGTTACAATACACGGTAGATAACATACTCCCCAACTAATCAGATTTTATTTTCCATCCTGAATTTACAATTTCAATTCTTTCTTCCGGAACCCTAGTGACAGCTTGAAATTTCTCAGTTAAGCAATCATATTACTCATCTCCGGGTCAGCAGTGAGCTCAAAACTTTGCTTATTCCAGCTCGGAACCTGTTTGGTGACATCATTCCTGAGGTTGGTCATTTCATGGAGCGTACAGGAACAGATTGCTCTGTTTTGGCACAGAGTAAACCAGAGTAGAAAAAATGAATCAACTCCAACAGGTTGGCCAGTATTAAACATATTAGTGCTGAACAGACTTGTATTATATTGCAAATATTATTCCAAGAAATCCTACTGATTAATTGGAAAAAACTCACAAAAGCTGACAAAAAATTATGAGAATGTTTTTCGACTCTCAACATTTGGATGCGAAAGATGCAATCCTATTATTTTCATGGCACGGTATCAGCAGTTGCCAGTAAATGTTCAGAGCCCTCTTAATTTGCAACTGGTTTTTATATATCCCCATTTTGGAGCCTCTACGGTCATTTCATGAAGCGAGTGATGTCAAAAGTCATTGAAGCATAGCTTAATTAACCACTGCTTTAATGAAGGACTCAGCACTTTTTACAGCATGTATAGTTACCTCCCATATATCAGTGGTTCGACAGAGGAAAGTGCCTCAGGGATGCTGAACTCATTTCATTGGAAACTATATAGGAACCTCATGTCACTGTCTTATACATAGTACATTTCCACTAGTTACTCGCTTATAAATAGAGTGATAATTCTTTCGACAATCCACAAACCAAGTACCTTAATATATCCATCTATACTAGCCAGTTAGTAATACTACTGCTCTTAGTATTACGACATGACCATAGAGTGTAGCGATCCGGGCCACCATCCACGTCGTCTTTTCCACCACAACCATTTTAAAAGGATGATGCGAGAAGAGTTAGATAAATGGCTTGATGACGTTGATTCAAACGAAGATGGCATGATAAGCCAAAAGGAGCTCTACGCAGCTTTAAAAGTGTTGGGTCTGCACATGAAAACATTGAAATCATGGATAGCCATAATAGCAGTTGATCATAACCGTAATAAAGTAATTGATGGAAGTGTTGAGAGAAAATTGCTTGTTGATTACGCTGCAAAGCACTGGGGTATCATAGTCTGTGATAATTCCTAAGAATATCTGCAAACTTACATGTATGTTTCTTGTCGTTGTGTTTCCTTTGGTTTTCCTCTATGTTGTGTGGTGGTATGTGTTTGTGTCTATTGTCTAGTTAGTATTGTTAGCTTTGATGCATGGAGAAGGTTAAGAGTAATTCAGTCAAAGTTGACCTGCTTTTATAATGGTCAACTAAGTTGAAGAAAATACATCATTGTAAAATAACATGTATAATTAGTTATATTATGGTACTTCGGGTCTTTTATTATGTTTACTCCTAGCCCAACTAGCAGCTCTACTACATGTAGATACCAAGCTATCAAATTTGGGCGCCACATTTTGCTGCAATCCTTTCGCAATTTACGGACCAATTTGCCCCAACTCCAATAAAAAAAAAAACAAAGTAAATAGTTATTATCTTCCAAGCATGATCAGCTACCTTCCACTACATATTTTAATAAAGATTTTATTATTTCAATTTAAACACCTCACGTGCCTCTCTCTTTCTCGGAAATAAATATGTTGTTATGGTACGTACATGTACAGAGATTACATCAAACACAGAGCTAGCGGTGGTCGAAGCCCCTGTCACTATTTCAAATCAGTGAATTTATTCTGGAACTTATTAGATGTACTAATTATCTCTATCAATTCTTTCTCAAAATTATGTTTTGAAGTTACAAATTCTCATACAGGATGATTAAAATTAAATTGTCATATATGATTTTTGTTTAACATCACAACATGTGCTTGTGCCTTCTATTTTACTTCTGGAAAACATGCATAATTGAATAATCTAAGAAAAATAAAAGAGAGAAGAGAGTAGGGTGCTGAACTGCCATAAGCTAATAATTGAACAACTGGTTAAGCAGCTGCTTTTGTATATATACACACCATATCTATTGTCCTTCAAATTAAAAGTGTGCCCATTGCTTCAACAAGATTCATCCAAATACAAAATTGATATCCTTATTAATGGACAACACTGATCTCATCTAAATTCTTTGATATACTTCCTAATAGACTAATAATTGCAATGTGAAAAATAAAAAAAACTGTATATATAAATTTAGCAAGGTCCAAAATCCTAATTTATGTATGCATCTGCAACAATGTGCTATTACTAATTTACTATAAGATAATCTATTAGCAATTAGCAAAGATGGCCATTATTGTCATACTCTGTTTGAGAAGATCATGTTGGCATATGCTTACTGAAGGAATAAAGAGGCAAACACTCATCAACCGAAAGCAACTGGTGTTTTCTGTACTTCATGCCTGGATAAAATCAATCCATATTTATCAACAACAAAAAAAAGTATTAGCATACATTGGTCTCATTCTATTTCATATGCATATCTTAATAAACTGGCCATACTATAATAAACAAAGCAAGGAGGAATCCAAAAAACAAAGAATTTAATCATTCAACTAGCTAGAACACCTAACTAATAGGAGCACAAGTTCTTATTCCTATATAGTCACTTATGGCCCTAAAACCTAAAACAAAGAATTTAATCATTCAACTAGCTAGAACACCTAACTAATAGGAGCACAAGTTCTTATTCCTATATAGTCACTTATGGCCCTAAAACCTATTTGTTTCCCCTAATATGAAGTCAACAGTTCCCAATATACAGCTTATAAATATGAACAAGCTGTCATTTTTCTCAGTACTAACCCAAACATTTCTATAATCTCTTTAATCAGTAAATAAACAAGAGTTTAAGGCAATGGTGCTAAAAGCGTCTCACCCAGGAACTAATGAAAGTTCTCATACCAGAGGCACCCAGGTACAAAACTCTCCTCTTAATAACCGTAAGCATTCACAGAAGCTAACGAGGGAGCAGTTCAAGCAATGGCTCGACGAAGTCGATATAAACAATGATGGTTACATTAGCTGGAGCGAGCTCTATGGTGCATTACAGGTGCTTGGTCTGAAATGGAAAACATGGAAAGTATGGAGAGCCATGAAAAAGATTGACTTGAACCACAACAAAGTCATAGATATTGGTAAAGAGAGAGATATGCTAGTTGACCATGCAGAAAAATACTGGGGTATTATACAGACTGATTAATAATCTGGTACTCTATTGGTATTCGGTCTTATATCATGCATTGATGTATGCAAGCATGTATGGTTGATACTTTAGATACTGTACTTTTTATCTTTTGTGAAATGGTTAGTGTTTAATTAATTTAGTGATCCCAGTTTAGGTTTGAAGTTCATGTTACCAATGTACTATTGTATGGTGAATGAGCAATTATTGTTCAGTCACAACTATATAACAAACATTTGATTTTGTGATTTTACCTTTCTGATAGATAGCATAATAGTGACGCAAATAACTCTAAAGGGCAGAGGTACTGAACGAACAGACTGAATTTGCACAGGATTAGATCTCAACTCCATTTTTCATAGAAAAAAAAGTATTTTAAGAGAGAATAATTGTCATGTCTAATTATAGAAAGCTGCAGCGTTAAATTACCGTTAATAAAACTCATTTACTTAATTATATTATTAGTATATATCAGTAAAATGAATTATAAAAATTGATTTTACTAGTTTAATAGATAAAAATATAATAGGATAATACTAATTATTTCTTAGGAAAAGGATAATAATAATTTTAGACATATGCAAATATAAAAATACATCTATCCGATCCATACAAATCCATTGACACCCATTAAAACCCATATACATAGCTTTTCAATACAGGAATCCCTCCTTTCCCCTTTTTATTGATTTGGACAAATCTGGTAGGTCCCATTCTTTCCTCTTGTCTCATACGCACAATCGCAGTATCTCCAAATTTTGCGTAACGGATCCTTGAAAAACTTTTTAATTTCAGTCGAATGAGTTTGGCATATCTTCGATTTCTGGTATAACTTTTATATTCAGGGAAATCATCTTCTATTTATATATAAAAAGCAATTAACGTTGCTCTTCACTCTCGTTTTATACATATGCTGTACTTTTGTTTATAGGTTTTATCACAACTTAATTAATAATATTGTTTTACAAATAATATGATATAATATAATGTTTATTATTAGTAAAAAAAGTAAAAACATATGAGTTTCAATTTTTTTTTAATAAATGTCTTGTCGCCATGCATATGAATTGTGTCACATGAAATACTCAAATTTGCATTCAAGCAGAATAGATTATTTTATTGTTCTATGGTTTATTCATTCATTCTTTAAAAATTAGCCAAAAAAGAGTGGTACGAAAATATTTCAAAGAAACAGAAGAGGAGATTAGGGGCAGATAAAAGTGCTGATAATTAACAAAAATTATCTTTGAACTCGATAATAGTGAATATCTGATGGGAAAAGAACCAAAATTTTCAGAATAAACATTTACCTGAGGTCTTTTCTGCATTCAATTATTACTTATTGTTAAAGGAAAAAAATCATAGTAATTATAATAATAGATGTAATTAGGTAATAGCTGTAATTAGGTAATGGCTGTAATTAGGTAATAATTGTTCTTTCCTATTTTAGATTTTCTTATTTTAGTATTGTTAATAGAGATATATAGAAATTCCAATTTGCACTTTCATGGTATGAGAGTAGGGCTGCTCAAATACAGAAGCCCTGTTCAGGATCGGGCCCAAATCAAAATTGAATAGTATAAAGCCTTTTCATGATCAGCCCGAAATCAAATTCTCCATGCTCATGATCGGCCCGTTCAGTATTGTTCAAAACTGAGTTCTGTTCAGAATTGAGCCCTGTTTGAAACAGGCCCATTTCAGCGAATCGGGCTGAACAGTGGACAACCAAGCAGTCCTAGTTATGAACAACCAACCGGGCCTAGTTATAAATAAACAAACAAAATCAAAACAAACTCCGTTCAAATTTGCTAGAGCATAAATCGAAGCAACCCATTTTTAATTTATATTACACCATACTGTCGTCTATTAACTCAATAAAATAATAACTGGGTCCACAGTCCCACTTTCAAACATGTATTGAGAAGAATTTAATTTGCAAATTGCTGCAACTGTATTGAGAAGAATTTCCAAATAAGTTGAAAAGTAAAATCCAATTTCAAACATTAGACAAAAATGATTCTAATAAACAAAATTTGAGTTCATCTCTTTCAACAAAATGTGAGTTCATCACTTGCAGCTCCTACATACGCTGAAAAAAAATACATTACAAAGTTAGCATTTATATAATAATTAAACTCCATTAGAAGTTTAAAAAAAAATGATGAAACCTTTTCTTGTCAGCCATTGCCAACAATCACTGGTACTGTATAGAAAGTGGATGGTAAAACCTTGCAAACTATACTCTATAAATTGGTAACTGTTACCACAGATGACAAAGTATTCAATTTGTTATTGTTCTGGAACTCGTGAGATTCACGACTCTAACAGTATGTCGTCTTAGAAACTTGGTTTCATCTGGTACAAATACAATAATAAATGATATGAATTAATGTTACACACCAGCATAACAGTACCATCAGCTGCAGCTAATACAAAAACTAGTACAATACCATATTAATGTTGTACCAGTACTAGCATGAACACACAATAGGGTGAGAAGGCACAAAGTTGAAATTTGATTTCTATTCAACAAGGTAAGTACTAAAAATAAAATAGCAGTTCAAAGCCAGGCAGCTCTGTTATAAGCTAAGTTTGATACAAACTACAAAGTAAAGTGATTTTGGTGCTACTATCAAATAACCATCGGTAAAATCAAGGATAAACAACGATAAAACAGCGGTATTAAATAATGATAAAACAAGGATAACCATTGGTAAAATTAAGGATAAACAATGATAAAACAACAATAACCATCAGTAAAATCAAGGATAAACAACGATAAAACAAATACAAGGAACACATAAAAAGAAATTAAATAATGGTCAGACTAAAGCACATACTCGACAATGATATTACTTAGAGGAGAAGAGACACCTACCAATGTGTGAAAAGGAACAGTGGCTGAGAGACGCAGCAGAGACGGCACGACAGGGGAGAGGTGGCGCGATGGAGAAGAGGTGGCGTGACGGAGAAGAGGTGGCACCGGCGAGAGAGTGGCGGAGTGAGAGTCGGACACTGGCGGTGAAGGGGGAAAGAGAGAGAGAGAGAGATCAGACTAGGTGAGAGGGAGAGAGAGATCGGACTTAGGAGAGAGAGAGAGTCGTACATCTGAGTGAAATCGATCTGTTCGAAACCTACTCAAATGGGTTGCTCAAAACATATCCAAACGGGTTTCTTAAACGGGCTTCTAATTAAACATAACCAAACTTTGTTCAGGCCCTGTTCAGTTTTGATCCACCGATAAAAAATATATTGAACCTGAACTGAACATTGAGCCTGTTCGTATTACAACTCGTCCGAACTTTGTTCAGCGATTGTTCAGCCCGATTTGTCTATGGACAAACCTGTCTAATTAGTAGCCCTATATGAGAGCCTTGAACAAAACCTAGCCGCCGCACTGTTCTGCCAATGCACTATTCTGCACTATAGTGCTGTACTGTTCTGCTAGCGCACTATTTCGCACTGCAGCGCTGTACTGTTCCACCACACTATAGCACTGCACTGTTACGCCGCACTGCACTGTTCCGCCGCACTGCAGCACTACGCGGTTACTGTAGCTCCAATCAGCCCAAGCTGTTGTACCTACTACTTTCAATCTGACTCGCAAGTTGTGCGATCTGATCTGACCACACAAAGAGCTCTCTCACACCGCTCTCTGACTCCAGATTCAAATGGAGATTGATCCAGATTTTAGGTGCTCGAAGAATGTGCAGTGTCATTATTGCAAAGAGTGGGTCACATGAAGTGGGATTGCCCGAAGCGCCCTAAGGGTTCTCCACTCCCTTCTCGTGCTCAGGTGGTCCTTGTCGATCAATCACCCTGCGAACGCTCCAATTTAGATGAAGTTGCTACAATTGTTCAGCGACTTGAGCAAAAAGGCTTCACTCGTGCCGACATGACCTCTTAGACATAGATTCCGAGGGCTACTTTAGCCCACTCAGATATGATTTCCAACTGTTTTGTAGCGTCAAGACCATCATGGATTGTTGATTCAGGTGCTACTTACCATATGACTGGTAACAAAAGTATACTATCAGGACTTACCACTACCTCACAACCACCTGTCCAAATAGCCAATGGTTCTACCTGTAATATTAAAGGAATTGGATCCACCCAGATTTCACAAAATATGCCCTTATCATCTGTCTTATATGTCCATTCCTTTCCTGAAAACCTTATGTCTGTAAGAAAAATAGCAGAACAGCTATATTGCTCAATTACCTTCACTCCAACTAAATGCACCTTTCAGGAACTGGGGACGAACAGGTTGATTGGTACTGCATATAAGGACAAAGGTCTGTATTACATGGAGAGCTCACCTCAGCGAGTGGCATACTTGAGTACTAGGAGTGCTAAGGAGGTTCATTATCAGTTGGGGCATCCATCTCTCCAGGTTTTGAAGAAGATACGTCTTGAATTTCAGTCTATCTCAGAATTAGTTTGTGAGTCCTGTATCCAGGAAAAGCATGTCCGTGCTTCCCACCCACCTAGAGTCATTAGTCGGTCTGACAGTATTTTTGCTTTAGTGCATTCTGATGTATGGGGTCCTTGTCCGGTTAAATCTATATCAAATTCTCAATATTTTGTTACTTTTGTAGATGATTTCTCTCATGCAACTTGGATCTTTATTATTAAATATAGACAAGAAATCTTTGCAAAATTTTCAGCCTTTTGTTCTTTTGTGAAAACTCAGTTCAAAACTACTGTTAAAACTCTTCGTAGTGACAATCCGAAATAATGTTTTACAAATGAATTTGTGCAATATAAATTGATAATAGTATCATCCATGAATCATCACGTGCTTATACACCTCAACAAAATGGAGTAGCCGAACGGAAGAACAGACATATTCTTGAGGTGGCTCGTACTATGATGATTCATGGACATGTTCCTCATTGCTTCTGGGCAGATGCGATTTTAATCGCGTGTTATGATCACTCAAAAGAGAGCAATGTTTCTTTTAATATTTATAAACTCGGAAATGCTATCGGTTTGGACTGCAAGCGCACAATCCTATCGAGTAGTATATTCGAGGTCGATCCACAGGGAATATTGGTTCAGGTTTTTGAGCGATCGAATCACAATCTTTCGAAAGGCTAGACGAAATCTAAAATTTGAGAGATGTTGTTGTGATCAATGTAAATTAGGAAGCAATTAAAAGTAATTAAAATAAAGATAGAGATGAGAATTCCTAGGGTTTCGGCACACCATTGCTACTCAATCCGCCTTGACAATATATTCCTGTTGCATCTGATTTCCTGTTGTTATTTTATGAAAGACACCACATAGGTCACTACAATTTATGTTTCGCAAGAATGACAGATCTTTCATTGAGATTCTACATAGGACACTGCGAGTTTTCTTACACAAATGACTGATCTCTTAAATACCCCAAATTACTACACAGATCACTGCGATTTTCCTTACGCAAATAACAGAGACTTCGTCGATAAGCGTCACTGATCCGATTGACCCGATTCTAGCTCCATTTGGTGTAAAATAGTCCCAAAACCTGTTTTCTGCAATAAAACATAAAGAATGGTGACAGTAGCCTTTTTCTCTAATATATTAAACATAAGTGTGAGAAAATATGCAAAACCTAAGTCAAAACCCTACGTAAATCATCATTATTTTGACTCTGATCATGTTACCTGATAAACTGCATGCCATCTTCTATACTTGATAGTGCAATACCATATAATGTCATGTACTCGTCTGCACCTTTATTTTCTGTTCCACCTAAGATTTTTGATTGCGTTTGTTATGTGTATGATACCCGACCAGGCCGTATAAAACTTGATCCCAAATTACTATGATGCATCTTTGTAGGCTATTCTGGGACTCAAAAAGGTTATCGGTGTTATAATCCCACTCTTAGGCGGTATTTTATATCATCTGACCCGTGACATACACATAACATCTCTCGTGACATTACTTATACCTCCTGACCTAACCACTGAATCTGAACCTGATCCTACTACCGAATCTGAACCTGACCCAACCACTAACTCTGAAACTGACCCAACCACTGAATCTGAACTTGACCCAACCACCAAATCTGAACCTGACCCAATATCGAATCTGCACAATCCCCTATACGAGCTCCTGATCCTCCATCATCTAGTCCATCAATTCCTGCCTTAAGCCCTCCACCTCATATCTCAGATCATGACCTTCCTATTGCCCTTCGCAAAGGATCACGCACCTGTACCATATATCCCCTCGATCGTTTTTGTACCTATGCAGCCTTATCCACTAATCACTGTGCCTTTACTACACGTCTTGACAGTTACTATGTTATTAAGAATGTGACAGAGGCTTTGCAACATCCAGGGTGGTTTAGCGCTATGCAAGAGGACATGTCAGCTTTGTGGAAAAATGAGACTTGGGATCTCTGTCCTCTCTCTCCTGGAAAACAAGTAATTGGTTGCAAGTGGGTCTTCACGGTTAAAGTTCACCCCGATGGGTCCCTTCACCGACTTAAAGCTCTGTTGGTTGCCAAAGGTTACTCTCAGTCCTATGGCATTGACTATAATAAGACCTTCTCTCATATTGCTAAAATGGCATTTGTTTCCATATGCATGGCGCTGACTACCACTCGTCACTGGCTACTATACCAACTCGATATCAAGAATGCATTTCTCAATGGCATCCTTTAGGAGGAGGTATATATGACTCAGCCACCTGGTTTTATTGTTTAGGAGGAGTTATCCAAAGTTTGTCGCTTGTGAAAATCCCTGTATGGTCTCAAGCAATCTCCTCGCGCTTGGTTTGGTCTATCCAAGCTCTCAGTCATTTTGGCATGACCAGGAGTGCCAATGATCACTCGATTTTCTACAGGCACTTAAAGAGAAAGACTATAGTGCTAGTTATGTATGTGAATGATCTCATCATTACTGGTGATGAGATGGGATCTCCGCTTTGAAGAAGTTCTTGAGCGAGCAATTTCAGATTACCGACCTTGGCAAACTCAACTACTTTCTCAGTATTGAGGTATTATGGTCTCGTGGCAAGATTCTCATCTTTCAGAGGAAATATGTGCTGGATATGCTCTCAGAAAGCGGGCTACTTGGATGCAAACCCGTTAATTTGTCGATGGTCCATGAGAGCAAGCTTATGCCAGAGGATGGAGAGCTACTACATGATCCTGAGAGATATCGAAGACTGGTTGGTAAACTAAATTACTTGATAGTTACTCGGCCTGACATTTCTTATCCAGTGAGTGTTGTGAGTCAGTTCATGTTAGACCCTCGCACTACACATTGGGATGCTACTGTTCGGATCCTCAGGTATCTCAAGGGATCTCCAGGGAATGGGCAAGTATATTCTGACCAGGGACATGACAGGATAGCAGGCTTCACCGAGGCTGATTGGGGAAGGTTGTCCTACCAGTTGGAGGTCCACTACTAGAGTAGTCTGTGTCTTCTTTGGTGGGAACCTTGTTTTCTGGAAGAGTAAGAAACAAACTGTTGTGGCTCGATCCAGTGTAGAGTCAGAATACCGTGCAATGGCAAACACTTCATGTTCACCATGATGGTTTGATGACATTACACTGTGACAACCAAGCACCAATGCACATTGCCAAGAATCAGGTCTTTCACGAGCGGACCAAACACATTGAGGTAGATTGTCACCTTGTTCGGGATTTTGTCAGAGGCACAACTTCGCACCCTCCATACATCCAACTGAGTCATGTTGGAACAGATCTTCAGCTCACAGATATCCTAACCAAGCCACTTCAAAAAGCACACATTGATAGTATATGTAACAAGTTGGGCATGTTAGATGTATATGCTCCAACTTGAGGAGGAGTGTTAAAGGAAAGAAATCATAGTAATTATAATGATAGCTGTAATTAGGTAATAGTTGTTCTTTCCTATTTTAGATTTTCCTTTGGTCTATATATTTGTACAGTATTAGTATTGTTAATAGAGATATATAGAAATTCCAATTTTCTATTAAGTCTATGAACACTTACCAGTAATGGAGGACTTTTTGGGAAGATGACTGGTATGGTACTGTTTTTGAGAAGGCACCATAGAAGGCTACCATGTGTCAGGGAAGACAAGTATCACTGGTTAAAATTGCTTAACAAAATTGGAGAGAAAAAACTGTAACGGACTGGTACGAATCATTACTGGTACGAAGAGAAAGGCACATGGAGCTCATGATATAATACAAGTCTCCAAATTGAGCAATGAAGGAACCATATACTGTTTTCTTTTGTTTGGCTATGTTTTCATCTTCTACTTTCTTTTTAAGCTCAATTGTCTTGAGCATTTTTCTTTTCAAAATAGTGGATACAAACTCTGTAATCGCAATTATCAATGGAATATGGGCTTGATCCTTATTTTTCCTCAAAAAAAAAAGTCTATGTGCTTATCCCTGTAAGTTATATTTCAGTCCATAAAAGTTATATTGCAAAAATATTCCACTAATCTTGGAGGAATATTAGAAGTTCCACTATCGAATCTGTTGGATTTATTAAATAGTACGCCCGTTATGGAAAACCCGAATCCAAAACCCGACCCGTTATGAAAAGGTGTATTGGTTTTTATATAAACCATATCCTTCTCTCTATCAAAAACATGAGTGAATGTGACAGCCAAGAAATAGAGAAAAGATAGAGAGCACCAAGAAACACTCTGTTAGTACTTGAAGGTTTTAGGTCGTGGAAAACGCAAGGTTTCCGGCTTCGGCTTGTGATTTCTTGCAGAACCAGTGATACTGCTACGCTCGCAAGATTCCGCTTCCGCATAAAGATTAACGAAGTAATTTGTAAGTTATATCCGTTAATTAACATTGGTATCAGAGCCCAATAATGGCATGTATTCTGGTTTTAAAAATCACGAATTTTTCCAAATTTTTTTTGCTTAAATTTAATATTTTCAAAAAAAGAAGAATCTGTTTATACATGAGACTAAATTTTTGAAAAAACTAATTTCTTGTATTCTTGTATTCTTGTATTCTTGTATTCTTGTATTTTAATACATACTACGGAATTTTTTTCAAAAATTAAATTCATGAATCAGAAATGTTTAATTCGAAACAAAGAATTTGGAAGCAATTTGTTTTTTAATTGTATGGAAATTTCCAAATTTAATTTGGAAAATTTATTTTGTTATTATAAATCTGATAAATCTAAATACAAATTTTTTTTTATTAGATTTAATTTAATTAAGTTTACAATTCACTGTTTTGAAGATTTTTTAAATGCATCTTTTGGAGATGCGAAACAAATCTTCAAATGCATCATTTGGAGATGGGAAACAGTGGTGGGTGAGAGCAACTATAGAATTTTTTCTGGATCTTGTACAATTGGGTTGGTACTTGGTGTGGACGGTTTCTATACTTCCAAATTGTACGAAATCCATTTTTATTTTCTAAAGTTAGATAATGGATGGATCCATTATAGTGGGAAATGAAGAGATCACACTCAAATTTTTTCTCCCCAACTCAAATTTATTTTTGTAGCCCCTGGGGCTTGAACCCATGTCATGGGGAATAAGAGACAAAACTTTTTTCACTATACCACATTGAATTTGATACTATTGTATTGATTCTATATATTATATGCACTATAAAACAGTATAATTTCCAGTACATATTTTTAATCCCAATTTTTTTTTGGTACGAATTTCCATTATATTTTATTTACTACTTTATTTGTTACTGTATTAATTCAGTACCGAAATTTTTTTTCGTTAAAATTTTTTTTGTTAAAATTATACATTTAATGTATAATTTTCAATGAGAGTTTTTGCACAGTGAAATAATTAATGGTAATAAAATTTATAGAATTAAAAGATGATTGTGAAATTTAGTGATCTTTCGATTTTAATCTATAGGTACTGTTATTATTTATTTATTTCACAGTTGTTGCAAAAGTAGAAGTGTTATGCTAGGTATTAAATAATTTCCATTAAGCCATCAGAATTGTGATATGTCCTAACTTAGTTTAATTGTAATTTCTTAGTGAAATGGCATCTGCATCTAGGAATATTGTGGCAGAACTGAATAAGGGTGAAAAACTGAATGGCGATAATTATGAGATTTGGGCCATGAAAATTCAGTATGTCCTGGAAGAACAAGAGGTTCTTAGGGTCCTGGATCATATCCTAACCGAACCAGAAAAAGGTACAACTGAAAAGCACATTACTGACAGTGCTGCATATGAGTCCTGGAAAAAGAAGAACTCCATTGCTCGCATTACATTGCTGAGCAGTATGGACAATGATGTGATGCGTGAGTTTAGGCAATATGAGATTGCCAAAGAGATGTGGCTTACTTTAAAGCAGAAGTTCGGTGGAACTTCTGTTACAAAACTGAGACAACTCACCATCAAGTTTGACACTTACAAGAAGCGTCCTAATCATAGCATGCGGCAACATCTCAGGGAGATGTCAAATATGATTAGTGAGTTGAAGGACGCTGGCCATGTTTTGACTGATGAACAACAACTTCAAGCAGTGATTCGTTCATTTCCTCATACATGGGAACACATGAAGGTGAATCTGACCCACAACGAGAGTATTACAACTCTCAACGATGCAGCAAGGCATTTGGAACTTGAGGAAGATCGTATTGAGGCATCAAAGCCTCAAGAAAATGAAACTGCTATGCATTTGGCTGGTTCAAGCTCTCATGGAGGGCAAGGCCAGAAGTGTAAGTCAAATTATGGTCACAAGGGCAAGGGCAAACAAGAGAAAAAACATAAGGGGCAGGATCGTGGCAAGGGAAAGGCTTCTCAGAACAATTTTAGGGAGCATAATAAAGCCAAGATCAAGTGTTTCAATTGTGGCAATAAGGGTCACTATGCTCGTGAATGCAAAGAGCCCCGCAAGGTACAAATTATAGAAAAACTTTCACATTTTTCATATGTTTCCAGTTCTGTTTTTATTGCTGATTCTCATCCTTTGTGGACTGTAGACTCAGGGGCAACAGACCATGTAGCCGAAGATCGTGACTTGTTTGTGGATTTTTGTCGAATTCCGCAAGGTTCAAAATGGCTTTATGTAGGAAACAACTCTCGTGTACTAGCCAAGGGTATAGGCACATGCAAGTTGGATATGCGTGATGGTCAAACCCTCCTCTTACATGATGCTCTCTTTGCACCTGACATTCGACGAAATCTTGTATCTGTAGTTGTTCTTCTTAGATTTGGATTTACTTTGAACATGTGTGGCATTAGTATTAAGTTGTATCTGGATGATGTGTGTTATGGTTATGGATATGTATCGAATGGTTTTATTATTCTGGATGTTATTAATATAATGACTTCTTCTAATATCCATTTTTCTTTAATTACATCTTATGCTGATGAAAATGTTGATGTGAATGTATGGCATATGAGATTAGGCCATATTGGACAGCAACGAATGGATAGATTAGCCAAGGAAGGCATGTTAGGCATGATTGAAAGGGTTAGTCTACCAGCATGTGAAAATTGTTTAAAAGGAAAAATGGCAAGAAAACCATTTGGAACAGGAACCAGATCTGAATTTCCATTGCAATTAATTCATTCTGATATTTGTGGACCAATGAATGTGAGGGCACGACATGGAGGTAGATATTTTATCACCTTCATTGACGATTATACGCGGTACAGTCACGTCTATTTGATCTCTCATAAATCTGATGCTCTTGCATGTTTCAAGAAATTTATAACCTTGGTTGAAAATCAATTAGACAGAAAGGTTAAGGCCTTACGAACGGATCGCTGTCGCGAATATTTGTCTGATGAGTTCAAACAAATGTGCGAAGAAAAAGGAATACTTAGGCAACTAACCATACCATATACTCCACAGCAAAACGGAGTGGCTGAAAGGAGAAATCGGACTCTTTTGGAAATGGTTAGGTCAATGATGGCTCAAGCAAATCTGCCAATCAATTTTTGGGGTGATGCATTATTGACTGCTGCCTATATTTTAAATCGAGTACCCTCTAAATCTGTTTCTTCAACTCCTTACGAACTTTGGAATAATAGAAAACCAGATCTTAGTAATCTGAGACCTTGGGGATGCACAGCCTTTGTTCATGATTCGTCTCATCAACATGGTAAATTGGGTCCACGGGGTAAAAAGAGTATATTTATACGATACTCTGAACATTCCAAAGGTTATGTGTTCATTGGTGAACAATCGAGTGGGAGTGTAACAGAATTTGAGTCCCGAGATGTCATTTTTTTGGAAAATGAATTTCTAAGAAAGGGTGAGATAGGTCGGGAATTTTCTCTATATGAAGAAGAGGAGCAAGATGATTTGATTGTTGCAAACCGTTTGGTGCATATTCCTGAACCTCCAACAGTATCTCATCCAAGTGGGAGTAAGTCAGTAGATGATGCTGAGCCAAGTTCAGCACAATCACAAATTAGGCATAGCAATCGTGATAGAGTTCCTAAACGTCATTTTCCAATCGAAAATGAATCTTACATGATTGTCATGCAAGATGAAGAAGAGCCAAGAAATATTCGAGAGGCTCTCACTTGTCCTGCTAAAGAGAAATGGATGAAAACAATGGAAGAAGAAATGGAGTCAATGAGATCAAATAATATTTGGGAATTAGTTGATCTCCCTGAAGGACGCAAGGCAATTGGGAACAAATGGGTTCTCAAGATTAAACGTCTAGCTGACGGCTCGATTGAGAGGTATAAGGCACGTCTTGTTGCTAAGGGGTATACACAACAAGAGGGGATAGACTATGAAGAGACTTTCTCTCATGTTGTAAGATTTACTTCTATACGATTGATACTAGCTATTGTTGCCAGTTTAGATTTGGAATTACATCAAATGGATGTTAAAACTGCGTTTCTAAATGGCAATATGGAAGAAGAGATATATATGGAACAACCTATTAGTTTTGTTGCTGAAGGTCAAGAGCACAAAGTGTGCAAATTGTTGAGATCTATTTATGGTCTCAAGCAATCTTCCAGACAATGGTACATTCGGTTTCATCAAGCAATCATATCATTTGATTTCGAAATGATTGATGAAGACCACTGTGTGTATGTCAAGAGATCCAAGGATAAATTTGTTATTCTATCGCTTTATGTGGATGACATACTGTTAGCTAGTAACAATAAAGAGTATGTGCAAATCATTAAAGAATGGTTATCCTCCAATTTTGATATGAAGGATATGGGTGAAGCAGCATACATTCTTGGAGTGAAGATTGAACGAGATCGTTCCAAGAAGATGTTAGCTCTATCACAAGAGCATTACATCAAGAAAGTACTTGAAAAATTCCATACGCAAGACTGTAAACCCATTGATACTCCTATAGCAAAAGGCGAAGGTCTTAGTTTAAGAATGTGTCCAAAGACTCCAGATGAAAAAGCACAAATGGAAAAAGTCCCTTACTCAAGTGCTGTTGGCAGTCTAATGTATGCTATGATGTGTACTAGGCCGGATATCAGTTTCACTGTTGGAATAGTGAGCCGATATCAAGCTAATCCAGGACAGTCCCATTGGAAAGCAGTAAAAAGAATACTTAGATATTTGAAAGGTACTGCAGATTATTCATTGTGTTTCCAAGGAGAAAATCTGCAACTCATGGGTTACGCAGATGCTGATTGGGGAGGAGATTTAGATGAAAGAAAATCTACCTCAGGCTATGTTTTCTTACTCAGTAATGGAGCTATCTCTTGGAGTAGTAAGAAACAGAGTTGCATATCCTTGTCCACAATGGAAGCTGAATTTGTAGCATTTTCAGCAGCAGTACAAGAAGCAGTTTGGCTTAAAAGATTTTTGAATCACTTGGGTTTCGGTGAGAATGAAACTAACTCAGTGTTGATACACAGCGATAGCCAAGCAGCAATCGCTTATACAAAAGATCCCAAGTATCATTCAAAGACCAAACATATTGATACTAAGTATAACTTTGTTAGAGACATGGTGGCGAAAAAGCAAGTTTGCATGCAGTACATATCTACACACAAAATGGTGGCAAATCCTTTTACAAAGGCAATACCTAGAGATGTGTTTATAGGTCATGTGAAATCTCTAGGGTTACGTAGATTGTAGTTATACATTTGATTGAACAGTATATTATGTATATTTGTATTTGTGGGATAAATGCAATGAATGTTATTTTCGTATTCATTTATGTGATAATTGTTACAAATTATTTAATACCAATAATTTAGCATAACACATGAGATATAAAATGAAAGGTATGTCAGACAGTTGATTGGCCTTCTCACACAGGCAATCGCTTCTATGTCTTAGTAGAACATAGAAATGAGATTGATTTTAAGCTAGATATGATACAAAATGTGAGAGAAAGTGCTTAAAAATATATATATATATATATATATCGCCTTGATAGAGAATCAAGATGAGGTCATGTGAATATATTATTATGACCGAAGGTGAAATACCCATTATTCACCTAAACTGTCTTATGCCAAGTGGGAGTCCTGTTATTGGATTTATATGATAAGTAGAGTTGTGGACTCAAGTTAGATATTGTGTATATCTGAACTATCACTTGTACGGTATTGTATTTTAGTTTAGACATACGCTCCATAAGAAATGGAGAGTAATACTGTAACATATGTTTCATACCATATGTGCAATTGACCAACAGGGTAACAGAAGATATGATCTCTGCTTCTTTGTTGTGTGAGACCCGCGAGATCAAAAGGATCTCATAGTACTCTTCGATTTTTTACTAAATACTTGAAGTTTCTTTTCAATTAGTTTTTTTAGAATGTTGCCAATGATCATGAATGATGCGATCTAATGGAACATATCTGGATAGCAATTGATTTGGAATGGAGAGATTCTAGATAAAAGAAAAAGATCATTTCAGTGTTACATTAGGTTATATTCACTGGTGCACCAATTATGTTTATGTAACATAATTGTGAATATATAAGTATGGTTGTATCAATAAATAAAAGAGATCCTATAATACTTAAAAATGTGACTTGATGATCTGGGGTACTGCATATTTACTCTACTTAGATGTTGTTATACATACCTAACAGTTGGATAACAACATATGCTCTCAAATTAAAATATGCTGGTCACGGCCTATTTCCTTGTATGAATTTTAACAGAGATAAGAGATTACGTTCTCTTAGTTTATAGCGGGTATCCCATTTTGTGCGAGTGGGAGATGTTGGATTTATTAAATAGTACGCCCGTTATGGGAAACCCGAATCCAAAACCCGACCCGTTATGAAGAGGTGTTGACCCGTTATGAAAAGGTGTATTGGTTTTTATATAAACCATATCCTTCTCTCTATCAAAAACATGAGTGAATGTGACAGCCAAGAAATAGAGAAAAGATAGAGAGCACCAAGAAACACTCTGTTAGTACTTGAAGGTTTTAGGTCGTGAAAAACGCAAGGCTTCCGGCTTCGGCTTGTGATTTCTTGCAGAACCAGTAATACTGCTACGCTCGCAAGATTCCGCTTCTGCATAAAGATTAACGGAGTAATTTGTAAGTTCTATCCGTTAATTAACAGAATCAAAGTTCATCTACTTTTATTGTGAAGTAAAAGTTCTTGCTTTTGTTGAATTAACTTTATGCTACTAACCAAAGACCAGAGAAACATAAGTATTAGTATGTTAATCTCGAATTCTCATGCCCCACCACGGGTTACTACTGAAATAATCATCTTGAATCACTGTGTTGATATATTTTTTTGCTTCTGAAACAAAAGGTGCATGCTTGGTCTTGGTCTTATATATTGATGATATTCAGAAAACTGAAGCTACATATAAACTTAACACATTTTTAAAATAGATATAAAGGTATATATTTCATGCGTAGTTTGATGTGTTTTTGCTGGTTTGTAGGGCTCTAGTTACCTGTCATATGTCCAGTAAAGGACCTGGATCTGCTTCTACAAATAGTTATTAGAAGCATCAAATTGTTAAAAAAAGCTGTGTGGCTGCTTAAGCAAAATTATATAGGAAAAATAAGGTACCCGGAAGAAAAAATGCTTTAAGTGTAGTACTTAGTTGGAACAATGTTGGATCACGAATTTTTTTGCTAAAGATACAAAATCCACTGAAAAAGGACCACGCTTTAGGATTATTCTTGATTGTATGCAGACCTAAAATAATCAAGTTATTTATAATAGATTTCAGTAGAACAAAATGAAGTGTATATATATATAACTCAGTACAGACAATACTGTTTCTTATTTAATTCTCTTTCTCATATTTTCATTAAATCTCGCTTCTGGTAAAAAGGAGGTCATAGATGTTCCTGTCCATTTAGGAAAATAATGACATTTTGTCATCTTACTTGAAGAAACTTGATAAAATAAATTTATTGGTGCAGTCCCAATGAGTTTTTCATACGCTGAGAATTCCCTCAAATATCTATTGTTTGTTCCCAAATTCAATGACCTGTAAAATAATTGATCCAGATCATGTACAAGCTAGAATTTCAAATTTACCACCAACAGAGTTGAGAACAGAGGAAGAAGCTCTGCCTGATCTGAACTTTCTACCTGAAGAGGAGCTGATTTGTTCAACTAGTGACTAGGTGGAACAGATGTTCCGACAAGGCAATAACGGAGCAACATAATTGATACTTTTTATAATAAATTCATTGCACAAGTACTGATACATTCATATAAATTAGCAGTATCAGACTTCATAAAGTTCAGTTGTAACTTGTAACATTAGTATTTGCTGCATCAAACTAGCTAGTTAGTTGAAAACTTGAATAAGCCATATATCATCTTGTATCAGATTTGAGAAATTAAGATAAGATGGAAAAATGTTGCTCAGGAGGAATCCATGAATAGAACAATATATTCTGATATTGACACGAGGAATTATATCTGGGACAGGATATTTCCTGCCCCATGTGCACATCCATTCATTTTATCAAAGTGGATTACTGGCCCAATGTTTAAAGGCCAGCACGCCAAAAGATAAAATCCGTATCTAAATGATTAACTTTTCCACAAAATTAAAATATTCTAAATGTTAGAATTCCGTCTAATGTACGCAATAATTGTTTTTGAAAGGTTTAATTTAAGCATACAATTTTAGAAAATTTCTCTACTGCATTAAGTATTTAACTTATAGGGGATATCTAATATTAATGAAACAGAGTGGTTATATTAAATAATTAATTTTTGCAAAATTAAATGAATTAATATAAAAATATTTCTGTCACTAGTTTATACTTTCTAACAAGAAATTAATTAACAACTATTCTTATTGAACAACTCTTGTATAAAAAGCAGACATCTTTTAGAAACAATTAATAATAAAAGTAAAAAAAAAACATTAACTATTTATTTTTGTTTAAATGATTTAATAGCCAAAATTGATCATCAAAATTTTCTCTTATAGGGAAAGCATTGCTTAATATTTTACTATTTAAGCTAAGTTATTGTCTGTGTTTGTCACGTTAAGAAATAACAAGACAGTGATAAGACTTCAAGTAACTTGGCTTGTGCAAATATTTTTTTAAGAAGGCTTGTGTAAATTATACATTGCACAAATTTTGCTACCACTATTATGAGTAGAACTAGGGTGCTCCTAAGCTCACCAAGCCCTTCCGTGAGCGCGACTCTAAAACCTATCAAATTGACTTCAAACGATATTTTCAAACTGTTAGATGTTCAATCTATATTAAAATGTGCTTGGAGACCAAATTTTACATTTTTTTGAATTTTTTTACTATTTATTAAGATGGTTTGAAAATCGCTGTTTTTATTAAAATTCTGCACCATTGGAAAACAGCGATTTTCAAACCATCTTAATAAATAGTAAAAAAATTCCAAAAAATGTAAAATTTGGTCTCCAAGCACATTTTAATATATATTGAACATCTAACAGTTTGGAAATGTAGTTTGAAGTCAATTTGATAGATTTTAGAGTCGCGCTCACGGAAGGGCTTGGTGAGCTTAGGAGCACCCTAGTTCTACTCCCACTATTATATATTATACAACTAGCTCCACCTAGCGGGTGACCTCTCCTATAAATAGCAAACTTATCATCCCATACAATCTGAAAAATATCTCAACTGCTTCAAGCTCTAACAAGTGCAAACTAGAGTTTACTATGGTGTTATTGGCAAGTGACCCAGGACACTACCATCCTACATCATCTAGGGATATCAATACTAAAAGTAACCGAGGAAGCAATCATTTCCAGAAGATGACTAGAGAGCAATTTGAGAAGTGGCTAGACTCCGTTGATTCAGACCGTGATGGTTACATAAGCCGAAACGACCTTTACGCAGCGCTGGCCTCACTAGGGTCGCATTTCAAAACATGGAAGGCGTGGCGAGCCATGAAAAGGTGCGACGAGAACCATAACCATCTCATAGACCCAGGATTGGAGAGGAAGAAGCTGATGGATTATGCTCAGAAACGCTGGGGTATTATAGTCACAAATTAATAATTAGCAAGGCAGCTTGCGCCGGAGATACGTTAGATGTTAAATATATGTCTACAAGTAAACCTATGCATGTTTAGCTTGTGTGGTATTATGTTAGTGTCGCTTTCTTGTGATCTGGTCTGTAAATAGTAGCAAGAAGCAAATTTTACGCTTCATGTTCGCATGTGGTTTTTGTTACTGTTACTCAACAACTTAATATTATAAAAAGAGTGCATTAAGTAAGTAGTTATTAAAATCTTGACTTACTGTCTTCGGTATTTGTACTTTAAAATTTATTATATATTTTCTGATTTTATGAGTTGGTAACCATATATTTAATTTTAACTAGTTTGTTTTAAGGTCAGTGGCTTTTAAATGCCAACTAACAATTTTAATTGATAAAAAAAAAACAAAATTACAACAAGTCAAATGACTTTAATCTTAAATCTTTTTTTTATTCTCACAAAATCCTCCAACTACTCTAAATAACTCTAATAATCTAATATCACTTATATACACACATAATTACTATATTATCTTAATCCCTATCACTCCCTACGACCGGATCTGCTTTTTCGACCATCGCTGCGCTCTGATTCCGGATCTACTCACTCGCGCTCCAATCGAGATAGCATAGAGGCTCAACACTCCGAGCTCTGACGATACCGCATTTTCAGCTCCGATTGGCTCCGCTCAGCTCTGGTCCCTCTCCTCTCTCTCATTCTCCTATTTTCTAGAGGCGAGAGAGACGGGAGGCACTTTGTCGGAAGAAAAAACTAGAAGGGGTGAGAGAGAGACGGACTCAAAGTAGAAGTATGTTGGGAGAGGAGATGAAGCTGAGCGGCTGCGCTAGGGTTCGCCCAGTCGATCCTTTCGTAGAGCAACTTTCTAAAATATAATTTTAACTAGTTATGCTATGCTTATCCAGTTACTGGACTGAGTTCTCCAATAAAAGTTTCTGTTTCGATCTCCTAAAGCAAGAAAAGCCAGACAGATGAGCTAGCTGCTGCCTGCTGAAATATATATGGAATCTGATACTATATATTTTAATTGAAGTTCAGATGTTAATTAAGATGAAGTGTGGTTCAAGCAGGAGCTGAGTCACAAAATATGATACGGTGGGGATCGATAAAGACATATATATTTAATAATTATTTAAATCATAAATTTATTCTCACAAGCATATTCTTAATAAATTTTAGTTGTCACATCCTACTCACCCGTAGATTGGAAGATAGCGCCAAAAGTTTTTATTGTGAGAAATAATTAATTAATCTATACTTAACTTTTTTTATTTAAAATTGTAAATTTAAGTTTGTACTTGGTGGATAACTGTTTGAGCACGGGGATATATACCAATTCTGCACCCAGAGTCTGGATCCTTCTTTGTGCAATTGTGCGGTCGTGAGGAGTACAGTTGTTGAGAATACACTCGGCAGCTAAAGATTTGGACATCAACCAAAATATGCTAGGATCCATTCCTAGAAGGAAAGAAGATATGCAATGATATGTGCAGTATATATATTGTGTCATATATAGATAATAGTTAATACTTGAATCAAAGTGTATAATTTTTTTTTAGAGAAAATGGGATTATGCACGAAAAAAAAAACATCTCCTTGAAACGACCCGATCACTACTACATGAAAATAAAGTACGTCCTATGTTTTGGGATAATGCCCTTTCATTTACTGTATATTGTTGAATTTATGAGTTTGAGAAGAAGGTTTGAATGAGAGAAACATAAAATTTATTATTCTATTTCTGTATGTTACACTGAGCTTATATAAGCTGAAAGCTAAGTAAAAAGAAAAAAAACGGTTGCCTACTGTTCCTAGTTGCCTATCTGATCCTATACAAAAGTACTAACGGTAACTTTTACAAGTACTGTACATGAGAATTGAGTTGCTTTTATTTTTAAATAGTAACTCTTCCTTTTGTATAACTAAACCCTATGATGGATATCCTTAACGGGTCTGAGGGTTATTGGATCCGATTAGTCTCTTTTCTCAACACTCCTCCTCAAGCTAGGGTTGTAGATATCGATTAACCCTAGCTTGCTCGTATTATTGGTGAACGGTTTAGGATCAAGACCTTTGGTAAATATATCCGCTAATTGATCTTCACTTCGTACATAGGGAGTCTCGATTACTTTGGCTTGAATTTTTTCTCGAATAAAATGACAATCCACCTCGATGTGTTTTGTTCTTTCATGGAATACCGGGTTGGATGCAATGTGTCGTGCCGCTTGATTATCGCAAAACATCTCCATTGGTTCTTGGATTTTAATTCCCATATCTTCAAGGAGTTGTTTGATCCATGTTAATTCACTAGCGGTTGACGCCATGACACGATACTCCGCCTCGGCACTTGATCGTGCCACTACGTTTTATTTCTTGCTTTTCCATGTGGCTAAATTTCCGCCTACAAATGTGCAAAAACCGGTCATTGATTTTCGATCAAAGTTACCGCCCCAATCTGCATCGGAATAGCCACACACTTTGTTAGAATTATTGCATTTAATAAAAATTCCCATACCGGGTGTCCCTTTTAAATACCTTAATATTCTATTTATAGCCTCTAAATGCGGTGTTCTTGGACTATGCATAAATTTGCTAATTTGGCTAACTGAGTATGATATATCCGGACGGGTTACCGTGAGGTAGATTAATTTTCCTACAAGTCGTTGAAATTGGTTTACATCATCTAATGGCTCACCATCCTCGGTGTTAGTTTGTATTTACCATCTATTGGTGTGGAAGTTGGTTTACACCCTAATTTTCAGGTTTCCTCCAACAATTCTAAAGTATATTTTCTTTGAGATATCGATAAACCTTGGCTAGAATATGCTACTTCTATCCCCAAAAAATATTTTAAATAGCCTAAATCTTTGATATCAAATTTTTCTTTCAATTGAAGTTTTATGGCTTTAATGGTCTCTAAATTGTTTCCGGTAATGATAATATCATCTACATATACTAAAACAATAGTGGTATTTTCTTTTCCAATTTTGACAAATAGTGAGTGGTCGGCATTACTAACTTTAAAATTACAAGAGATTAAATGAGAGCTTAATTTTTCATACCATGCTCTAGGAGATTGCTTCAACCCGTAAATTGACTTCTTCAATTTGCAAACTAAGTCACAATTTTGGTTTTTTTCATAACCGGGTGGTAATGACATATAGACCTCTTCTTCAAGTGTTCCTTAAAGAAATGCATTTTTAACATCCATTTGGTACAATTTCCACCCTTTGTTTATTGCAATGGAAAATAAAATTCTTACGGTGTTCATTTTAGCAACGGGTGCAAATGTTTCATAATAATTTATACCGTATGTTTGTGTGTAACCTTTATCGATAAAGACATATATTTAATAATGATTTAAATCATAAATTTATTCTGACAAGCATATTCTTAATAAATTTTAGTTGTCACATCCGACTCACCGGTAGATTGGAAGATAGCGCCGAAAGTTTTTATTGTGAGAAATATTTAATTAATCTATACTTAATTTTTTTTATTTAAAATTGTACATTTAAGTTTGTACTTGGTGGGTAACTGTTTGAGCACGTGGATATACACCAAATCTGCACCCAGATAGAGTCTGGATCCTTCTTTGTGCAATTGTGCGGTCGTGAGGAGTACAGTTGTTGAGAATACATGCACTCGGCAGCTAAAGATTTGGACATCAACCAAAATATGCTAAGATTCATTCCGAGAAGGAAAGAAGATATGCAATGATATGTGCAGTATATATATTGTGTCATATATAGATAATAGTTAATACTTGAACCAAAGTGTATAAATTTTTAATAGAGAAAATGGGATTATTCATGATACAATATGTGTAGGAACACCTCAACAAAACAGCATTGTCAAACGAAAAAACAAACATCTCCTTGAAACGACCCGATCACTACTACTTGAAAATAAAGTACCTTGTTTTGGGATAATGCCCTTTCATTTTTCATCTCATATGACTATACCATCTGTCTTAAATTTGCCTCTTAAAATATTTTGGTGTGTTGCTTATATCCATATGCAAAAACCATTTTGCACAAAGTTAGAACCTAGGGCTGAAAAATGTGTTTTTTTGAAAATGGGAGCAAATCAGAAAGGTTATAAATGCTACAATTCAGGTACTAGAAAATTCCATACTACCATGAATGTTACTTTTTTAGAAAATGAGTCATTTTTTTTAACAAAATCCAAGTTTCGATTCAGGAGGGCAGTAGTCATGATGAATCGGACTTTGATCTAACTTTTTTATCCGATCTAGCAGCAGCTAATTCGGATCCAGGCCCAGCAGCTAAATCAGGTCCAGCAGTAGCTGATTCGGGTCCAGGCCCAGCAACTAAATTGGGTCCAGCAGTAGCTGATTCGGGTCAAGGCCCAGCAGCTAATTCGGGTCCAGCAGCAGCTGATTCAGGTACAGATCTAGCAAATAACTCGGGTTCAGCAGTAGTTGACTCGGGTTCAGAAAATGATGAAGGTTCTCAGCAACAAAATCTAGCAGAAACAGGTCAGTCGGGCCCTTCACCAAATGGAATTAAGCTATGGATAGATCTTACTGAGGCAATACCACGAGAGAATAATAACGAGATATGTTCTTCTGAAACCCAGCCTAGATTTTCTTCACGTATTAATCGTGGCAAACCACCAAGAAGATACATCCCGGAAGATGGGATGAGTAAAGAAATAATATATCCAATTGCAAACTATACCTCAATAGAAAAATTGCCATAACCATTAAAGAATTTTGCAGACCAACTATCTTCTATTGCCATACCCAAAAAGGTTGAAGATGCAAAAAAGAGTGAGAAATGGACTAGAGCAGTGAATATAGAAATGGAGGAAATGGAGGCTTTCCAAAAAAATTATACGTGGAAAATAGTTAATTTACCACCAGAAAAAAAGACAGTTGGGTGTAAATTGGTGTATTCAATTAGGTACATGCAGAGGGAAAGATCGAAAGATATAAAGCCAGGTTAGTAGCGAAAGGGTATACACAAACATATGGGGTTGACTTCCAGGAAACTTTTTCCCCTGTTGCAAAACTAAATTCGGTTCGAGTTTTATTGTCTCTTGCAGCTAACTTTGACTGGCCATTACATCAATTTGATGTTAAAAATGAATTTCTTCATGGCGATTTGGAAGAAGAAATTTATATGGATCTACCCCCCCCCCCCGGTTACGAGCACA
Source organism: Carex myosuroides (assembly GCA_028015225.1). Lineage (NCBI taxonomy): Eukaryota > Viridiplantae > Streptophyta > Magnoliopsida > Poales > Cyperaceae > Carex > Carex myosuroides. The sequence goes on from CM051467.1 coordinate 16,252,381, forward strand.
TTGGACCGACAAACAAGGTGTGCAAGCTGGAGAAGGCATTGTGTGGCTTGAAACAATCACATAGGGTATTATTTGGAAGGTTCTGTAGGGCCATGAAGAGCTACGGGTATATTCAAGGAGACTCCGATCACACTATGTTCTTGAAAAGAAGTGAAGGTAAAATTGTAATGCTTATTATCTATGTTGATGACATGATTATTACAGGTGATGATAGAGCTGAAATTGAAAAACTTGAAACAAAGCTCTCAAAGGAATTTAAAATGAAAAATCTGGGAGGTCTAAAATATTTTCTAGGAATTGAAGTGCCAAGAACTAGAAAAGGTATACTTCTTTCTCAAAGGAATTATGTTCTTGATCTCTTGGCCGAAACTGGGATGATGGAATGTAAACCGGTTAGTACCCCAATGGAACAAAATGTGAAATTTGAAATCTGTCCTGAACAATGTCCCACAAACAAAGAGAGATACCAGAGGTTAGTTGGTAAACTAATATACCTATCGCACACCCGACCAGACATAGCATATGCAGAAGGGGTAGTGAGTCAATTTATGCACAACCCGAGTGAAGATCACATGGGAGTTGTGATACGAATATTGCGATATCTCAAAGGGACACCCGGTAAAGGAATCAAGTTTGAGAAGAATAAACACATAAAGATCGAAGGTTATACAGATGCAGATTGGGCAGGAAACATCATGGATAGAAAATCAACTTCGGACTATTTTACATTTGTTGGGGGTAACTTGGTAACATGGAGAAGTAAAAAACAAAATGTGGTTGCCCTATCCAGTGCTGAAGCCGAATTCAGGGGGATGGTGAAAGGAATTTGTGAGCTACTATGGTTGAGAAAGTTGATTACTGAGTTAGGAGTGGAATACGAAGATGAAATGAGATTGTACTATGATAACAAGGCTGCCATAGACATCTCGCACAATCCAGTACAACACGACAGGACAAAACACATAGAGGTAGATTGACATTTTATTAAAGAAAAACTTGATTCTAAAATTATATTTCTACCGTTTGTTAGATCCACAGAATAGGTAACTGATATCTTCACTAAGGCAGTGGCAACTAAATCTTTCGAAGAAATGCTAGAGAAGATCAGAATGGTTGATATTTACTTGTCTTCGTGAGGGGGAGTATTGAGAATATGCTCGGCAGCTAAAGATTTGGAGATCAACCAAAATATGCTAGGATCCATTCTGAGAAGGAAAGAAGATATGCAATGATATGCACAACATATATATTGTGTCATATATAGATAATAGTTGATTTCCTTCTAAATGATAGATTTAGGATTCTATGTTTAACAATTGTAATTGATTTATAAAAGATTGAGCTGTGAAGATAAAAGGAGGCTGCAACATACATGTAAACAATTAAGAAAGAAAAGAAATAAAAATCAGGAAGGGAAGAGAGATTCTTGAGAGTCTTGTATTCTTTAGTTTTTTTTTAAAAGCTTAGTAGGAGCTACTAAGTTTGTATTCTTTAGTTGTTCTATTATTTTTGACAACAGTGTATCTTGAAAGTTGCTCTTTAAATCGAAAAACGGTATATCATGCAAAGTAAAATTATAACCTTGTATTGTATATATGATAATATGGAGGACCGCACCAACCATCATATCTCTCCCTCACATTTCTATCCATAATTTCAATTGCCTTGCATAATCCATTCTTTTATGATATAGTCTCTGTTACAAAGTAAGAGAAAAAGTTAAAAAAGAAAGATTCTTCCTTCAATTAATAAGAATTGGTGGAAAAAGTTTCTCCTAAAAGATCAACATCGTTAACTGAACAGAACAAATTTATAATTTACAATTCATATAATAATATAACAAGATTTTGCCATAGATGCTAAAAAGAACAGAAAAAAAGGAATGATTGATATTCAATTATTAGTTTTAAATTGATATCGCACGCAGTAATTATTTAGAAACTCCGTCGTACAACTGAAGTTTTAAACAATAGCACCAATTTTGACAACTAACTTTGTAGAATAATTTTACAAAAATGTAAATAATTAAGAAGACACAAATAATAAAGAAATATAATATAATAAAGTAGTTTACAAAATCTTAAGTGCGTTGAAGATACAAATAATAATACTGTCATTAATAATATTTCATGAAATCAAAGACTTTATGTTATAATCAGCTACATTTTTTCCATATAAATTGTATGGACCACCAAATGATGAGCTGGAAAGTTATTCTTTGCTGCCTACTGTACAAAATCTTCTCTCTATCTATACAGGCCCGGCTTGCAGGGGTGGAACTAGGAAATAGAGATTGAGGGGGCTGAAAATCAAATATAGTGCAATTTCATTTTATAAGGGGGGCTAAAAGGTATTAATACATATGAGAATTACAAAATTTAATGGACTAAAGTATCAAATTTCAATTTATAGGGGTGGCTTAGCCCCCTTTGCTCTCTACTATGTTCCGCCACTGCCGGCTTGCAATATTATATTATAGTAGGGAGGTGTATACCTTGGGCTTCCTCAACACATTTGTGCTTCGTCGACTGCACTGCGTAAACATGATTTTGAGCAATTAACCCTTCGGTACCCTACTGTGTAGAATAACTTCCAGAAGAAGATCAGGGTGCAACCCAAACATGTGTCAGCTTTGTAGGACAAGTGAAGAATCGGTCATGCATTTGTTTGTTAATACACACTATATACAGGTAATGCGACGTGTTTTAGGTGATGAAGTGCAACTAGTCCGATGTTCCTTATTCAATGAAAATCATTTTAAAGAGGCACTCATGAATTCTCGAGTCAATAGAAGGCTAGAGAAATGCAAATATATAACGGTATGCTTAGTGATATGGAGAGAGATGTATAATATATTCAGGGAAGAAAATAAATCGGTTTCTGCAATTCACATAGAATTTATCCCCGAATATATAAACTGGTTTGTAATGGGGGGTGATGGAGAACATAATGAGGGAGCTATTAGGCCATACTGTTGAATTGTAATTTTTATATTTTCCTTTTTCTTTTTCATCTAAACTGACACTTAAGATGTCTTGTTCAATGGAATATGGGGGTGTGACCTCCATCTTTTTTTCCCAACAAAATAAGGTTGTTTTGGATTCAAATAAAAGGAAAATATAACTGCCTATGTTCAGATATTTCAACAAATATTTAGGCTTTAAACGATCCTTTTTGGGTCCAAAGCAATGGTTGCGTATTTAACTATCAACAAATTAATTTTAAATTATTTGGTTTTTTAATTTAATTTTCAGTAAAAAAAAATTGAGACTAAGATCGAAAAACGCTAATTAAATTATTCAGCGTTCCTAGGCTGAGTTCTTGAAGCCAATTTTGTGATCTAGAATGGTAAAATTGATTATACGGTATATATTCCTTCATAATTATGACCGATAATTAATTGGCATCTTGACTAAAGACTTGTAGGTGAGTTCCAACTCAAGATAATTAGAGACGATGTTTTGTCACCTTAGCGCTTTAGGTTTTGTTTAATTTCAATAACTTTCTTGTATATCTTGATGCGCTTGTACTTCTTACAATCCTCTTTATCTCTTCTTGTAATTAAAAGACTATTTTTTGTTAATAAAATTTCTAGTAGGAAAAATATCTATACTTGAAAATGAAAAAATATATATAAAAGCAGACGTGGATGGATAAGGTATGCTCATATATATTCTGTTTAAGTATAATCACAAATAATGGGCCTAGAATTATCAGTTTAAAATAAATATTATAGTGGTAACAAATTTCATTTTGGCTTTAATTTTAGAAGGGGGTCATTCGGAAAATCACCATGCTTCAACCTCACTTTAATGAGAATGTTAATAATTAGCTAGCAACTATGAATTAGTATCCGATTCCATATATATATGATTGAACATTTATGCTTTAAGGAGATCAAGGCGGAAACTTTATATATAGTGAAAATCTATATATTTTCTTCCGAAAAATGGCGAAAAGTGAATGCAAAGTAGTCATTTTTCTGATTTATTTACCACAAACGTGTTTTTAGGTCTTTTTGGAAGGATTTTGAGAAAGTTACGTATTTAGGTAAAAAATAGGGCAAAAGTGTCATATTTAGGTAATTTCTGAAGATAGCACCAAATCAGGGCATCACATGGAGCATGCAATATCTCACACGAAGTGCACAACATGCGAAATGGCGAAATTCACAGCAAAATCTACCAAGTTAGGAAGTCATGCGGGTTCACCTATGCCGCATGTGGCATAGACTTATGCTGCACGATCCGTGGACTCAATCTGTGGACTGTTTTGATTCAGATCAAATCTCCCCCATTGATGCTATTTTTGGCAGAAATCTTCTGAACAGACGAGATTGCTTCAGTGGCAAGCTTTCATGGCTATTTTTGGCTTCATCTAAGCAAAATTGAAGTACACTACAAGTTTGCACTACCTCCACTACTTCTACTACTCAATCTCTCATATTAGGAATGCTATAAATACCCCTCTTGTAATAGAATTTTGGTGTGCGTGTTTAATTGTGTTAAGTCAATATAATAGAGATTAGCAATTCTCATTGCTATGTTAGATTAGAGAGTTACTTAGAGAGATAATGATAGCCATCAGAAGCCAAGCAGGAGAAGAAGGCGTCATCTAAGGAGGCAGAGGTTCATCCATCTTCAATTGGGTTATAATTTATGTTCTCTTTATTTTATTTTTTTATTTATTTTATTTTGCCATGGCCATGAGAAGCTAAACTTCTCATCTCTAGGGTGAGGGTTCTACTTGAATTCTTAATTATGTTTTAGTATAAATTTATGTTTTGTTTATGTTGATTTGAGTTTCCTTTATTATTTAAATTTTTTTTTATTAAATCATTGCATACATAATTATGTCTACTATATGCCAGTGACCCCACATATCAATAGGTATATGATTTCGTTGCATCCCGGTGTGAGTGGGATAATGCATGTAAGTATATGTAATACTTCGGCTAACAAGGCCTGGCAGCGGTTCAAAGACTAGGGTTAGAATCCAGTGGGTTCCCTTAGTAGGATAGCGTAAATCGTATATTTAGATTATATTAAGAAACATCTAGATTAGGTAGGGTCTTTGGGATATTTAATTGTGGAGTAGAATAGGAAATGATCAATTGTGTTTGTTTGATAAATATAATTGCATACCTAGGATACTTAGAATTGATAGACCAAAAACTAATCGCAAGATCGAAAAACCTTTTAAATCATATAAGCAAAAACCCAGTAAGCCTGCGGGGTAGTGACAGTATCGCATGAGGGTTACTGTGGGACAATCTATACCGCATGCGACAGTGACAGTGCCGCATGTGGGGTAGAGAAACGTCAAAATTTATACTTTGCATAATTAAGAAAGAGAGCACATAATCCCTAGAGAATCTCTATTTAATTGTTTAACCCAAACCTTAGCACAATTAGTGCCACCGTATAAACCTTGAGGGTATTGAACCCTACCTTAAACTATTTTAAACCTATTTCAAAACCACTCAAGTATGTAGACTAGTGAAAATTATTAGAAATCCAATACATTATCTTTGTGGATCGACACCTCAATTATACTACAATTTTGGTCCATGAGGGACCTCTGATTTGGCCCATTATTGTAGTAGGAACTTTTCCCGAAATGTTTATCAACACTTTATTTTTATCCTTGACTGCGTAATATTCACAGTTATTAAATCTATGTGCTCATCCTAGCAATAAGTTACATTTGAATCCATATATGTACTATACTCCAAAATAATTATAATTCCACAAACCTTGTAGGAATATTAAAAGTTCCACTTTGATGTCAAAGTTCCTATACTTTTAACGGGAACTAAAGTAAAAATCCTTCACCTTACACCACAGCCTCGATAACCCCTCAGACCCGAATACCACAGACCCATTAACCCCGCGCCACCCGTTAACCCCACGCCAGGATAGCATAGACCCGAACCCCCCAAAACCAAACTCCCCAAACCCGAACTCCCCAGACCTGAACTCCACTAACCCGAACTCCACTAACCCAGACCCCTTACACCCGAACACTCAGAGATCCACCACCGAGGTCCTTCTCCAACCTCTGTCAATCGGGCCAACCCAAGTTGAAGAGACATCGCCAATGGAACTTGAAGCTGCCAACGAACCAGTAGACTTAGCAAGCATCCTAATCGACCAGGAAGGTTTTGAATACGAGTTGTTCGACGAAATGGAGGCATAGTACCAAGCTGACTTGAGTGCCTTAGAGAATCAAGAACCAGCGGTTGACGTCGGCTCTCCAATCGGAAGCTATCACTCACTCACCTACTCCGAGCTACAAGTCCTAGAATTGGAGGCAGAATTTGGCACTAACCAGCAGCAGCCCCACAGCCCGCCAATCCCTCAACCACCGCCACCGGCATCAGCCCAGCCGGATAGGGACACGGCCAACCCGGCTGACCCGCCAGACCTTGCCGATGACGCACAATCCCTGCGCCGTAGTGCACGACTATCGGTAAGAGGCTTTACCAAAAATTATTCTCCAAAGAAAACAAGGAAGAAGAGAGCTTCTGTGAAAAACAAGGGTGGTATCCCCAACCCGACCTTCTCAGAAACAGACCTGCTGCGGGCACTCCAAACTGAAGCAATTCACACAAATCCGCTAGATGAGGGTAGGGTTTCTCAAATTGAGCGCTATTGTGGGATTGATATACAGGGCAACCACATGCTTCCTGGAGAGCCAAGCAACACAGTTAGAGAGAGCCAGGGAACAAATGATGATGACTATGGCGAATCAATCCTAGGTGAATTAGAGTTCAATAGTGACGACGACAAGCTCACCGACGACGAGGGGGCGTCGGATGAGGAAGGCCATTAGGGCCTTTTACCACCTTCGGTAGCAAAGCAGCATGCTTTTGTGTTTTAAATATGTTATATTAGCTGAGTGCTTCCATTTAATTGTGCTTTTATGTTTCTGTCAACATTGCTACTTTAGCTCCTTTTGTGTAATCATTTCTATGAATGATCAAACAGTATCTTTAAAATTTCCATTATGTGCTTTAAATTGGAATGTAAGAGGATTGGGGGACCAGCAAAAATGCAATGTCATTAAAGATATTGCTATTGACGCTAACCCAGACTTAATTAGTTATCAAGAGACTAAGTGGAGCGAATGCTCGATCTTCCGTGTGCGGCAAGTATGCCCCGCGAAGTTCACTAATTTTTTGACTTTAGATGCGTTAGGCACTAGAGGTGGAATCTTGCTCGCGTGGAGCTCTAGATTCAACCTCATTGACTCATACACTTTTAATTTTTCGGTTACAGCGGTGCTACAAACTAACTACTTTCAATTCATGTACTCTGTAGTATATGGGCCTCAGGATAACATAACTAAAATTGGATTTTTGCAAGAGCTGCGTTCGATTCGAGCTCTAAATAATCTCCCATGGCTCCTCATGGGAGACTTTAACTTATATCGAAACAT